>CM061753.1:163981686-164391688 GCA_030979885.1 Lolium multiflorum | reverse complement strand
CGTCCTCGAGTCTAACCCTGGAAATTTAGATATACTCAGGTATACCCTCGAGTCATATACTAGCATTTTTTGTGTGCTCAGTTTTCTCCTCGAGTGCTAATACTGGCTAGTGCAATATACTCAGTTTTACCCTCAAGTGGCTGGTCAACAGAGAGTCAACAAATGGGATTAACTAGTTAAATGAGTTATTTAATGTGCAAAAAAATCCGAAAAAGAGTGGCACTTACTCATGGAGTCTTTACCACAAATTGCCACTTCTCAAATCATAGATAAATCATAGATAAATCAAGTTTCACCACAAATTGCCACTTCTCAAATCACCTAGTAGCTATGAAGGTGCATGGTTTTCCATAATAAGCCCTACCCAAAACAGCTTTCCCCAAAACATACTTTGTCTAAATGAGGCCACAATTCTCACACTGATGTATATTGGTATTGCAAATAGTTTGAGGTAGGCCAAGATGGGTTTCATTGTACAAAACACGCATTTTCCATTTTTTAAATCTCATATTTGAATCCCTTAGTCTGTTTACTACTCACTTGCCCTTGGTTTCTTGATACTACTCAGTTTTGCCCTCTCCCTTCACAAACTCTCACAGACGCCCAACATTGCCCTGATTGGTCTAGCCCATGTCACGCGGATCTTGCCCGCCGACCGTTGATCGTATGATCTAACGGGCAGGATAACCCCTATCTCTCTCTCTGGTCGGGGCCACCACCCTCTCTCTCTCTGTCGTCGGTTAGCTTCCACACTCTATGTATGCGAAAGGGCGGTTACCTAGTACGCTAAAGTTTGGTTTTCTGCATTATTTTTCACGAGCTAAATTATAAACTCTTTTTAGGCATTACTTTTCACGCAAAAAATGATAAACCATCACCGATTTGTTGTAGCCATTACTTTTCACGCAAACAATGATACACCATCACCCATTTCTTGTAGCCATTACTTTTCACGCAAAAAATGATAACCATCACCGATTTTGTTGTAGCCATTACTTTTCACGCAAAAAATGATACACCATCACCCATTTCTTGTAGCCATTACTTTCAACGCAAAAAACGATAAACCATCACCGATTTTGTTGTAGCCATTACTTATCACGCAAAAATATGATACACCATCACCCATTTCTTGGACCCATTACTTATGACGCAAAAAATGATACACCATCACCCATTTCTTGGACCCATTACTTATGACGCAAAAAAATGATACACCATCACCCATTTCTTGTACCCATTACTTTTCACGCAAAAAACGATAAACCATCACCGATTTCTTGTAGCCATTACTTTTCTTTTAGACTAGTCATAGTGGAGAGTAACATAGAGTAGTAACATGCACATGTTACTACTCTATGTTACTACCTTCATAGTGTGATGTTATGGTAACATAGCTCTATGTTACTACCCAAGTTACTCCCACTATGAGTAGTCTTAGGCATTACTTTTCACCGTAAAATGATAAACTAGTCAACATAGTCCGCATTACTTTTTTTGTTGAGATATATACCCCCACAACGGTCGTCTCCTCCTTAATTTATTGTGTATAAACCCCCACAACGGTCATCTCCTCCTTATTTTATTGTGTAAACCCCTACAACGGTCATCTCTCCCTTATAAACACCCACACGGCCATCCCTTGTGTCAATAGGTTCTGCCTCTCTCTTCTTCGTTCACATACACTTTATCCATTGCCATGGCTTCCACATCTCGGACGCGGACCGGAAGGGGAAGGGGAAGGGGAAGGGGAATGGGAAGTGGATCATCATCATTGCCACCACCACCGTCAACACTGCCATTGATCATAGAGGAGTTCTTCATCGTCGTCTATGAAGACCCTTTGGTCAAGAAGGTACGTACGCGTTCCCACATATATGATGCATGTGATTAATTATGGGCATGTTCTAAAAAACCTTTAATTTCAAGGGTTCCCTAATTTCAAACGATCGGCGCTCGATCTCTTTGCAGGAACTCCCAAAAAAATTTGCGGACTATCTTGACGGCAAGGAGCCAGCTAAGGTGTATCTGCGAGCAGCTGACTGCGGTCCTCGTCTCTGGACCGTGGAGGTCCTATTTGACGGACAAGGCCGGATGTACCTCGACAAGGGCTGGGAGAAATTCGCCATCGCGCACGGTGTGGATTTCGGCTGGTTCGTACACTTCAAATATGAAGGCGATGATGTGCTCACAGTGAAGGTGTTTGACGGAACAATGTGCAGGAGGTACTACTACTCAGACGACGAAGATACTGATGATGAAAGCGACGACGACGTGAAGCCATGCATCCATCCCCTTTAGATAATTAAGGGGATCATGACCAAGAATATATATGTAGCTTCATATGCATCGATTTAGAGATCTAGCTATTTTCTATATATTATGCATGTAAAAAATAATATCGCATTTCCACTATTATTCGAGCACCACATCCTCGCCGCCACTGCTAGGTCAACGCCGGGATGCACAATGTTTAGCATAAAAGTCACTTTAGATTAAGCTGCGAAAATAGTCACCTGCCATGGGCTGAGGCGGCCCCTACAGAGCGGCTCTATATTATATTCTCTAAATAAAATAGACGACCACAGCGGTCATTGACTGCGGAGGCCCCACAGAGCGGCAATATATAATTTTCTATAAATAAATAGACGACCCACTGGTCATTGGCTGCGGCAGCCCCATAGAGCGGCCCCATTTGTCATTGGCAGCACCGCGTATACAATCAGTAAATAAAACGGCCCACGCGTCAGCGGTAGATGGATCCACCCGTCAGCACGAGACGGTCAGCGAGGAACTGACCTCACGGTAACGGTAAGGCCTCTGACCTGACGGCAACCCGCGTCTTCGATGGGTTTCAAACTAGAGGGAGGGGAAAACTGAGGAAAAACTAACGAGCTGGGGAAAACTGAGTACAACTAACGAAGCAGGGGCACGAAAATAGAAATCCCTAGTTTTTAAGGCTATTTTGTCCCATGAGCTATATATTGCAAAGGTGAATGATGAAATTTTAAAGGTAGCACTCAAGCAATTTACTTTGGAATGGCGGAAAAATACCATGTAGTAGGTAGGTATGGTGGACACAAATGGCATAGTGGTTGGCTCAAGGATTTTAGATGCATGAGAAGTATTCCCTCTCGATACAAGGTTTAGGCTAGCAAGGTTATTTGAAGCAAACTCAAGGATGAACCGGTGCAGCAAAACTCACATAAAAGACATATTGTAAACATTATAAGACTCTACACCGTCTTCCTTGTTGTTCAAAACTCAATACTAGAAATTATCTAGACTTTAGAGAGACCAATTATGCAAACCAAATTTTAGCATGCTCTATGTATTCCTTCATTAATAGGTGCAAAGTATATGATGCAAGAGCTTAAACATGAGCACAACAATTTCCAAGTATCACATTATCCAAGACATTTTACCAATTACTACATGTAGCATTTTTCAATTCCAACCATATAACAATTTAACGAAGAGGAAACTTCGCCATGAATATTATGAGCTAAGAACACATGTGTTCATACGAACCAGCAGAGCGTGTCTCTCTCCCACACAAGGATGAACTTATTCAGAGAACTAAGATAACAAAACAAAAATAAAAGCACACAGACGCTCCAAGTAAAGTACATAAGATGTGACCGAATAAAAATATAGTTTCAAGAGAAGGAACCTACTTTGTCGATGAAGAAGGGGATGCCTTGGGCATCCCCAAGCTTAGATGCTTGAGTCTTCTTGAAATATGCAGGGATGAACCACGGGGGCATCCCCAAGCTTAGAGCTTTCACTCCTCTTGATCATAGTATATCATACTCCTCTCTTGACCCTTGAAAACTTCCTTCACACCAAACTTCAAGCAAACTCATTAGAGGGTTAGTGCACAATTAATAATTCACATGTTCAGAGGTGGCACAATCATTCTTTACACTTCTGGACATTGCACATAACTTCTGAAAGTTAATGGAACAAAGAAACTCATTCAACTTAACAAAAGCGGCAATGCGAAATAAAAGGCAGAATCTGACAAAAACAGAACAGTCCGTAAAGACGAATTTTAAAATGGCACCAGACTTGCTCAAACGGAAAAACTCAAAACTAATGAAAGTTGCGTACATATCTGAGGATCACGCTCGTAAATTGGAAGATTTTTTAGAATTTTCTACAGAGACTTGGGCCCAGATTCGTGACAGACAGCAATGATGTTTCTGCGCAGCGATCCCAAATATAACATCAACTTTGACATAGAAACTTTACTTGGCACAAAAACATGATAAGGAGAGGTTGCTACAGTAGTAAACAACTTCCAAAACACAAATATAAAACAAAGTACTGTAGTAAAAAAACACATGGGTTATCTCCCAAGAAGTTCTTTTTTTATAGCCATTAAGATGGGCTCAGCAGTTTTAATGATGCACTCGCAAGAAATAGTAGTTGAAGCAAAAGAGAGCATCAAGAGGAAAATTCAAAACACATTTAAGTCTAACATGCTTCCTATGCATAGGAATCTTGTAAATAAACAAGTTCAAGAAGCATAATGCAACAAGCATAGAAAGATAAAACAAGTGTAGCTTAAAAAATTTCAGCACATAGAGAGGCATTTTAGTAACATGAAAATTTCTACAACCATATTTTCCTCTCTCATAATAACTTTCAGTAGCATCATGAGCAAACTCAAAAATATAACTATCACATAAAGCATTCTTATCATGAGTCTCATGCATAAAATAATTACTACTCCCAACATAAGCATAGTCATTCTTATTAGTTGTAGTGGGAGCAAATTCAACAAAGTAGCTATCAAATATAGGAGGTATAGTATCATCAAAGTAAATTTTCTCCTCAATGCTTGGGGGACTAAAAATATCATGCTCATCAAAGCCAGCTTCCCCAAGCTTAGAATTTTTCATAGCATTAGCAACAATAGTGTTCAAAGCATTCATATTAATATGTTCCATGGGTTTTTTAATTTTCGCATCAAACCATCCATGTCTTAAATCAGGAAATAGAATAAGAAGCTCATTGTTGTCCATTATGCCTAACTAGTGTAAACAAAAAACCAAATGTCGCAATTGCAGAGTCTAAAGGAAATAGCTTTGAGCACACACACAATGGCGCCAGAAAAGTACTGTTACCTGGAACCAAAGTATGAGTGCCTTTTACCTTTCCTCCCCGGCAACGGCGCCAGAAAAGTGCTTGATGTCTACAGGTGCTTCTATTCTTGTAGACGTGTTGGGCCTCCAAGAGCAGAGGTTTGTAGAACAGTAGCAAGTTTCCCTTAAGTGGATTACCCAAGGTTTATCGAACTCAGGGAGGAAGAGGTCAAAGATATCCCTCTCATGCAACCCTGCAACCACAAAGCAAGAAGTCTCTTGTGTCCCCAACACACCTAATAGGTGTACTAGTTCGGCGAAGAGATAGTGAAATACAAGTGGTATGAATGAATATGAGCAGTAGTATGGCGCCAGAAAAGTGCTTGCTGGCGTGCAGTTGATGGTTGTAATATTGCGGGAAGTAAACATGCAGTAGTAACGCAGCAGTAGTAAAAAAACAAGCAGCGATAGCAGTATTTAGGAACAAGGCCTAGGGATTAGACTTTCACTAGTGGACACTCTCAACATTGATCACATAACAGAATAGATAAATGCATACTCTACACTCTCTTGTTGGATGATGAACACATTGCGTAGGATTACACGAACCCTCAATGCCGGAGTTAACAAGCTCCACAATTCAATGTTCATATTTAAATAACCTTAGAGTGCATGAAAGATCGACACGACTAAACCAAGTACTAACATAGCATGCACACTGTCACCTTCACGCTTATGTAGGAGGAATAATACACATCAATACTATCATAGCAATAGTTAACTTCGCAATCTACAAGAGATCATGATCATAGCATAAACCAAGTACTAACACGAGTGCACACACTGTCACCATTACACCGTGTAGGAGGAATAAAACTACTTTAATAACATTGCTAGAGTAGCACATAGATAAATTGTGATACAAAACACATTGCAATCATAAAGAGATATAAATAAGCACTTCACTATGCCATTCATAACAGTGAATAAGTATTCTGTGAAATATAGCCTAAGAGACCCACACGGTGCACACACTGTCACCTTTACACACGTGGGACAAGGAGTCTCCGGAGATCACATAAGTAAAACTCACTTGACTAGCATAATGACATCTAGATTACAAGCATCATCATATGAATCTCAATCATGTAAGGCAGCTCATGAGATTATTGTATTGAAGTACATAGGAGAGAGATGAACCACATAGCTACCGGTACAGCCCCGAGCCTCGATGGAGAACTACTCCCTCCTCATGGGAGCAGCAGCGGTGATGAAGATGGCGGTGGAGATGGCAGCGGTGTCGATGGAGAAGCCTTCCGGGGCACTTCCCCGTCCGGCGGGTGCCGGAACAGAGACTCTGTCCCCCAGATCTTGGCTTCGCGATGGCGGCGGCTCTGGAAGGTTTCGCGTACCGTGGCTTCTTCTGTCGGGGTTTTTAGGTCAGGGACCTTATATAGGCGAAAGGGCAGCCTCGGAGGGTCGAAGGGGCGACGACACCATAGGCTGGCCACCCTATCATCTGGGGCCCACAGGGCCCCCCTCTGGCGGCTCTCGGGTGTTCTGGATGCTTCGGGCAAAATAGGAACCTAGGCGTTGATTTCGTCCAATTCCGAGAATATTTCGTTACTAGGATTTCTGAAACCAAAAACAGCAGAAAACAGGAACTGGCACTTCGGCATCTTGTTAATAGGTTAGTTCCGGAAAATGCGTAAATACGACATATAATGTGCATAAAACATGTAGGTATCATCAATAAAGTAGCATGGAACATAAGAAATTATCGATACGTTGGAGACGTATCACCTCTTCACTTTGCTCTAATTTTTGAGGAAGTGTATTGGCACGCTCGTTGACCTCCGCCAGTTTTTCTGCAAAGAAAGTTAAAATTAGTTAAAAACGTCGACAACAAAGGAGCAAGAAAGCAGAAGCAAAAAAGAAAACGAAGCATTACCTTCAGTTTTGCTGGCATAATCACGGTACCCAATGAATTGAGCACCAATGCGAAGAAGCTCTTTGATCATAGGCTATCAAGGAAGGACAAAGAAAGAAAATGTCGGTATGGGAAAAATGATGGCAAGCAGAAGCAAACGGAGGAAATATAGACAGTGACAAGCAAATTAAGAACTTACATCATCCAAGAGAGGGTTAGAGGAGCTACTCAATTGGAGAGTAGGCTCCGGGATTGTTTCAATCCTTGCCCTTTTTGGAGAAGGGACAAGGGGGCTTGAAGGAGGAGTAGCAGCGCCGACGTTTTGTTGAGGAGGCGAAGTTTCCTCTCCTTCAACTGGCGTCTCCGAGGCAACTAGAGTATGTGACGTGCTCGTTCGAGCCGCCACATTGGAAGCTGGTACTACTTCCTCATCATCACTACGATTAAATGTCGGCAATATAAAAAGCAAGATAGACAAAAATCTTCAAGTGAAATAAAAAAGAGAGAGAACTTACGAACTGATGAGGGTCTCAAGATATGGATCATAAGCTGCCTTCTGGCGTGAAGGAACAGCTTCTTCGGGCTTGGAGGTGCCGGAATCTTCGACATCATTCCTTTTCCTTTTGTTCTTTGGAGAAACAGCAGGAGGAGGAGATTGTGCCGACGCAGTGGCTTCAGAGGCACCCTCCTTTTCATCAGATCCCGCAGATTTTCGAGAATCTGCGGGTTCATTCACAAAAGAGGGGGCATCTTGGTTATCGTCGGAGATAACGGCCCTTTCTTCGACTTCTCCACCTTCAGGAAGGGGAGGAAGCGAAACAAGATTTGGATGGTTCTATATAAAAATAAGGGAAGATGTCAAAAAAGGAGTAACAACAAAAATAGCAAGGCAATAACAAATTAAGCGACAATGTTTACCTTAGGAAGCGCATTGGTGGCGCTGTATGGTTTTACACGACAAGAGGAAGGGATAGGATCTTTTTTGTTGAGAGAGGAGATTTTTCGGACAAGCCTTTCCAAATCCTTGACTTCCAGATTCGTCGACAAACGATCTGTGTCTTCATCGCCAGCATAATTCCAGAGAGGGTTTTTGCGAGCCTGAAGAGGCTGCACTCTGGTTCTAAGGAAATACGCTGTAATTTGGATACCTGACAATTCTTTGCCACGAGTATTCTGCAACTCATGGATGCGAGTCATCAAGGCCTCTGTCGAAGCTCTTTCTTCCTCGGTAGCTTCTGCATCCCAAGAACGGCGGCGAAGGATTTTCTCGGCACCATCGAAAGGAGGGATATTGTCTTCAGCACATCCATGGTTCTCCTCCCGAATATACAACCACTTCTTGCGCCACCCTTGAATCAGGGAGTTTGACGTCGAAGTAGTTGACAGAGGAGCGAACAGAAATAACAACGCCGCCTATATTATAGGCGACATTGGGAGAGCCATTACGGCGACAGAAGAAAATGCGCTTCCATAATGCCCAGTTAGGCTGGACACCAAGGAAGGCCTCACAGAGGGTGATGAAAATAGAGATATGGAGGATTGAGTTGGGAGTAAGATGGTGAAGTTGAAGACCGTAGACAAAAAGTAATCCACGGAGAAAAGGATGAATGGGGGCGGAAAGACCGCGGATGAGATGATCGACAAAACTTACCCGATACCCCATTGGAGGGGTTGGGTAGCTCTCTTCACTAGGGAAGCACACCGCCTTGGGTTTCTTGCTAATCCCCAGCTTCTTCAAGAGATTGATGTCTTGGTTGGTGATCTTGGACCTTTCCCATTCCGCGGTCCCCAGATCTGCGGCGGCCATGGAGGATTCCGGCGTGCTGTGCCTGGTTAAGCGACGCGGTGGCATCAACAATGGCGCAGGAATGCAGCTGGGAAGAGATGAGCTCTGGGAGTTGTGGGGCGCAGGAGGAAGTTTTGCAGGTGAAAGCAGGGGAACGGCGCGAGCGGAAGTGCTCGAGGAAGAAGAAGGAGATCTTATATAGAGGTGCGGTGAAGCGGCGGACCGTTGGATGGAAAAAGTATGCGGCAGATGATAACCACGTGGAGACGAGGGTAAAACAGTATTTTAACATTGAGAAGTTACGGTACGTGCGCCAGAAAAAGCGGAGGACGTGTGTCCCCCACTGAACGACGTGTCAAGATAATGGTTACTTTGGGCCCGCAAGGCAGCGGGAGAAAATTCTCGCGATTTTCGGTCTCGAAATCGTGGCTATCGTCAGCAATAACGTCATCTTGACAAGAAAAAATTCGCCTCAAGAGTTTCATAAAAGGCGACATAAAAATAATATTGGTGAGCCTTTGATCAAATACAAGTTTTTTCCCAAATGCTCGGGGGCTACTTTGAAAAAAGAAAATTTCGAGTATGACAAAATAGAAATGGCGAGAGCCTATGACCAAATGCAAGCATTTGTTCATAGCCTCGGGGGCTACTCCCATCGGGAGCGCTGGTCGCGCACCCGATAAATATAAAAATATCGAGAAGGATTATAAATAAAGCGGCAGAGGATACTAATCTGTGGAGCCTTGATACGTCTCCAACGTATCGATAATTTCTTATGTTCCATGCTACATTATTGATGATATCTACATGTTTTATACACATTATATGTCGTATTTACGCATTTTCCGGCACTAACTAACCTAAACAAGATCGAAGAAAGTTGTTGTTTTTTGCTGTTTTTGGTTTCAGAAATCCTAGTAAAGAAATATTCTCGGAATTGGACGAAATCAACGCCTGTGGTCCTATTTTTGCACGAAGCTTCCAGAAGACCGAAAGGATAACGAAGTGGGCGACGAGCGCGCCACACCAGGCCGCGCGGTCGGTGGGGCCGCGCCGCCTGTTGTGTGGGGCCCTCGCGTCGCCCCTTGACCTACCCTTCCGCCTACTTAAAGCCTCCGTCGCGAAACCCCCTGTACCGAGAGCCACGATACGGAAAACCTTCCAGAGACGCGCCGCCGCGAATCCCATCTCGGGGATTCAGGAGATCGCCTCCGCCCCTGCCGGAGAGGGGATTCATCTCCCGGAGGACTCTTCATCGCCATGATCGCCTCCGGAGTGATGAGTGAATAGTTCACCCCTGGACTATGGGTCCATAGCAGTAGCTAGATGGTCGTCTTCTCCTAATTGTGCTTCATTGTTGGATCTTGTGAGCTGCCTAACATGATCAAGATCATCTATCTGTAATACTATATGTTGTGTTTGTCGAGATCCGATGAATAGAGAATACTATGTTATGGTGATTATCAATCTATTGTTTATGTGTTGTTTATGATCTTGCATGCTCTCCGTTATTAGTAGAGGCTCTGGCCAAGTTTTTACTCTTAACTCCAAGAGGGAGTATTTATGCTCGATAGTGGGTTCATGCCTTCATTGATACTGGGACAAAAAGACTAAGGTTGTGATGTGCTGTTGCCACTAGGGATAAAACATTGATTCTATGTCTAAGGATGTAGTTGTCGATTACATTACGCACCATACTTAATGCAATTGTCTGTTGCTTTGCAACTTAATATTGAAAGGGGTTCGGATGATAACCTGAAGGTGGACTTTTTAGGCATAGATGCAGTTGGATGGCGGTCTATGTACTTTGTCGTAATGCCCGATTAAATCTCACTATATTTATCATATCATGTATATGCATTGTTATGCCCTTTTCTATTTGTCAATTTCCCGACTGTAATTTGTTCACCCAACATGCTTTTATCTTATGGGAGAGACACCTCTAGTGAACTGTGGACCCCGGTCCTATTCTTTACATCACATACAATCTACTGCAATTGTTTTACTGTTTTCTTTGCAAACAATCATCTTCCACACAATACGGTTAATCCTTTGTTACAGCAAGCCGGTGAGATTGACAACCTCACTGTTTCGTTGGGGCAAAGTACTTTGGTTGTGTTGTGCAGGTTCCACGTTGGCGCCGGAATCCCTGGTGTTGCGCCGCATCACATTTCGCCACCATCAACCTTCAACGTGCTTCTTGACTCCTACTGGTCCGATTAAACCTTGGTTTCTTACTGAGGGAAACTTGCCACGCATCATACCTTCCTCTTGGGGTTCCCAACGGACGTGTACATCTACGCGCATCAAGCTCATTTCTGGCGCATTGCCGGGGAGATCAAGACACGCTGCAAGGGAGTCTCCACTTCTCAATCTCTTTACTTTGTTTTTGTCTTGCTTTATTTTATTTACTACTTTGTTTGGTGCACCTAAACAAAACACACAAAAAAATAGTTGCTAGTTTTACTTTATTTACTCTCTTGCTCTCTATATCAAAAACACAAAAAAAAAAAAAAATTAGTCACTTGTCTTTGCTTAGTTTACTTTATTACTATTAAAATGAGTAATCCTGAAGTTGAAGTTCGTTCTTTTAAGCAACAAGGTGGAGAAAGTTTTAAAGATGCTTGGTATAGAATTAGTAATGCTCATCATAGGTGCATTAAGAAACACTCCACCACTATCCTTCTTAGGAACTTTTATGTTGGTTTATCTAGTTGGAATAGGTATGTTCTTGATACTCTTTCGGGAGGTAATTTCCTAGGTACTCCCGCTTTAGAAGCTAGTTGCATCATTGAGAGTCTAGTTGGAATACCACCTGTTAATGAAGTTAAAATTGAAATCTCTCTTGAAGATGTTATGAAAAAATTGGAAACCATAGAGAAAAAAATTTCAAGTGTTGAAACTAAATTGGAAATGTTATTTGATAAAACTGATGAACTTGATAAATCCTTAGAAGGAATTGATGAAAGAATTAGTGTCCTAGGAACTTGTGTTGTCCATGATAATCAAACCAATAGGATTGATGAACTTGAAAAAGCTATGGGAACCTTGGGTTCAACCTTTTCTTCTCTCAAGTATAATGAGAAAGCTTATGTGGGTAAAGAGCAAAAATTCATGTATGCCTCTAAAGTGCCTAAACAAAAGAATTACTATAGGCCTAAAATTGCTAAAACCCCTAGCACCACCATAGAAAATTTAGATAATGGAGCACCTAAAGTACCCCCTGCAACAAGTTGTGTTTGCATGAAAAATAATAATGTTGATGCTTCTACTCTTGATGTTACTTGATTTGCACTTTCTGCGCCTAGCTGAAAGGCGTTAAAGAAAAGCGCTTATGGGAGACAACCCATGTTTTTACTACAGTACTTTGTTTTATATTTGAGTCTTGGAAGTTGTTTACTACTGTAGCAACCTCTCCTTATCATGTTTTTGTGCCAAGTAAAGTTTCTATGTTAAAGTTGATGTTATATTTGGGATCGCTGCGCAGAAACAGCATTGCTGTCTGTCACGAATCTGGGCACAAGTCTCTGTAGAAAATTCGAAAAAATCTGCCAATTTACGAGCGTGATCCTCAGATATGTACGCAACTTTCATTAGTTTTGAGTTTTTCCGTTTGAGCAAGTCTGGTGCCATTTTAAAATTCGTCTTTACGGACTGTTCTGTTTTTGACAGATTCTGCCTTTTATTTCGCATTGCCGATTTTGTTAAGTTGAATGGGTTTCTTTGTTCCATTATCTTTCAGAAGTTTTGTGCAATGTCCAGAAGTGTTAAGAATGATTGTGTCACCTCTGAACATGTGAATTTTTGAATGTGCACTAACCCTCTAATGAGTTTGTTTGAAGTTTGGTGTGAAGGAAGTTTTCAAGGATCAAGAGAGGAGTATGATATACTATGATCAAGAGGAGTGAAAGCTCTAAGCTTGGGGATGTCCCCGTGGTTCAGCCCTGCATATTTTAAGAAGACTCAAGCGTCTAAGCTTGGGGATGCCCAAGGCATCCCCTTCTTCATCAAATCATCAGGTTCCTCCCCTGAAACTATATTTTTATTCAGTCACATCTGGTGTTCTTTACTTGGAGCGTCGGTTTGTTTTTGTTTTTGTTTGAATAAAATGGATCCTAACATTCACTTTGTGGAGAGAGACACGCTCCGCTGTTGCATATGGACAAATATGTCCTTAGGCTTTACTCATAATGTTCAAGGCGAAGTTTCTTCTTTGTTAAATTGTTATATGGTTGGAATTGGAAAATGCTACATGTAGTAATTCTAAAATGTCTTGGATAATGTGATACTTGGCAATTGTTGTGCTCATGTTTAAGCTCTTGCATCATATACTTTGCACCCATTAATGAAGAAATACATAGAGCTTGCTAAAATTTGGTTTGCATATTTGGTCTCTCTAAGGTCTAGATAATTCTAGTATTGAGTTTTGAACAACAAGGAAGACGGTGTAGAGTCTTATAATGTTTACAATATGTCTTTTATGTGAGTTTTGCTGCACCGGTTCATCCTTGAGTTTGCTTCAAATAACCTTGCTAGCTTAAACCTTGTATCGAGAGGGAATACTTCTCATGCATCCAAAATCCTTGAGCCAACTACTATGCCATTTGTGTCCACCATACCTACCTACTACATGGTATTTCTCCGCCATTCCAAAGTAAATTGCTTGAGTGCTACCTTTAAAATTCCATCATTCGCCTTTGCAATATATAGCTCATGGGACAAAATAGCCTTAAAAACTATTGTGGTATTGAATATGTACTTATGCACTTTATCTCTTATTAAGTTGCTTGTTGTGCGATAACCATGCTTCTGGGGACGCCATCAACTATTCTTTGTTGAATATCATGTGAGTTGCTATGCATGTCCGTCTTGTCTGAAGTAAGAGAGATCTACCACCTTAATGGTTGGAGCATGCATATTGTTAGAGAAAAACATTGGGCCGCTAACTAAAGCCATGAATCATGGTGGAAGTTTCAGTTTTGGACAATATATCCTCAATCTCATATGAGAATAATAATTGTTGCCACATGCTTATGCATTAAAGAGTAGTCCATTATCTGTTGTCCATGTTGTCCCGGTATGGATGTCTAAGTTGAGAATAATCAAAAGCGAGAAATCCAAAATGCGAGCTTTCTCCTTAGACCTTTGTACAGGCGGCATGGAGGTACCCCTTTGTGACACTTGGTTGAAACATGTGTATTGCGATGATCCGGTAGTAAGCTAAGTAGGACAAGGTGCGGGCACTATTAGTATGCTATGCATGAGGCTTGCAACTTGTAAGATATAATTTACATAACTCATATGCTTTATTACTACCGTTGACAAAATTGTTTCATGTTTTCAAAATAAAAGCTCTAGCACAAATACATCAATCGATGCTTTCCTCTTTGAAGGACCTTTCTTTTACTTTTATTGTTGAGTCAGTTTACCTATCTCTCTCCACCTTAAGAAGCAAACACTTGTGTGAACTGTGCATTGATTCCTACATACTTGCATATTGCACTTGTTATATTACTTTATATTGACAATATCCATGAGATATACATGTTATAAGTTGAAAGCAACCGCTGAAACTTAATCTTCCTTTGTGTTGCTTCAACACCTTTACTTTGATTTATTGCTTTATGAGTTAACTCTTATGCAAGACTTATTGATGCTTGTCTTGAAGTACTATTCATGAAAAGTCTTTGCTTTATGATTCATTTGTTTACTCATGTCATTACCATTGTTTTGATCGCTGCATTCATTACATATGTTTACAATAGTATAATCAAGATTATGATGGCATGTAACTTCAGAAATTATCTTTGTTATCGTTTTACCTGCTCGGGACGAGCAGAACTAATCTTGGGGATGCTGATACGTCTCCAACGTATCAATAATTTCTTATGTTCCATGCTACATTATTGATGATATCTACATGTTTTATACACATTATATGTCGTATTTACGCATTTTCCGGCACTAACCTATTAACAAGATGCCGAAGAGCCGTTGCTGTTTTGCTGTTTTTGGTTTCAGAAATCCTAGTAAAGAAATATTCTCGAATTGGACGAAATCAACGCCCAGGGTCCTATTTTTGCACGAAGCTTCGGAAGACCGAAAGGATAACGAAGTGGGGCGACGAGGCGCCGCCACACCAGGGCCGCGCGGCCAGGGTGGGCCCGCGCCGCCCTGTTGTGTGGGGCCCTCGCGTCGCCCCTTGACCTACCCTTCCGCCTACTTAAAGCCTCCGTCGCGAAACCCCCAGTACCGAGAGCCACGATACGGAAAACCTTACTGAGACGCCGCCGCGAATCCCATCTCGGGGATTCAGGAGATCGCCTCCGGCACCCTGCCGGAGAGGGGATTCATCTCCGGAGGACTCTTCATCGCCATGATCGCCTCCGGAGTGATGAGTGAGTAGTTCACCCCTGGACTATGGGTCCATAGCAGTAGCTAGATGGTCGTCTTCTCCTAATTGTGCTTCATTGTTGGATCTTGTGAGCTGCCTAACATGATCAAGATCATCTATCGTAATACTATATGTTGTGTTTGTCGGGATCCGATGAATAGAGAATACTATGTTATGGTGATTATCAATCTATTGTTTATGTGTTGTTTATGATCTTGCATGCTCTCCGTTATTAGTAGAGGCTCTGGCCAAGTTTTTACTCTTAACTCCAAGAGGGAGTATCTATGCTCGATAGTGGGTTCATGCCTTCATTGATACCTGGGACAGTGACAGAAAGTTCTAAGGTTGTGATGTGCTGTTGCCACTAGGGATAAAACATTGATTCTATGTCTAAGGATGTAGTTGTCGATTACATTACGCACCATACTTAATGCAATTATCTGTTGCTTTGCAACTTAATACGAAAGGGGTTCGGATGATAACCGAAGGTGGACTTTTTAGGCATAGATGCGTTGGATGGCGGTCTATGTACTTTGTCGTAATGCCCTGATTAAATCTCACTATATTTATCATATCATGTATATGCATTGTTATGGCCTTTTCTATTTGTCAATTGCCCGACTGTAATTTGTTCACCCAACATGCTTTTATCTTATGGGAGAGACACCTCTAGTGAACTGTGGACCCCGGTCCTATTCTTTACATCACATACAATCTACTAATTGTTTTACTGTTTTCTTTGCAAACAATCATCTTCCACACAATACGGTTAATCCTTTGTTACAGCAAGCCGGTGAGATTGACAACCTCACTGTTTTGTTGGGGCAAAGTACTTTGGTTGTGTTGTGCAGGTTTCACGTTGGCGCCGGAATCCCTGGTGTTGCGCCGCATCACATTTCACCACCATCAACCTTCAACGTGCTTCTTGACTCCTACTGGTCCGATTAAACCTTGGTTTCTTACTGAAAACTTGCGCATCATACCTTCCTCTTGGGGTTCCCAACGGACATGTACATCTACGCGCATCACACCCAAGCACAAGTTCTTGGCTGTAGCCTCGGGGGCTACTCCCATCGGGAACGCTGTTCGCGTGCCCGATGAATTTTTATTAAAAGAAAGAAGTAGAAGTGAGTATATTTCGAGTTACACAGATAACTCTACATATACTCCCATCGGGAGGACAAAATAAGTCATCAAATATGACTCGATAAAATGTGCTATTCCAACAGCCGAAAAGCACTCGACAATATATTCTCAGAGCGCTAAAAGTCGCGAATAAATCTCTGAATGCCGCAAAACTTTGCGAAGGTAAGACCCCAGATCCGTTCTGAGCGGCGTGGCACCGTCTCTGACGGCGGATTGCTACTATTTTCCGTATCAACAGATACGAAGAAAAATCCTAACGGACGCGTTAGGTACCCGATAAAATATGACTGGGACTTGACAGAATGGTAAGACCTTAAGCGGCACCTGTCGAAGTTTACACCAGTATCCCGAGATCATGTCCGGGGACGTGATCTTGAAGTAGGTTTTTGCGGATTGCCACTAGAGCAGTTAACTAGTACCTGATCCGTCAGATGAACTAGCCCCAACTACCAATATCCCTGTACAAAATAATATTTGCATATCGAAAGATCAGTAAAATTGGAGATTTTCCCTGATTCTTCGATTCAAGAAAAATCTCGGGGGCTACTGACATAGGCATCCCCAATGGGCCTGCCAAAGATGGTACCCGGGGTTTATTGAAGGCCCAAGACTCGAAGAATAAGAAGATTCGGAAGCCCATTTAGTGTTAAGGAAAGATAGATTGTATTAGGAAAGATAGAGATTTGTAATCTTACGGGTTGGGTACGAAACCCTCCCGAACTCTGTAACTTGTGTATTACGAAACCCTCGGCTCCACCCTCTATATAAGGGGGAGTCGAGGGACGAAGCAAGGATCGAATCTACTGTCAACATAACCCTAGTTTTCAATCGTCGAGTACTTTTCGCAAACCTTCGAGATCTACTTGCCCTCTACTTCTAGCAAAACCCTAGTCTACGATCTGTAGGCATTGACAAATTAATCCTTTGTCATCTGTCTTGGAAGCTTCGTGGAAAAATAGGACCCTGGGCGTTGATTTCGTCCAATTCCGAGAATATTTCCTTTGTAGGATTTCTGAAACCAAAAACAGAAAACTACAACTGGCACTTCGGCATCTTGTTAATAGGCTAGTGCCGGAAAATGTATAATAATGTTGTAAAGTATGTATAAAACATTCAAGTATTGTCAAAAAAGTAGCATGGAACATAAGAAATTATAGATACGTTTGAGACGTATCACGGACAACAGGAGCCGAGATCATGGATAGACGATTATCTGCAGACTATGATCCTACACAAAGGAAATCAGATAGCAGCAATGCAGTGCTTGCAGCTTTACCTGAAAGATTCGGCACGGGCCTGGCTGAGGGCTTGCCGAAGGGATCCATCAAATCATGGGACGACCTGGTGGACGCTTTTGTCGCTAACTTCCAAGCAACATACAAGAGACCTGTTGGGATCGAAGAGTTACGGCATTGCCAGCAGAAGCCGAAGGAGTCAATACGTGCATATATCGGGAGATTCACTAAACTCCTGAACGCTGCCGAAGATGTCTCCGTCGACAGAGCAATCGATGCCTTTAGCGATGGCATCCGACGTGAAACCTACATAGAGGAACTTGGGCGCAAGAAGCCGAAGACCATAACCAAGTTAATGGAAATCGCCAACAGCTGGGCTGATGGCGAAGATAACGTACGGAGACCACGACAACGCAGCGACGAAGAAGACGACGACCAGTCGAGGAACGATTCGGGTGGTCGCAAGGATCGCTGCAAGAAAAGGAAAGACCGCAGTTACGATGACAGCAACCTGGTAGCCGCTGGATATGCTGATAGACAAGATGATCGATATGATGACACGCGAGATGATCGACAGGACGGCAACCGGAGCAACTCTGAGAACCGCAGCAACTACAAACCACGACCTCAGAGGACCCCCAAGTTACCCTTCGCTGAGCAGATAAACGCTCCTTGCTACCTGCACGTGTACATCGATTCTAAAGACAATAAGAAGAATTCAAGTCACTTGCTCAGAGATTGTCGACAGTTCATCGAGACGCAGAACCTCATTCAGCAGCAGCAGCCACCACCACCACCGCCTCCACCTTAGCACCAGGTCTAGCAAGTTCAGCCTCACAACCCCAACGAGTCCTTTCTGCCACCACGCGGGCAGATGAGCATGATCCATAGGACTGGTGTTTCGAGGAGGGAGATGAAGAAGCTCACCCAAGAAATCAACCTGGCAGAAAGCATCATGGCTAATATCCTTGAATATATCGACTGGTCATCTCAGAGCATCATGTTCAGCAGAGATAATCACCCGATGACAATTCCAAAGCCAGGACATGCTGCGTTAGTAGTTGAGGCGCAAATTGGAGGATTTAAGATGAGCAAAGTTTTCATGGACGGTGGAAGCGGACTAAACCTGATATTCCTCGACACGATCAAAAGTATGGGAATTACGATGAGGATGCTAGAAGAAACAGACACCTGTTTTCATGGGATCCTCCCCACCTCACCGGGGTACTTTATTGGCAAAGTTTGAACGTTGTCTTTGGTAAACCCGACAACTTCAGGAAGGAAAAGATCGAGTTTGAGGTAGTAAATTGGGAATCACAGTACCACGCTATACTCGGAAGATCAGCTTATGCCAAGTTCATGGCTGTGCCGCACTACGCATACCTCAAGCTGAAAATGCCTGGGAACAATGGGACAAACATCACAGTCTATGGAAGTTTCTCACGCTCAGATAATTGTGATCGCGAGTTTCAGAGGATCGCTGCAAAATTTGGGCTCAGGCAGGAAGCTGTCGATCTCCCCTCAAAATCGTCGACACACGATAGTAAGGAAGATGAACGCGTCAGGAAGATGAAGAAGAAGCCAGCCGATCTTGCTTTAGAAGTTCCAACCGTGAAAACTTTGGCAGCTGATGGCACGGCCGTCATAGAAGAAAACAAAACCCTGGCAATCACCGCCCGGACTCCTGGTGAAATCAGTGACGCTTCCAAAATCGCTGACGCGATGGACAAGCTCGAAGATAAGAAGAACCCTCCTCTTGCTTAAAAGGATGGATAGCATTTAATTTTATTTTTCGTTTTTCGGCAGGGCCCTTTTTTCGCCCCTTAGTTTTTCGCTTACTTTATTAATGAAAACATAAGTTTCGTTTCTTTGAAGCATTGCAGTAATTCGGGTCACTCGAACCACATCATCATGAACCTTGTTCTGCATATTTCAGCGAACATTGGTGCGATGGAAAACACGCCCAGAGATTGCACTCTAACAAAGCCTCTGAAATTACGAGTGCTATGATGCAAAATCAATGGGGACCCTGCTCTTTTCCTTTGCTATAGATGACTCAAAGAGTGCCGCAAATAGCAGGAACATGAAACACGTATACTAACGACCCACGTTCGGTACTTTAATTATGGAAGTATCAAAGAGCAACGGAGTCATCGGCAGAGCTAGTGCTACCGATATACTCGGGAGCTGCTGTCAAGACATGCATCGGTTGAAAGCAAAGTTGCACATACAACGGGTTTTAGCAAGACCTGCAACACGAGCTGATCGCTCAAATAATTTGCTACCGACAAACATACGTATGCATCTTAATACAGATGTAAAATCGAGTAATTAAGATTTACTCCTTCAAAATTTGCCAACGGCACTAACACGGTAGAGGTACATGTACATACCCCTGCCGATAAAAACAATTCAACCTTAATCATCCGAACATTCGGAAATAGAGAGTCACCAAGTCTTCTATTTACAATAGGGACATAACTTTGAATTACTCCTGTGGAGTCTCCTTTCCTTCGAATGTAGTGGAGGTTCCTTCAAGTCTTTCGACAATAATGGCGGCAGGTAGGCCCACCTTCGGGGTAAGCGGCTCCAAATAACCCGCCACATTGGCAATTGACAGCAGGTCTGCCGAAGGATAATGTACAAGGACAAGGGCAAGTGTAGCTCTAGCTCCTGCAAGAAGTTGCGCCCGAACTAAACTTCGGATCTTCTTGGCGTTACTAAATTCTGACATTAAAGTCAACAACGTGGGAGGGGCCGTGTTCTAAGGGAACATCGTCTTCCAGATTACCATCAGCCCTTTATAACACTTGTCAAAGAAACGGTGGACTTGCTGGACCCGGTCTTGGAACTTTGCGATAGTCGAAGCCTTCGAGTGTTCTTTCCAGAAAACTTCATCTGCTGATGAGAGTTGGGTCAATGCGTTTACACGTTCGTGAATCCGTTTGTTTTCCTCAGCTTGGTTCAGACCTATGACTAGCAAAAGAAACGACGAAAGATAAGAAAATGCATTTCATGGAAAAGCAAGGAGCAAGAGGGCAAGGGCGCTTACAGTTCAAACTTTCTGTGGCTCTATGCAACTCAGTAAGAGCGTAGATGCGGGGTGGCTTTCGGACACCTCCGCACCAAGACCATCAAGTGCAACCCCGCCTATCATCGACGCTACACCATGGCCAAAGAGTCCCCCAAGTGGACCTTCAACCCTAAACCACGCTACACGCGACAAGGTGAACTCCTTCCTCTCGATACTCGACCTCGTCCATACCTTGAATGGAATGCTACCTCATATCGGTGTGCTACATATCATTAGGTACAAGAATCATCGAAGAACCGGAGAGGAGGAACACCCATGGTGCAAGGAAGCGAGGGAAGGGAAGAGGAGCCATTCATCATGGTGCAAGGAAGAAGAAAGAAGAAGAAGAAGGAAGGAAGAAGGAAGGAAGAAGGAAGGAAGAGGAAGAAGAGGCGGAAGGAGGAAGGCCGGCCGGCCCAGGCCCGGTCAACCGGCCCTATGACCGGCCCACCCGGTCACAGGCCCGGTTGACCGGCCTCCTGACCGGCCCGGCCGGTTTCGACCGGATTCTACGCTCGTGCCATCCGGACGCAATCCCGGGGCACCCGAAGCCCCGCCCGGTCACCGCCCGGTCCAGGATCCGGTTTGAACCGGATGGGCCGGTCCCAGGCCCGGTCCAACCGGCCCTGTGACCGGATTCGTCGGGTTTGACCCACCAACTTGTACCTTTTCGACCCATGTCGCCTTGTATGCCTATATAAGACCCCAGCTCGCCCCCATAGCTGGTTAGACAAGATTTAGGCTTAAACATGACTTTGAGCTTTGTCTCCCTAGGGTTTCATCCCCTTTGTATCAAGGCACCCCATGTTGTATGATTGGATCTATGTGAGTGAGATTCTAGTGTAGCCCACTCTCTCTCCCTCACCTACCTCCATCCTCAACACCGATCTCTCACTCCGGGATTCTACCTCGAGTCTCTCCCGTGGTGATTCTATTGGCGTGGTCCATCGAGCCACGAGGGTAAGTATCGATTGTATCGGGTTGGTGTGCGTTGTGTTCTTCGCGTTCTTCGTGTTCTTCCGCCTCTCCCTCTCTTTCCCCTTTGATTCTTGGGTCATTCGCAAGATCGGGCCACACACGGGGTCTTAGACCTTAACATATGGTATCAGCAGCCTTTGGTTTCCGCGAATTTGACCCCCCACCCACCCAATTTCGTCTCTAAAAAATTTCCCCAAAAATCCCCAAAAAATAGCCCTAATTTGCCTTTGGATGGATCTGCGATTTGGTTGCGTTTTGAGTGGTTTTGGTCCATGGATTTGGTGTTGGAGTGCTTGATCTACTATCTCCCCAACTTTTAGCCCCCAATTCCATCGTTTCCCCTCCGATTTGGTCAATTTGGTCGATTTTCGTGAAGAACAGGAGAGAGAAACTGCGTCCCGGTTGAGAAATCCGGTCAACCGGGCTGCAGACCGGCCGGGCCAGCCCAGAACCCGGTCGACCGGCCGTGTGACCGGCCAGGCCGGCCCCAGGTCCGGTCCAACCGGCCCCTGGACCGGGCTACACCCCTCCACCTCCACCGCCGACCACCGCCACTCCTCTCCTCCGCCGGCAAGCACCGCCATCATCCCCAACCACCGGCAAACACCACCGCGGCCCCAACAAACACCGCCGCATCCGCAAGAGCATCGACACCACCACCACCGGCTTACCACCGCCACCACCGCCAAGCTACTTTGACCGTTTTCTTCCGCTAACTTGTGTTTGCTCGTTCCGGTTTGAGTGCCTTGTTTGTGAAACTAACCCGCAGCTCCGAAGCAAGCGAAGACATCCTCGGCACCCCGGACTTGCAAACGTCCCTCTTGACACCACCGCCGTCATCGCAAGTTGTGTGTTCCGACACCGCCTAACATCTAGGTATAACTTGCATTACCCTTGTAACCCCTCTTCTTTTGCGATCTATCCTATCGAGCATTGCTTATCGAGTGTTGCGAGACATTGCACGTGGCCCCGATTGTGAGGTGTGTGTGTAGTGTGGAGTCAAGCTTCTAAGCAAAACTCGAGTGGCAAAATAGCAAAAGCGAGCTAACGCTAACATAGTGCGAGAAAAAGCCGCCAAAACACAAAAAGAGTGCAAGTGCACCATAGAGCAAAAGTGTGCGAGTGCCATCATACATACATATACACAAAGAGTGTAAGTGCCACCAAATACAAAAAGAGGAAAAAGCTTTTAAGCAAAAGAGAGAAAAGAGAAGAGAGGCCGCGTGTGAATCTAGTTGTCTCTTCGTTTGCAACCAAAGCTTTGCCTCTCCTTGTGTTAGTGTGACACCGAGCCACCCTTGCTTTCGGGCTTGATACGTCTCCAACGTATCGATAATTTCTTATGTTCCATGCTACTTTATTGATGATACCTACATGTTTTATGCACATTATATGTCATATTTATGCATTTTTGGAACTAACCTATTAACAAGATGCCGAAGAGCCGTTGCTGTTTTCTGCTGTTTTTGGTTTCAGAAATCCTAGTAAAGAAATATTCTCGGAATTGGACGAAACTTTCGCCCAGGGTCCTATTTTTGCACGAAGCTTCCAAGACCGAAGACCTAACGAAGTGGGGCCACGAGGAGGCCGGGGGTGGCGGCGCGGCCCGGCCCTGGCGCGCCGACCTACCCCTGGGCCCTCGTGTGGCCCCCCGCGTTGACCCTCCGCCTACTTAAAGCTTCCGTCGCGAAACCCCCCAGAGCCACGATACGGAAAACCTTACAGAGACGCCGCCGCGAATCCCATCTCGGGGGATTCGGAGATCGCCTCCGGCCCTGCCGGAGAGGATTCATCTCCGGAGGACTCTTCACCGCCATGGTCGCCTCCGGAGTGATGAGTGAGTAGTTCACCCCTGGACCATGGGTCCATAGCAGTAGCTAGATGGTCGTCTTCTCCTTGTTGTGCTTCATTGTTGGATCTTGTGAGCTGCCTAACATGATCAAGATCATCTATCTGTAATACTATATGTTGTGTTTGTCGGGATCCGATGGATAGAGAGTACTATGATTATGGTGATTATCAATCTATTGTTTATGTGTTGTTTATGATCTTGCATGCTCTCCGTTATTAGTAGAGGCTCTGGCCAAGTTTTTGCTCTTAACTCCAAGAGGGAGTACTTATGCTCGATAGTGGGTTCATGCCTTCATTGAATCTGGGATCGTGACAGAAGGTTCTAAGGTTGTGATGTGCTGTTGCCACTAGGGATAAAACATTGATGCTATGTCTAAGGATGTAGTTGTTGATTACATTACGCACCATACTTAATGCAATTGTCTGTTGCTTTGCAACTTAATACTGGAGGGGGTTCGGACGATAACCTGAAGGTGGACTTTTTAGGCATAGATGCAGTTGGATGGCGGTCTATGTTCTTTGTCGTAATGCCCGGATTAAATCTCACTATATTTACCATGTCATGTATATGCATTGTTATGCCTTTCTCTATTTGTCAATTGCCCGACTGTAATTTGTTCACCCAACATGCTTTATCTTATGGGAGAGACACCTCTAGTGAACTGTGGACCCCGGTCCTATTCTTTACATAGCATACAATCTACTTGTTTTACTGTTTTCTTTGCAAACATCTTCCACTCGATACGTTTAATCCTTTGTTACAGCAAGCCGGTGAGATTGACAACCTCACTGTTTCGTTGGGACAAAGTACTTGGGTTGTGTTGTGCAGGTTCCTAGTTGGCGCCGGAATCCCTGGTGTTGCGCCGCATCACATTTCGCGACCATCAACCTTCAACGTGCTTCTTGGCTCCTCCTGGTTCGATTAAACCTTGGTTTCTTTCTGAGGGAAAACTTGCTACGTGCGCATCATACCTTCCTCTTGGGGTTCCCAACGAACGTGTGAGTTACACGCCATCAAGCTCTTTTTCTGGCGCCGTTGCCGGGGAGATCAAGACACGCTGCAAGGGGAGTCTCCACTTCTCAATCTCTTTACTTTGTTTTTGTCTTGCTTTATTTTATTTACTACTTTGTTTGCTGCACTAAATCAAAATACAAAAAAATTAGTTGCTAGTTTTACTTTATTTACTGTCTTGCTCTCTATATCAAAAACACAAAAAAATTAGTTACTTGTCTTTACTTTATTTGCCTAGTTTACTTTTTGCTTATTTCATCATGCTTAATCCTAAGTTTACTTTGGAAGAGATACCGGTAGGACGAGGGTGTATCATTGGAAGAGATAATATAGAAGAATTTTTCACCCATGTTAGTATGGATGAAGATTTTGAAGATATACCATTATTAAAAACTGCTCCTACTTATGAAAGTGCTTCTGCCTGTTTGATACACATGTTAGAAACTAGATTTGTTAATCTCAATCCCATAATACAACATATGTTTCTTACACTTTCGGATATGGAGATGGGGGAAAAGAGAAATTTTGTTTTAAAAGTCCTTGTTAGAGAATTTGAGGATATAGTTAAAGAAGCTAGAAAAGTTTTTATTAAGCATAAGAGGCTTGGTTTCTTTCCTAATTTTAAACAAATACTTGAAAAGATGGATATGGATAGAATTAAGTATACTAATAATGTTAATGATGGTAGAGAAATTAAAGCGCCAATACCTAGTAAACTACTAGGGATGCATGAAGCTTTGGAAAATAACTATGCTTGGCTTGTTCCTGAAAATTTGTTTGATGAGAATAGTAAGCCTAGGAGCAATGAGAGAGGAGTTACTTATATAGACCAGATACAATGCATTGTTGAGAAAACTCCCAATACCCCTGGTAATAATGTTGATGCTTCTACTCTCGATGTTACTTGATTTACACTTTCTGCGCCTAGCTGAAAGGCGTTAAGAAAAGCGCTTATGGGAGACAACCCATGTTTTTACCTACAGCAATTTTTTGTTTTGTTGAGTCTTGGAAGTTGTTTACTACTGTAGCAACCTCTCCTTATCATGTTTTTGTGCCAAGTAAAGTTTCTATGTCAAAGTTGATGTTATATTTGGGATCGCTGCGCAGAAACAGCATTGCTGTCTGTCACGAATCTGGGCATAATTCTCTGTAGAAAATTCGAAAAAATCTGCCAATTTACGAGCGTGATCCTCAGATATGTACGCAACTTTCATTAGTTTTGAGTTTTTCCATTTGAGCAAGTCTGGTGCCATTTATAAATTCGTCTTTACGGACTGTTCTGTTTTTGACAGATTCTGCCTTTTATTTCGCATTGCCTCTTTTGCTATGTTGGATTTATTTCTTTGATCCATTAATGTCCAGTAGCATTATGCAATGTCCAGAAGTGAAAATAATGATTGTGTCACCTCTGAATGAGTGAATTATTAATGATGCACTAACCCTCTAATGAGTTTGCTTGAAGTTTGGTGTGAAGGAAGTTTTCAAGGGTCAAGAGAGGAGAATGATATACTATGATCAAGAGGAGTGAAAGCTCTAAGCTTGGGGATGCCCCCGTGGTTCACCCCTGCATATTTTAAGAAGACTCAAGCGTCTAAGCTTGGGGATGCCCAAGGCATCCCCTTCTTCATCGACAACATCATCAGGTTCCTCCCCTGAAACTATATTTTTATTCAGTCACATCTGGTGTTCTTTACTTGGAGCGTCGGTTTGTTTTTGTTTTTGTTTTTGTTTGAATAAGATGGATCCTAGCATTCACTTTGTGGGAGAGAGACACGCTCCGCTGTTGCATATGGACACATGTGTCCTTAGGCTTTACTCATAATGTTCAAGGCGAAGTTTCTTCTTCGTTAATTTGTTATATGGTTGGAATTGGAAAATGCTACATGTAGTAATTCTAAAAATGTCTTGGATAATGTGATACTTTGCAATTGTTGTGCTCATGATTAAGCTCTTGCATCATATGCTTTGCACCCATTAATGAAGAAATACATAGAGCTTGCTAAAATTTGATTTGCATATTTGGTTTCTCTAAGGTCTAGATAATATCTAGTATTGAGTTTTGAACAACAAGGAAGACAGTGTAGAGTCTTATAATGTTTACAATATGTCTTTTATGTGAGTTTTGCTGCACTTGTTCATCCTTGAGTTTGCTTCAAATAACCTTGCTAGCCTAAACCTTGTATCGAGAGGGAATACTTCTCATGCATCCAAAATCCTTGAGCCAACTACTATGCCATTTGTGTCCACCATACCTACCTACTACATGGTATTTCTCCGCCATTCCAAAGTAAATTGCTTGAGTGCTACCTTTAAAATTCCATCATTCACCTTTGCAATATATAGCTCATGGGACAAAATAGCCTTAAAAACTATCGTAGTATTGAATATGTACTTATGCACTTTATATTTTATTAAGTTGCTTGTTGTGCGATAACCATGCTTCTGGGGAACGCCATCAACTATTGTTGAATATCATGTGAGTTGCTATGCATGTCCGTCTTGTCTGAAGGATCTATCATTTTAGTGGTTGGAGCATGCAAAATTGTTAGAGAAGAACATTGGGCCGCTAACTAAAGCCATGAATCATGGTGGAAGTTTCAGTTTGGACATATATCCTCAATCTCATATGAGAATAATAACTTTGCTACATGCTTATGCATTTAAGAGGAGTCCATTATCTGTTGTCCATGTTGTCCCGGTATGGATGTCTAAGTTGAGAATAATCAAAAGCGAGAAATCCGAAATGCGAGCATTCTCCTTAGACCTTTGTACAGGCGGCATGGAGGTACCCCTTTGTGACACTTGGTTGAAACATGGCATGCGAAGACCCGGTAGTCCAAGTTAAGTAGGACGAGGTGCGGGCACTATTAGTATACTATGCGTGAGGCTTGCAACTTGTAAAATATAATTTTCATAACTCATATGCTTTATTACTACCGTTGACAAAATTGTTTCATGTTTTCAAAATAAAAGCTCTAGCACAAATACAGCAATCGATGCTTTCCTCATTGAAGGACCATTCTTTTACTTTTATTGTTGAGTCAGTTTACCTATCTCCTTCCACCTTAAGAAGCAAACACTTGTGTGAACTGTGCATTGATTCCTACATACTTGCATATTGCACTTGTTATATTACTTTATGTTGACAATATCCATGAGATATACATGTTACAAGTTGAAAGCAACCGCTGAAACTTAATCTTCTTATGTGTTGTTTCAACACCTTTACTTTGATTTATTGCTTTATGAGTTAACTCTTATGCAAGACTTATTGATGCTTGTCTTGAAGTACTATTCATGAAAAGTCTTTGCTATATGATTCAGTTGTTTACTCATGTCATTACCTTTGCTTTGATCGCTGCATTCATTACATATGTTTACAAATAGTATGATCAAGATTATGATGGCATGTCACTTCAGAAATTATCTTTGTTATCGTTTTACCTGCTCGGGACGAGCAGAACTAAGCTTGGGGATGCTGATACGTCTCCAACGTATCGATAATTTCTTATGTTCCATGCTACTTTATTGATGATACCTACATGTTTTATGCACATTATATGTCATATTTATGCATTTTCTGGAACTAACCTATTAACAAGATGCCGAAGATCCAGTTGGTTTTCTGCTGTTTTTGGTTTCAGAAATCCTAGTAAAGAAATATTCTCGGAATTGGACGAAACTTTCGCCCAGGGTCCTATTTTTGCACGAAGCTTCCAGAAGACCGAAGACCTAAGTGGGGCCACGAGGAGGGGGGTGGCGGCGCGGCCAGGCCCGGCCGCGCCGACCTACCCCCTGGGCCCCTCGTGTGGCCCTCGCGTTGACCCTCCGCCTACTTAAAGCTTCCGTCGCGAAACCCCGTATCGAGAGCCACGATACGGAAAACCTTACAGAGACGCCGCCGCCGCGAATCCCATCTCGGGGGATTCTGGAGATCGCCTCCGGCACCCTGCCGGAGAGGGGATTCATCTCCCGGAGGACTCTTCACCGCCATGGTCGCCTCCGGAGTGATGAGTGAGTAGTTCACCCCTGGACCATGGGTCCATAGCAGTAGCTAGATGGTCGTCTTCTCCTTGTTGTGCTTCATTGTTGGATCTTGTGAGCTGCCTAACATGATCAAGATCATCTATCTGTAATACTATATGTTGTGTTTGTCGGGATCCGATGGATAGAGAGTACTATGATTATGGTGATTATCAATCTATTGTTTATGTGTTGTTTATGATCTTGCATGCTCTCCGTTATTAGTAGAGGCTCTGGCCAAGTTTTTGCTCTTAACTCCAAGAGGGAGTACTTATGCTCGATAGTGGGTTCATGCCTTCATTGAATCTGGGATCGTGACAGAAGGTTCTAAGGTTGTGATGTGCTGTTGCCACTAGGGATAAAACATTGATGCTATGTCTAAGGATGTAGTTGTTGATTACATTACGCACCATACTTAATGCAATTGTCTGTTGCTTTGCAACTTAATGGAGGGGGTTCGGATGATAACCTGAAGGTGGACTTTTTAGGCATAGATGCAGTTGGATGGCGGTCTATGTTCTTTGTCGTAATGCCCGGATTAAATCTCACTATATTTACCATGTCATGTATATGCATTGTTATGCCTTTCTCTATTTGTCAATTGCCCGACTGTAATTTGTTCACCCAACATGCTTTATCTTATGGGAGAGACACCTCTAGTGAACTGTGGACCCCGGTCCTATTCTTTACATAGCATACAATCTACTTGTTTTACTGTTTTCTTTGCAAACATCTTCCACTCGATACGTTTAATCCTTTGTTACAGCAAGCCGGTGAGATTGACAACCTCACTGTTTCGTTGGGACAAAGTACTTGGGTTGTGTTGTGCAGGTTCCTAGTTGGCGCCGGAATCCCTGGTGTTGCGCCGCATCACATTTCGCGACCATCAACCTTCAACGTGCTTCTTGGCTCCTCCTGGTTCGATTAAACCTTGGTTTCTTTCTGAGGGAAAACTTGCTACTGTGCGCATCATACCTTCCTCTTGGGGTTCCCGACGAACGTTGCTTTCGGGCTTCATACACTTTTCCGCTCATTCCTTGGTCGCACTAACCCCGCTTATCCCGTGTGTGAGTTCCATATCTTTTCCGTGTTTATAGTGATCATCGCTTTGACATTTGGTTTTTGGACTTCACCCACTCTTGACAATACACTTGATTTCGGATTTCGTCTTTTGGCTTTCCACCACACTCACCTACCACCATATTTGCTAGCTTTTGCGTGTGTCTTTGTGTGAGTGCCCGATACAATTGTTCTAACTCTTGGTTTGTTGGATCACCCCAATCTTGTCATACACGGTAAGATTGCGAGGTAGTGTTCTTCCACTAACATACACCATATAGATATTGTCTTGCTAACATGTATAGCGACGAAGAAGATACGGAGGAGTACACGGAGCACTTCGAGGAGGATGCCTCTTCAAGCACCGCGGATGTGGAGGAACATGTGGAGCTCTACACCGACTATGGCTCCGCAAGCATCGCCAACATGACCGACATCGAGGAGCTCTACACCGACTATGGCTCCGCGAGCATCGCCAACATGGACGACATCGACGAGCTCTACATCGACACTTGCTCAACAAGCATGGACGACATGGTGGAGCACCATCACGAGGACGACATCGACCCCACCATGTACACCGCCGATGCTCCCACATACCCCTACTTGGCCAATGGAGCTACATACGAAGATAGAGGACCTCCACGATGGCATCATCACGTGGATCTTCAAGAGCGTCCCCAACATATTCGGCATCGACACACTTCTCCGAGCTCCACAAGGCGCCATCATGAGAGTGCCTATGCACGAGATCATCGACATCATGGACATCATATGGAGCATCAAGAGCGCCCCCAACATGAGCCATCACCTAGGCAAGGCAAGGACCGTCATCAACTCACACCATCTCATGATCGTCGTCGACCACCACCACCTCATGGTCTACATCGACATCCTTCCACACATGATCTTCGACGACACCACTCAAGACATGGTGATGAGGCAAGAAGACGAGAGCCTCGACATGAAGACCTTCCTCATAAGGCGACTTCTACCTCTTGCGCCACCACCACAATGGCCCCTACCTCGTCATATGCCTATGGACTCCGATGCTACAAGTGCAAGCAACAAGGCCACCTTCCACGGGAATGTCCCAATCTCCTATGTGAGGTGTGCAAGGCCAAGGGTCACGTGGCATGGCAATGCACAACGCCAAGCGCCAAGAAGCTCTACTTCGACGAGCTCAATGCACAAGTCTCCAAGATGCCACCACTTGAGGACGACTTAGGAGGCGATGGAGTTGAGCATGGTGAGCATGGGATTCTCCCTTCACCCACGGAGGCGCATGGAGTTGAGATGGTTGAGCATGGGAAGTTCCCTTCAACCACGGAGGCGCCTGGAGATGAGAAAGTCGAACCTACTCCTACATGCTTGATTGATGAGTTGGTACCAATCCCATGTGAGCATGAGAGCCACTTAGCCCACTTGAGCGAGAGTGATAGTGAGTTGAGTGACTTCCACCCCATATGTGAGTTTGAGTGCTTCCATTTGGAGGACATGAGTGATACACAAAGTGAGTTGAGAGAGGTAGATGATAGGTCCATGGAGGACATCACATTTGCTAACACATTAACCTCTCCCTCGTTTGTGTCTTCTTATGTTGCACTAGGTTCCACGGAGGACGAGTTCCCGCTCATGGAGAAGATGTACATGGTGCATGAAGACGATGATATCTCACCATGCTTGCTCCAAGATGGACATGTCGACCACATGGATCCTCCTACTTCCACAACACCTACATCACATGAGTCGGCCTTCAAAGGTAACAACATAGGTGTTGATGATGCCATGATCCCACTAGTGGACATGATGACTTATGAGTGCATGCATGATCTTGATGATCCATTTGCTTCTTCACATGCTACTTTCACTTTCCCATGTGATGCTTTGCTTGATAACATTGTTGATCATGTGAAATTGATTGCTTGTGATACCATGACCATGCCATGCTATGAGAGATTCACATTTTCCCCGCTTGCTTGCAATGATAATGACAAGGATGACATTAGCTTCCAAATGCTTTGTCCCAAATGTTTACACTCTTCCATGATCCTTGCATCCAAGATTGCGAACAATTGCTCTTTCTTATGCTTGGTATGCAAGAATGCTTATTTTATTGTTCACGAGATGGCCCCCATAGCCTTCTCAATCTTTGATGATCATGAGTTACCACATGCCATGAATGCACCTTCTTGCCATATGCACCATCGCCATGCATTTCATACTATCTTGCTTGACACTAATGGTGATGTGCACAAGACATGGAACATCATGATGGATGATGTTTTCATCTACCATGCACACACACTTTTTGTCTTGTTTCTTCCATGTGTAGCCACAAGGACGACAACTTCCACCGCCACGGAGCATGAGCTCATGAAACGCGCAATTGAGAGCTACCCCATCAAGGACCTAACCCGCGGGAATCACACCAAAGGGTATGTTCCCACAAGCCTTCGCCCTCATGTGTTTCCGACTTGGTTTGTTGAGCTTTCGGTTTGGTCCAATTCCTCATCACCTCTTTGGCTTCTTATGCAACATATCTTGAAACATCTTGTTGGCACAATGGTTGTTGTATGTATTGATGATATCATCATACACTCCGAGAATCTCAAGGATCATGTCATACATGTGAGAGACACATTATGCACCTTGTGCCACATGTCACACCAAAAGTTGCTCTCCTTTGGATTTCTCATTTCATCTTTGGCATTTGCAATGGATTCTTTGACACTTGAGGATACCCATAATCGGCTCACGCCAACCATACTTTCCCAAGCTAGAAGTCTCCATAGTTTTGCCATTGCACATAACAATTTTGCCCCAAATTTTGCCGCCGATACTTGCCTTTTGATTGTTCCATTTGTGTGGGACAATGCTACACACCACATTTTTGACACCTTCCAAAGCAAACTTTTACTTGCACAAATTTTTGTCCTACCACATTTTGGATACATCGACACTCTTTTGATCACCATTTTTGCCCAATGCCTTTTGGAGAAACGACTTGATGCTTCGTATTTGATTGAGAGCCTCTTGTTCGCCGGTCACCAAATTGGCATCCACAAGCTTTCCTTTTGCAAGTTGTTTTTCCCCTTGTTCTTCTTCGACCGAGACTTGGCCCCTCCACCACTACATGGGAGACCCGTTATGGACTACAACAAAGACGCCTGCACTACGACGAGCATCCCTAAGGACACAAGGGCACCTATACAAGTCCTTCCCGTCTACCTCATCGGTGAGGAGGAGCAAGAGTCGAGGACGACTCTTCCCCAAGGGGGGGAGATGATGCGGGGTGGCTTTCGGACACCTCCGCACCAAGACCATCAAGTGCAACCCCGCCTATCGTCGACGCTACACCATGGCCAAAGAGTCCCCCAAGTGGACCTTCAACCCTAAACCACGCTACACGCGACAAGGTGAACTCCTTCCTCTCGATACTCGACCTCGTCCATACCTTGAATGGAATGCTACCTCATATCGGTGTGCTACATATCACTAGTTGAATGCCCGTGCTTCGCTACGGAGTAAACGGCAGTTAGTATCTTTCATATGTATCTAAGGGCAGTGCTAGGTACCTCTCGCCCTATAGTATGCTTGTTACTTGAAGCTGTAGTATATATATTCCATGCAAACTACGTATTGGTGTTCTAGAAAGGCTCTAACTTGAAACATGAGGCAGGAAAAGTAGAGAAGCGAAACAATAAGTAGAAAATAAGCTCAGTGTAATCTCTATCATTTTGAACAGATAAAAATGAGAGTCCATAGTCTATTATTCCCAAATGTTCTGTGGGTTCATTTAATAATGAGAAAAGTGTAATCATATTTAAATTGGGTACACAACCTTTTTAGAACTCCCCAAAACATCAAAGCATGAACATATATGATGGATCAACAGAAAAATTCCATGTACAACAATTATAAACCTCCTAAAGTGCTCTTAATTTTTTTTTATCATATCACATGTTATGTATATAAATATGAAAAATAAATTTGTACTTTGCACAATACAATTCCATATGCATACAGCATAAGGTTCCAAATAACTTAGATGTACTCACTTGACACAATTAGTATATTCTCGCACAACAACATAAATGTTGTTTTTGACTTCATTTGAATTGTACTTGAGCACCTTCCTCTGGTCATAACCATCTTACATGAGCATTGTATGTCACCATAAATATTTTACCTAAAATATGTAAGAATATGCAACTGGTACGCTCTAACAAAATAAATATTTATGCAACATTCAATACTTACCATTTAAACCATTGTACAGTTTTGCAAATGGTGAACTTCTTTGTGAGAATTCTGGTTTTACTGCATGGAAACATATCAAGCTGCTCTATCTTCAAGAATCTTAATCTGGGCATGCACCAAAGTCAAAGCCATGAGCTTGAGATATATAATTCAAATGCATCTTTTATTTGTTGGAGATATGCCCAAGAGGCAATAATAAATGGTTATTATATATCTTTGTGTTTATGATAATGTTTACATACCATGCTATAATTGTATTAACCGAAACATTGGTACATGTGTGATATGTAGACAAACAAGAAGTCCCTAGTATGCCTCTTAAACTAGCTTGTTGATTAATGGATGATTAGTTTCATAATCATGAACATTGGATGTTATTAATAACGAGGTTATGTCATTGTATGAATGATGTAATGGACACACCCAATTAAGCGTAGCATAAGATCTCGTCATTAAGTTATTTGCTATAAGCTTTCGATACATAGTTACCTAGTCCTTATGACCATGAGATCATGTAAATCACTTATACCGGAAAGGTACTTTGATTACACCAAACACCACTGCGTAAATGGGTGGCTATAAAGGTGGGATTAAGTATCCGGAAAGTATGAGTTGAGGCATATGGATCAACAGTGGGATTTGTCCATCCCAAATGACGGATAGATATACTCTGGGCCCTCTCGGTGGAATGTCGTCTAATGTCTTGCAAGCATATGAATAAGTTCATAAGAGACCACATACCACGGTACGAGTAAAGAGTACTTGTCAGGAGACGAGGTTGAACAAGGTATAGAGTGATACCGAAGATCAAACCTCGGACAAGTAAAATATCGCGAGACAAAGGGAATTGGTATTGTATGTGAATGGTTCATTCGATCACTAAAGTCATCGTTGAATATGTGGGAGCCATTATGGATCTCCAGATCCCGCTATTGGTTATTGGTCGGAGTGAGTACTCAACCATGTCCGCATAGTTCACGAACCGTAGGGTGACACACTTAAAGTTGGATGTTGAAATGGTAGTACTTGAATATGGAATGGAGTTCGAATATTTGTTCGGAGTCCCGGATGAGATCCCGGACATCACGAGGAGTTCCGGAATGGTCCGGAGAATAAGATTCATATATAGGATGTCATTTTATGTGTTTGAAAATGATCCGGTGCATTTATGGAAGGTTCTAGAAGGTTCTAGAAAAGTCCGGAAGAAAGTCACTTTGGAAGGCGGAGTCCCGAAGGGACTCCACCACCATGGCCGGCCAACCCTAGGGGGTGGAGTCCCAGGTGGACTCCACCTAAGGTGGCCGGCCACCCCCTCCCAAGGGAAAGTGGGAATCCCACCTCTAGTGGGAGTCCTAGCTTGGGTAGGTTTCATGTCATATGGAAGGTTTTGGTTTGGGGTCTTATTCGAAGACTTGTAGACCAACTCTTGGGTGTTCCACCTATATAATGAGGGCCAAGGGGAGGGGGCCGGCCACCACAACAAGCCACAAGCTGGCCGCACCCTTTGAGGCCGGCCACCCCCTCTCCCCTAACCCTAGCCGCCCCACTCCTCCTTCTTCCCCGCACGCTTAGCGAAGCTCCGCCGGATTCTCCACCGCCACCGACACCACGCCGTCGTGCTGTCGGATTCAAGAGGAGCTACTACTTCCGCTGCCCGCTGGAACGGGGAGGTGGACGTCGTCTTCCTCAACAACCGAACGTGTGACCGAGTACGGAGGTGCTGCCCGTTCGTGGCGCCGGAACCGATCGTGATCAAGATCTTCTACGCGCTTTTGCAAGCGGCAAGTGATCGTCTACCGCAGCAATAAGAGCCTACTCTTATAGGCTTTGGAATCTCTTCAAGGGTTAGTCTTGATCATCCCCTCGTTGCTACCGTCTTCTAGATTGCATCTTGGCTTGGATTGTGTGTTCGCGATAGGAAAATTTTTGTTTTCTATGCAACGTTTTCCTACAGTGGTATCAGAGCCGTGTCTATGCATAGATGGTTGCACGAGTAGAACACAATTGTTTTGTGGGCGTTGATGCTTATGTTGTCTTTAGTTTGAGTACTTTGCATCTTTGTGGCATAGTGGGATGAAGCGGCTCGGGCTAACTTTACATGACCGCGTTCATGAGATTTGCTCCACGCTTGACATGCAACTTGTATTGCATAAGTGGCTTTGCGGGTGTCTGTCTCTCCTACTATAGTGAAGATTAAATTTACTCTTCTATTGACAACACTAGTATCACCGTTGTGGTTCATGTTCGTAGGTAGATTAGATCTTACTCGAAAACCCTAAACCACGTAAAATATGCAAACCAAATTAGAGACGTCTAACTTGTTTTTGCAGGGTTTGGTGATGTGATATGGCCATAATGTGATGATGAATATGTATGAGATGATCATTATTGTATTGTGGCAACCGGCAGGAGCCTTATGGTTGTCTTTAATTTTCATGTTGAGTAGTATTTCAAAGTAGTTGTAATAGTTGCTACATGAGGTGAACAACCATGAAGCCGGCGCCATGAACCTTGACGCTACGCCGACGATGATGGAGATCATGCCCGAAGATGATGGAGATCATGTCCGTGCTTTGGAGATGAAGATCAAAGGCGCAAAGACAAAAGGGCCATATCATATCACATATGAATTGCATGTGATGTTAATCCTTTATGCATCTTATTTTGCTTAGATCGCGACGGTAGCATTATAAGATGATCCCTCACATTAATATCAAGATAATAAAGTGTTCTTCCCTCGTATGCACCGTTGCATTGTTCGACGTTTTGAAGCATCTCGTGATGATCGGGTGTGATAAACTCAACATACAACGGGTGTAAGCCATGTTGCACATGCGGAATACTTGGGTTTGCTTGACGAGCCTAGCATGTACAGACATGGCCTCGGGACAACGGAAACCGAAAGGTTGAACACGAGTCATATGGATGATATGATCAACATGTTGATGTTCACCATTGAAGCTACATCATCTCACGTGATGATCGGTTTTGGTGTAGTGGATCTGGATCGTGTACCACTTAACAACTATGAGGGATGTTGTATTAAGTGGGAGTTCATTAGTAATTAGATTAAAACATGAACTAATTATCATAAACATAGTCTGAGTAGTATTTTGAATTAATTTGTAGTATTGGCATCCGTTTTCTACCAAGCGCTAGTCTTGTTATTGAGATAGAAATACTGTTAAAATCTGAAAATAAACTTTACGGACTGGTACCGTATTGTTAAAGAATCAAGAAATGATTAAGTCCTATTGCAAACTTTTAGTAAACCTCACATTGTTGATTCAAAGAGCTATGGTTTCAATTAGTACCTAAAGTTATCTTGTCTCCGTGAAACTTGAAGTTCAAATCTGTTTGAAAAGTAAGGAGCTGAAAATTTAGTTTTCAGAAATAATCAAGGTATGAGATATATGTGATATCTAAAGACCTTATTGCAAGATGATAGAATATAATTTGGTGAGACTACATAAACTCATAAGTTTTATGGGAATGTACGAAGGTTGAAGACGCAAGGCGTCCCAATTCTCCAACTATTGGGGCACTAACGATATTCGCATATCCATGAAGTAATCATCCTCAGTATGCATCGTTGCTAAACACTCGTCGTTTCGAATACTAAGGTATAGATTCTACGTGTGCATACAACGGGCGCAAACCAGATTTGCACATGCGAATACTGAGGTTAAACTTTACAAGCCTAGCATGTACAGACATGGTCTTGGAAAGTCATCATGAATTGATGGATAAAATTATGAGTGAAATTGTTCATCATATTACATAGTTACTAATAGTGAAATCTGCAACACTTGTCATATGATGATCAACTTCAGAACCTCAAGGTTATTGGTATTTGACCAACAAACCTAGAAGTTATTGATATTGAAGTGTTTTTATGAATAATGAGGAAAGCTAAAAGAGAAACTACAAAGGATATTTTGGCAGAAAGAAAAGAAAAGACTAGAAAGTCTAGCTCAGGTGTATATAAATGATATACATGTTATGGTTGTATTTCTAGTTTGATCACACAATGAAATTCTTGGGTATTAGTACCATATTGGTTGGTATGAAGTGTCATACAAAACAACACAATACAAGAATACAATGGCCTAAGTGACTGACAAGAAATATGATAGAAATGCACGTCAAGAACAAAAATAAAGTGTTATTATGTTCGTCGTTGGCATTCTATCTAGCCCTTAGAATTTATAATAAAGAACTTAATAAATGTTATTTTGCTCTGGTCAAATGAAAACAATGAGTTGTTCAAATTATGACATTACTCCATGTACGATGGATAAGTTATTATAAATCTTAATGGTGAAAACACACATACATAAACATTGACGCTAAAATGCCATAAGGCAAATGATTTGAATTCCACTTATTTGTGGAACCGCCATTTAGGTCATGTTAGAAAGGAACGCATGAAGGAACTCCATGCAAATGGATTTTTGGAGTCATTTGATTTTTGAATCATTTGACACTTGCAAATCTTTTCTAAAGAGAATGACTAAAATACCGTTCATAGGCCAAGAGTTGAACGGGCAACTAACTTAGTGGAAAAATACATGATGATGTATGTGGTTCACTGGGCATAGTTGTGTGCGGGAGATTCTTCTACTTCATGAAAACTTCCAACAATGAATTGAGTATATATGTATATATTCGATAAGGAAGAAGTTTGAAACATTTGAATGGATTCAAATAAATTTCAGCATGAGGTGGAAATCATCGTAATAGAAAAGTCAAATATCTATGATTGGATCATAGTGGAAATATTTGAATTACGAGTTTTAGCGAACATCTAAGAGAGTTATGAAGTTGTTCTACAACTCACGTTTCTTGGAGTATCATAATGATGATGGAGTATCCGAGAGATGTATCCAAACCTTGTTGGATCAATGATGAGATAAAATATTGATGCCATTATATTTTTGGGGATTATGCTTTAGAGACTACCGCTTTTACACTGAATAGAGCATCATCATGATCCGTTGAAATGACACCATACGAGTTATGGCATGGGTATGAAACCTAATAGTTATTTCTTAAATTTTGGTATGCATAGCATAAGGTAAATAAAGTTTACAACCAAAATCGGATGTATGTCTTTGTTGGTTATCCCAAAGAATTAATTGGGAATTCTTTCCACTATGGAGACAAAGACAAAAGTGTTTGTCAATGTTTCTTACTTATTTCCAAGAAATTGTTTTTAGCGAAGTATTTGAGTGGGAGGACAATAGAACTTGATAAAGTTTATGAACCTGAGCATAATGATCAGAGTAGCGTAGCATCGGAATTAGTTCCGGAAGCGGCCACGACGATCATGGCTCCCATGTCTACAAAATGTTATAGTCATGGAGATCAAAGTACTTATTGAACCTTGTAGGTATGATTTACTTTGTGATCAAATAAATGATTTGTGAACAAAGGATTGTTTTTTAAACAATGATAAACCAACTACAAACAAAGAAGTTATGATGGGCCCTGACTCCGTTAAAATGGCTATACGCCATGAAATCCATAATAGATGAATACTTTTTGAAAGTAAATGGATCTATAGACTTGGATGAAATATCCTTAAAGAAGCTCGACTTGTCGAAAAATTGTTTACGACAAAGTTCAAAGAGTTGACTACGATAAGATTAGATCTTCCGTAGCAATGCTTATAGTCTATGTGGATTATTCTAGTAATCACTACATATTTCTTTTATGAGATATGCTAGTAGGATGGCAAAATACACTACTTAACAGAAGTGTGTATTAAAGGTGTATACAAGATACAACCAAGAGTTTTGCTGGTCCGTGGAATACTAGATAGGTATACGAACTTCAATTGGATGAAGTAAGTATCACGGAGTTAGAATCTTCACCAGATGAAATAGTCAAAGAGTTTTTGATTTCATCAGAGACGATGAAGAGGCTTGCATTTGCAAGAAATTAAGTGGGAGCGCTAAGACACATTTATAATACTTTATGTAAGTAACATATAGTTGGTTATAAATGATGTAATTATATACTTGATTAAAAGGTTTCATTGAGAATTAACTTCAATGAAAGGATATGGACTGAAACAAATTTAGTGTCAAGATCTATGAAGATAGATTGAAACACATAAATAAGTTTAAGTCAAAGTACATATGATGGATATTGAAGTAGTTCAATATAGAAATATTAAGAAAATGTTCTTGTCATGTGAAGGTTTAACAAGACTTGAGTGTATCTGACACTCAATGAGTAAAAACACATGAGTGATTATAGATCACGAATAACATGTACACAATCAGATATCATGTGCTATAAAGTGTTATGAGCATATACCAGAATGATTCATATGATGATCATTGAACGACAGTAAGAATATCCTTGAGTACTTTAGAAGAACTAAGGATATATATATATATTTTTGTATGAAGAAATGACAAACAAATCACTGTAAGGTGTTACACCGATATTGGTTTTGTCACATATAAAATATAATTTCAAATCTCAAATTAGACTAAGTGTTGTTTAAAAGGTAGCACAATGAGCTAGAAGTTGTCTATGCTAGATTTAGAAGAGTTCTAAATATTGTGATGGATTCTACAAAAGAAGGCAGAATATGTCATTGTTTTGACAATGACAAAGGATGTTAAGTCAGGAGGTTCTTTGAGAACTTGGTGTAGTTCCGACAAAGTCACAACTTTGAAGCTATATTGTGTGTGACAATATTAGTGACATATTTCAGACCGCGGAATTAAGGTTCCACCAGAGGACTAAGCATATATGCCGACTCATTTGGAAAATGAGTGATGAGACGCATATGAATTGCAAAATACATACGTTTCTGAGCATGTCAGAACCGTTGACTAAAACCTCTCCCGTGAGCAAAACATGATAAAGCACCAGAAGGCCAAGGTGTTATATCTTTACATATGTAAACTAGATTATTGACTCTAGTGCAAGTGGGAGACTGTTGGAGATATGCCCAAGAGGCAATAATAAATGGTTATTATATATCTTTGTGTTTATGATAATGTTTACATACCATGCTATAATTGTATTAACCGAAACATTGGTACATGTGTGATATGTAGACAAACAAGAAGTCCCTAGTATGCCTCTTAAACTAGCTTGTTGATTAATGGATGATTAGTTTCATAATCATGAACATTGGATGTTATTAATAACGAGGTTATGTCATTGTATGAATGATGTAATGGACACACCCAATTAAGCGTAGCATAAGATCTCGTCATTAAGTTATTTGCTATAAGCTTTCGATACATAGTTACCTAGTCCTTATGACCATGAGATCATGTAAATCACTTATACCGGAAAGGTACTTTGATTACACAAACACCACTGCGTAAATGGGTGGCTATAAAGGTGGGATTAAGTATCCGGAAAGTATGAGTTGAGGCATATGGATCAACGGTGGGATTTGTCCATCCCAAATGACGGATAGATATACTGGGCCCTCTCGGTGGAATGTCGTCTAATGTCTTGCAAGCATATGAATAAGTTCATAAGAGACCACATACCACGGTACGAGTAAAGAGTACTTGTCAGGAGACGAGGTTGAACAAGGTATAGAGTGATACCAAAGATCAAACCTCGGACAAGTAAAATATCGCGAGACAAAGGGAATTGGTATTGTATGTGAATGGTTCATTCGATCACTAAAGTCATCGTTGAATATGTGGGAGCCATTATGGATCTCCAGATCCCGCTATTGGTTATTGGTCGGAGTGAGTACTCAACCATGTCCGCATAGTTCACGAACCGTAGGGTGACACACTTAAAGTTGGATGTTGAAATGGTAGTACTTGAATATGGAATGGAGTTCGAATATTTGTTCGGAGTCCCGGATGAGATCCCGGACATCACGAGGAGTTTCCGGAATGGTGGAGAATAAGATTCATATATAGGATGTCATTTTATGTGTTTGAAAATGATCCGGTGCATTTATGGAAGGTTCTAGAAGGTTCTAGAAAAGTCCGGAAGAAAGTCACTTTGGAAGGCGGAGTCCCGAAGGGACTCCACCACCATGGCCGGCCAACCCTAGGGGGTGGAGTCCCAGGTGGACTCCACCTAAGGTGGCCGGCCACCCCCTCCCAAGGGAAAGTGGGAATCCCACCTCTAGTGGGAGTCCTAGCTTGGGTAGGTTTCATGTCATATGGAAGGTTTTGGTTTGGGGTCTTATTCGAAGACTTGTAGACCAACTCTTGGGTGTTCCACCTATATAATGAGGGCCAAGGGGAGGGGGCTGGCCACCACTTCAAGCCACAAGCTGGCCGCACCCTTTGAGGCCGGCCAACCCCTCTCCCCAAACCCTAGCCGCCCCACTCCTCCTTCTTCCCCGCACGCTTAGCGAAGCTCCGCCGGGATTCTCCACCGCCACCGACACCACGCCGTCGTGCTGTCGGATTCAAGAGGAGCTACTACTTCCGCTGCCCGCTGGAACGGGGAGGTGGACGTCGTCTTCATCAACAACCGAACGTGTGACCGAGTACGGAGGTGCTGCCCGTTCGTGGCGCCGGAACCGATCGTGATCAAGATCTTCTACGCGCTTTTGCAAGCGGCAAGTGATCGTCTACCGCAGCAATAAGAGCCTACTCTTATAGGCTTTGGAATCTCTTCAAGGGTTAGTCTTGATCATCCCCTCGTTGCTACCGTCTTCTAGATTGCATCTTGGCTTGGATTGCGTGTTCGCGATAGGAAAATTTTTGTTTTCTATGCAACGTTTTCCTACATTATTCACCTCCAAATCATATTAGCGTCAAACATGTCGATACACAAGAAAATACACATGGCAGATGAACAGCTAAGGTACTGGCCATCTTTCTTCATATATTATTTCTTGATACATATTCAAATTATATCGGTGAGAGTAATGCTAAGATAAACATTTGTTCAACTACAAAATTTAACCATAAATAATTAGCAATACAACGTCTTACCATAAACACAACTACAAGGACAAACATTTGTTCAATTACATGGTTTATCATGGTTGGAGATTTTAGGAGTCCGTCCAAGCTAGTCAATCCAATGGTGGAAAACATAGGAGTACTGAAAAGTATTGGCAATATTCATATATTTTCATTACTATAAGGGTAGTTAGGTAATTTCGATTTCACATGCCCATGTGTCACTCTCTCCCTCGTCTCTCTATAAATTCACTGGGTCATTTTATAATTTGCCACACTTTTCTTTACACCTTTATTATTTGCCACACGACCACCACTTATCATATCACTGACATGTGGTGGTCACGTGGCAAATAATAGTGAATCAGAGAAAAAAGAGCCAAATTATAAAATTTTCACACTTCAACAACCCATCAACGTTGCCATGGAGGCAACCGCTGCCCTGTCCCCTCCCACTTTGTCGCCCTCTTCTCCCTTCCGCCGCCATCCTCTCCTCGTAGACCTCATGCCTTCGCTTCGCCGCCCATCCACGCTTGTTCACCACCCAGATCCCCTTGCCCCTGCAAAAATCCCCATTTGTAGTCGTCGCTGACGCTCCGGCGTAGTCCATCCCTCCCTGCGAAGGGAAACTTGGCTAGGATCGAGCAAAGTACGCTGGTGGGCACCTTCTCGACCGGCGCCGGCGTAGTCCAATCTCTCAATCCTGTCCTGGCGACGGGAGAGGGCATGGAGGGGTATCTGGTTGGGTTCGAGCGTCGTCTGCGGTTTGGCAGCATTTTGTTTCATCTTTGAAAATGGTTACCCCGTGCCATCAAAACTTAGTGGAAGTATCCATTTCTGGCAATTACTCTGCAAGAAGATAACTGAACATTATTTCACAATGGTATGAATATTGTAGCGTACTGCTTACACCCAGTATTGTATTAACTTGGTCACACCAATCCCATATTTACAATTTGTGATTTTTTTTTCAAATTTCTTACTGCCCCTAGAAAAAGAACTATGGAGAGATCTAGCTCTTAGGCGGTATCAGGAAATTCTAATGTAATTGAGTATTTTATATCTATATCCTTTAGTTGTAACTAATCAAGTAGCACACAATATGGTACATCACTAACTTCAATTTTCATAGGGTACTCTGCAAAGATCTCCTACATGGTAGAGGGATCTTACATTGTCAAAAGTAATAGACTGTACATTCTTAGTTAAAAACATTGAAACCTTAGTGATCATGATTCAAATTGACTGTTTGTCACTATCATTTGCAAAGTACAGAGAACATGTAAAGAACAAGCTTCATTGATTTGAACATATTTTATTAATTTATTCTAGGGTGATTAATCTCTACTGAACAACAAGAACAATTAATAGAAAATTCAGTTTTCCACATGAAGTTTGAAGGCATGAATAATTTTCTTTTCTAAGTTTTTTTTTGCAAAAGTAACTGCAGTATTTTGTAAATTTGGACGGCCAGAACTACATCGGAGACAAGGACGGTCTTGGAAAGTGTGAGCAGGTAAAACTATGTCTTTTTTGCTTACCAGTATATTACCCTTCTCTTTCATCTAAGTCTACCCGATTAGTCTTAATTAGAGCTTCCTTTTCTGTTATCTATTTTTTTTGTCATATTTGATCTCAACTGCAGTTGTAATCGACACATTAGATGAAGAAACACCAAGATGCAATTAGTTGACAGAAGCTGCAAAGAACAAGGCTACATACACAAGTGCAGGAAGGAGGCAACTTTTTGATGTATTTCAAGGCTGCATATGGATGCGTCTTTGCATTATTATTCAAAATTCTAAGATCAACTCATTTGTTGAAATTGCTAAAAGCTCTTTATTTGTTTTACTTTTTTGTTATAGTTATTCTTATATAAATTCTAAGGTCAACTCATTGGTTGAAATTGCTGAACGCTCTTTATTTGTGGCCGAGTTAGGTGTTGTGTCACGCGGAGTGACACAGGGTTTGAACCGATCAGTGAGGTAGCACTATATCGTCTTGTTAGTAAAGAAGTTTCGCATCAAAGTTCAGAAAAAATACAGCAGGAAAGGACATTCACCTGCGGCATGTCTCCTATGGAGCTGGAACGAGTTCATGACCGACGCCAATGGCTTGCTTGCCGACGGGCAGAGACAACAGAGACAGTGCGCTAGCCTTTAGTATGCGACATGCTGGCTCGCACGTCTGCAGCCCAGCAGTATCCGCGTCTGTGTTCGTCGCTTCGAAGTCCGGTCTGGGCGCGCCAGCCGTCGACGCCCATACTGCTGCCCCAGCCCTGTCTCGTGATGTTGCTGCCCAGATACAGAGCAATGGCCCCCGTTAGTCTTGGTCCTAGTCGGACGATGACGGGTTGGTCCCCAAGCTCGGCGACGAGACCCCAATCCAAGGAGAGGCCGCAACGCACAGCTCGGCGACAATTTGAAATTTGGGATGGTGTGATCCATATTGGATGGCCGCAGCGCACAGGTCGGCGCGATGCAACCTGGAGTTTGTTTCGGTGGTTGAGAATAATGGGGATTTTATTTGAAATAAAGACATGGGGGTATTATTGTCCATCCTGAAAATGTGACACCAGGCATTCACCAGTTTGCTCTTAATAGTAGAGATTAGGTACAAGAAATCATCGAAGAACCGGAGAGGAGGAACACCCATGGTGCAAGGAAGCGAGGGAAGGGAAGAGGAGCCATTCATCATGGTGCAAGGAAGAAGAAAGAAGAAGAAGAAGGAAGGAAGAAGGAAGGAAGAGGAAGAAGAGGCGGAAGGAGGAAGGCCGGCCGGCCCCAGGCCCGGTCAACCGGCCCTATGACCGGCCCACCCGGTCACAGGCCCGGTTGACCGGCCTCCTGACCGGCCCGGCCGGTTTCGACCGGATTCTACGCTCGTGCCATCCGGACGCAATCCCGGGGCACCCGAAGCCCCGCCCGGTCACCGCCCGGTCCAGGATCCGGTTTGAACCGGATGGGCCGGTCCCAGGCCCGGTCCAACCGGCCCTGTGACCGGATTCGTCGGGTTTGACCCCCCAACTTGTACCTTTTCGACCCATGTCGCCTTGTATGCCTATATAAGACCCCAGCTCGCCCCCATAGCTGGTTAGACAAGATTTAGGCTTAAACATGACTTTGAGCTTTGTCTCCCTAGGGTTTCATCCCCTTTGTATCAAGGCACCCCATGTTGTATGATTGGATCTATGTGAGTGAGATTCTAGTGTAGCCCACTCTCTCTCCCTCACCTACCTCCATCCTCAACACCGATCTCTCACTCCGGGATTCTACCTCGAGTCTCTCCCGTGGTGATTCTATTGGCGTGGTCCATCGAGCCACGAGGGTAAGTATCGATTGTATCGGGTTGGTGTGCGTTGTGTTCTTCGCGTTCTTCGTGTTCTTCCGCCTCTCCCTCTCTTTCCCCCTTTGATTCTTGGGTCATTCGCAAGATCGGGCCACACACGGGGTCTTAGACCTTAACAGTAGCGCTCTGCGTCAGCCGCAAGCTCGTTCTTCTTCCTGATAATAGCAGCCAATGCGTAAGTGCTGCGTATATCCTTTTCCATCTGAGCAATTCGATCCTTCATGCGCTGGATTCGATCAGTCTCAGAACGGGTACCCGAAGAATCATCAGTAAACGCAGGCACAGGAAAAACCTGCAAAGCATTGTTAAAAGGCATGATGGATTATATGGATTCAGCACTGGAATTTACTCCCATCGGGAGCGTGCAAATAAAAGTGTTAATAGCAAGAATACACTGGCAACATTGCCAGTATGAAATTCGTTACAACCATAAAAGTCTTAAGACAGGACATTGTTTTAATTGAGCAAGATTACAAGAATAAAATCAGGGGGCTTGGGTCTGGTTTGACGAGCTTGGACCAGCTGATGATTTCTTTGCCGAGACCAGCTCAAGGAGCTGGCGAGCACACGTAAGAGCCGAGGTTTTAAAGGCACCCAGGTCGACAAATTGCCCATCGTGCTCCTTCGGCAGCTCTTTGGACATCTCTTCAATATCGGCTTTGAAGCCGTGAACCATCATAAGCTGGAAGGCTAGGAGGGCGCCATAGGTACGCGAAGTACGTTTGAATACCTCGATAACCTCCTTTGTGTGGACGGCAAAAGTGTCGATTAGCTGCCCCAAAGTCTTGTCTTGATTGATCTTGGGAAAACCATCGAGTGCATCCGTGCCATGGCTCCCTTGCCCTTTTGGAGGAGGTCATGAACAAGCTGATGAGACGCAAGGGTCATTGACAGATCATTTGCTGGAGAATTGTTCGGGAGCTTGTCCAGAGCCTCGACAGGAATATCAGCAGCCTCTGAGAAGAACGAAATAAAAGGAACAAATTAACAAAGGAATTGAATTCGCAAAAGCGATAATCGGTAAGAGAACTAAAAGAGGATTACTGAGCAAGGGAAGACTGGCGAAGAAGATCATCCTTCTCAATCATCCGGGCTTCAGCTGTTAGTCGGGATGCCTCTTCATCCTTCAGCCTCTTCTTTAGCCCCTCGAGTTCCTCCTTCAAGGAGTCAACCTCTTGACGAGCCTCGGCAGCCATCTTTATTGCGCCCTCCAACTTCGAGGAAGAAGAGTTGACCTCCTTTTGCAGTTGGGCCTTGTCAACTTCTAGAGAAGTATATTGGGAGGCAAAAGTTTCTAGAGATGATATGACAGCTCGCAAATCCTTAAAAATAAGGAAAAAACAGTTATCAGATGAAGAACCTAATCAAGGTCCATTCGAGAGATGTTGCATTAAAACAGAAAAAGACTTACAGGTTTCCCTGGAGGAGGAGCTGCGGCTGCGGTAGTTGAAGGAATATCCTTCCCCTTGGAAAGGGAAGAAACAGTCGACATCTGGGCCGTGGGGACTGCGGCAGGGGCTGAAGCCTCGGAAGCCGTAGGATTCGGCAGAACGGTGCTAGTTTTGGTCTTCTTGGGCGGAGGCTCGATGAAACCTTCGTCACTACGAAAGTGAAAGATTGGCAAAATCAAAAAGAGGATGCGAATGGCAAAGGCAGAACGCAAATTCTGGGAAAAGAAGCAAGGACTTACAGATCGTAAAGATCATCTTCATCGGCAAAGCCGCCGGATGGTCTCTTCAAAGGCAGCGCTTCGGCCTCCTCCACAGCTGCATCAACAAAGGCAGCACGATCAGTGTCGTCATCATGCATTGACCCCGCTGTGTCGCTAATATCGTTGGCAGGAGATTGAGGATTGCTAAAGGCAGCTTCGGGATTCATTGGATCATCACGTTCATCTTTTGGGCTCGTGTTTTCTTCAGTATGAAATCCTACGGGGACTGAGGAATCTCTTCCCTCAGAAGTATCATTCGACGGGTCTCGCAAGTGTTCGAGAGCTATGGGGATCTGTCGAAGTAAACAAATAAGGACGATGGCAGTCATGTTGATCAAGAGAAACAGCACAATGGGAATACGAAGGGGAAAATTTACCTTGATCGGCGGATGATCAGCATCAAATGGCTGACGGGAAGATATCAGTGGGATTGAATCTTCCTGACTGAAGAAAGTAAGGCGCCGAACTTCATCAAGCAGTTCCTTTTCGGATAATTCGGCGATGTTTATCCTAGTCTCGTCTTTGGGACCCGAATACAACCACATCGGATGGTCCCTAACCATGATCGGCTGAACTCGACGCTTCAAGAACACAACGGCTACCTCCGTGCCTATCATGGTCTGACCATCGGCTTCTTTGATCCGAAGAAATCTGTCAAATAACTTGTCGAATGCTGGTTTCTCATCGGGAGAAAGGATATTTTTCCAATACTGCTTAGGCGTGGCTTCGAGAACATCGGAGAAGCGAGGAAGCTGGGATTCAGTTGTTGAAGAGTCCCTAATATAGAACCACTTCAGCCTCCACCCTTGCACAGACTCTCTCATCGGAAAGTTGAAGTAGTTAACTTCTTTACGAGCAACGAACCCAACTCCGCCAATAACAAAGGATCCGCCACTGCTGTTGTACCTTTTCACGAAGAAAATTTTCTTCCACAAACCAAAGTGTGGCTCAATGCCCAAAAACGCTTCGCAGAGAGTGATAACAATAACAAGGTGAAGGATTGAATTGGGAGTCAACTGCCACAGTTGGATCTCGTAAACTCGAAGGAGGTGGCGAAGGAATTTGTGAGCGGGGAGCGAAAGACCTCGATACAAGAAAGATAAGAACATCACAGTAAAACCAGCGGGGGGATTGGGCCGTGAAATCGCACCTGGGAGAATGACATTCCCCTTGTCAGAAGAAATCAATCCAAGGCTCTGAGCCTTCTTCTCATCGCGCTTTGTGGTTGTAGACTCCTGCCAATCGCCGGGATTGGGCCCAGTAGTGGAGCTCGACGGCGCTGACGGTGCCGGAGCTGGGGGAGGAGCACCTGGAGCGCCTTTCTTTGGCGGATTTGGAGAAGCCTTGGCGGCGGCGCCGCCGCTCGCAACACTGGTGGCCAGAGAGGAGTTCTTCTTCTTCACCATTTTGAGATCTGAGGGAGATCTGGAAATGTCGGCGGCGGCGCTGTGGTTATGGGTGAAGACGATGAATAAAGAATAGGAGGACGCAAGGATGGAATGTGGAAAGGGAGGAATTTGCCCCGAAAGATTATAAAGTACAAGGAAACCTGAGGAATGAGAGGGCACGTGTCGTTGCTCCCAATTTATTAAGGGGACCTCTTTTCATTAATTGATCGCGGAAATCGAGGAGACGCCTTGATAATTGTACCCAAGTAGCGGTCATTTCTTAAAACAGAACCACGCAGAAGTACGATGGGCCCAACAGGTCGTGTCCTGTCAGTCGGAATTGCAGCAGTAATTGAGTCATCAGTGACGTCATGAAGCTTGCTTGAGGTATTCGAAGAAAAACCAAAACCATCGGGTGGTCAACTTGAGTCTATGCACGGATTGCAAGCATCCGCACCTAGACTCGGGGGCTACTCCCATCGTGAGCGCTGGACGCGCACCCGATAAATGTGAACTCGAAGATTTTCCTGCATAAGGTTGGGTGTGAAGAAATATTTGAAGAAAAGGACGAAATGTTGAGCTAGAGTCTGCACCCGGTCACAAGCGCCCGTGCCCAGACTCGGGGGCTACTCCCATAGGGAGTGTTGGACGCGCACCCGATAAACATTTTTGCACTCCAGGATCATGCCCGGGGACTTGATTCTGTGTAGGGTAACGTTGTTTTGCCATCGGTAGTTAACCAGCAAAGCTGGGCACGTTACTCAATATCCTTTATGCTTTAAACCTTACTGAAAAAATACAAGCCCCGATATGCATGTATCGGACGGCCTATGAAGACCTGCAGGAAACTTCGGCAGAAGAAGACATTCGAGTGGCACAACTTGAGTCTACACACGGATTGCAAGCATCCGTGCCTAGACTCGGGGCTACTCCCATCGGGAGCGCTGGACGCGCACCCGATAGAAGAAGATGAAGTTGTTACAAGATGGACAAGAACTATCAAGAGAGAAGAACATTCAGTGGAGGCGTGTTTTAGTCTCTACCCGAAATATCTTCGGCTAGACACTCGGGGACTACTGACGTGGGCATTACCCTTCGGGTAACTGTTATTGCCCTATCATGTACGGCCCAACGTGAGGCCCATGAAGACACCTGATGGCAAGGTGGGCCACTAGGGCGGTGCCGAAGAGGATTCCTTGAAGAACAAGACGAAGAGGAACCGAACAAGGAAAGTTTAGAGCTAGGTCTTTTGCAACCTAGTCGTACCCGGACAGATCTCTTGAGACCTGGCCCCTTATATAAGGGCCAGGAGAGGGGCTGCCGAGGGACACAATCAATCATAGCAACTTTAGCCACCATAAGTCCAGAGCTAGGTTTCCGTAGCACTTAGCCTCTCGACGAGATCACAGCCGAAACCTTCGGCACCCCATTGTAACCTGATATTTTCATAATCAAGATCAGACAGGCATGACGTAAGGGTTTTACCTCATCGAGGGCCCCGAACCTGGGTAAATTGCTCTCCCCGCTTGTGTGTTAACCGATGTCTCGTGTCAGCCTACAAGATTCCATCAACCCTAAGCCCCAATCGGAGGGCATTGCCGAGGAGTACCCTCAACATAAGGGCCAGGAGAGGGGCTGCCGAGGGGCAGACAATCATAATAGCCATAACCACCGTAAGTCTAGAGCTAGGTCATCGTAGAACTTAGCCTCTCGACGAAGATCATAGTGGAAACATTCGGCACCCCATTGCAACCGATATTTTCAGCAATCAAGATCAGACAGGCAGGACGTAAGGGTTTTACCTCATCGAGGGCCCCGAACCTGGGTAAATCGCTCTCCCCACTTGTTTGATCACCGATGTCTCGTGTCAGCCTACAGGATTCCATCTACCCTAAGCCCCTTACGGAGGGCATTGCCGGGGAGTACCCTCGACACCATCCCTTCAACGGCCTAATTAAATGAAATCACATATGGGCCGGCCCGCAAAATCCTAAAGCGCCTAACAGGCCGGCATGTTAAGTAATCCGCAGTTGGGCCGGCCCAACAAGTAAAAACGGTCTTCACGCACGTCGGCCCAACAAGACTATTGGGCCATACTAGGCCCACATATATTATGTAGTGGACCAAACCACCAACTAAACGGGCCGGCCCACTTACTTATTGGGCCAGCCCAATTGCTTTAAGGTGGACCCCACTCACTAATTGGGCCGGCCCGGTAACAGGAAAGTGGGACCCATGTGCTTATTGGGCCAGCCCGCTTGCTTTAAGGTGGGCCCCACTCACTAACTGGGTTGGCCCGATAACAGGATAGTGGGCCCACTTTTTTTGGGCCGGCCCACTAACTTATTGGGCCAGCCCACTTGCTTTATGGTGGAACCCACTTACTAACTGGGACAGCCCGGTAACAGGAAAGTGGGACCCACATGCTTATTGGGTCAGCCCACTAACTTATTGGGTCAGCCCCACTTGCTTTATGGTGGACCCCACTTACCGACAAGGTATTAACTTGTCAATGCCTACGTATTGTAGACTAGGGTTTTGCTACAAGTAGAGGGCAAGTAGATCTCGAAGGTTTCAGCCGAAAAGTACTCGACGATTGTAAAACTAGGGTTATGTTGACAGTAGATTCGATCCCCTCTTTGTCCCTCGACTCCCCCTTATATAGGAGGCGGAGCCGAGGGTTCGTAATACACAAGTTTACAGAGTCCGGGAGGGTTTCTAACCCGTCCCGTAGAATTACAAGTCTCTATATTTCCTAATACAACTTTAACTTTCCTTAATACTAACTGGGCTTCCGAACTTCATATTCTTCGACTCGTGGGCCTTCAGTAAACCCCGGGTAGCATCTTCGGCAGGCCCATTGGGGATGCCTATGTCAGTAGCCCCCGAGATTTTGCTTGAATCGAAGAATCATGGAAAATCTCCAACCTTACAATCATCCAATAACTTTGTCGATTTTATTGCATACAATTATATATTGCACAGGGATAATGGTAGTTGGGGCTAGTTCATCTGACGGATCAGGTACTAGTTAACGGCTCTAGTGGCAATCCGCAAAAACGTACTTCAAGATCACGTCCCTGGACATGATCTCGGGATACTGGTGTAAACTTCGACAGGTGTCGCTTAAGGTCTTACCATTCTGTCGAGTCCCAGTCATATTTTATCGGGTACCTAACGTGTCCGTTAGGATTTTTCTTCGTATCTGTTGATACGGAAAAAAGTAGCAAACCGACGTCAGAGACGGTGCCACGCCCCTCAGAACGGATCTGGGGTCTTACCTTCGCAAAGTTTTGCGGCATTCAGAGATTATTCGCGACTTTTAGCGCTCTGAGAATATATTGTCGAGTGCTTTTTTCGGCTGTTGGAATAGCACATTATATTGAGTCAACGGATGACTTATCTTGACCTCCCGATGGGAGTATATGTAGAGTTATTTGTATAACTCGAAATATACTCACTTCTTCTTTTTTCTTCTCTCTCTCTTTCTTTTTTTGTTTATATAATTTCATCGGGCACGCGAACAGCGTTCCCGATGGGAGTAGCCCCCGAGGCTACAGCAAAGGACTTGTACTTGGTTGTAGGCTCTACAAATTAGTACCTTCTGTCGCTATATTGTTATTCCTTCTCGAGATTTTAATATCTATCGGGTGCACGACCAGCGCTCCCGATGGGAGTAGCCCCCGAGGCTATGAACAAATGCTTGCGTTTGGTCATAGGCTCTCGTCATCTCTATTTTCTCATACCCAAAATTTCCTTCTTTAAAAGTAGCCCCCGAGCATTTGATCAAAAACTTGTATTTGGTCAAAGGCTCTCAAAATTATCGGCCATTCTTTCCTGTCGCCATTTTCTCACATCACCTCTGCCGATGTTTTTTCCTTTGGTAGAATGACATCATTGCTGACGTTGGCCACGTCCTCTTGTATTGGGAAGATGCGAACAACGCTCCCTCTCTGTCTTGTGGGCCCAGAACCCTTATTTGTTTGACACGTCGTGCAAGTGGGGGACACACGTCGTCCGCTTTTACTGGCGCACGCACTGTAACGCCTGTTCCTTCCCTTCTCAGTAAAATTTCGTTTTTACCCCTTGTCCACGTGTGCACCATCTATATCACAATTTCTCCATCCAACGGTGCGTCGATTCACCGCACCTCTACTTAAGGTCATCGTCTTCCTCCTTCCACACTTTCGCTCGCACCGCTCCTCTGCTCTCCTCTGCTAAAATCCTCCATTGCGCCCTATAGTTCTTAAGCTCCACCACGCTTGCGCTTTTCTCCTCCACTTTCGTTGATGCCACCGCGGAAGCTCACCAGGCACTGATTCGAAGATGGCGACCACAGATCTGGGGAGCAATGAGTGGGAGAGATCCAAAATCTCCCAACAAGACATCAACCTACTGAAGAAGCTTGGGATCAGCAGGAAGCAAGAGTCACTGCGCTTCCCCAAAGAAGAAAGCTGTCCTGCCCTCCAAATATGTATCAGTTACGTTCCCATGATCATGACGTGAACACATAACCAAACTGATATCAAATTACATCATCCTTTACAAAATGGAATAAGAAAAATTACACATGACCCTTCTTTACATAATAGCCTCGAAGGGCCTAATCTAATCATCAGAGCGGAAATCACTTCAATCAGCGTAGAGCCCAAGTCATCTGCCATAACCCTACAGGCAACTGACTGGGAAGACATTCCTAGCTCGCATAGACGTCGTCGACTCCTTCTTCAACGGTCGAATTCCTCCAGATCTGGCCAAGTAAATAGCCAGGGACAAAGCCATGAGTACATTTGAATTGTACTCGCAAACCATCAAGAAGGTGATAACAATTCTAACTAAAGAAGACAAGAGAGGAAGAATAGTTTCTCTGGTGGATAAAGCATGTGAAAGAGAATCAGTTTCTCTTGTGGATATAGAATGTGAAAGAGAATCAGTTTCTCTTGTGGATATAGCATCCCACATCACAGTTGAAGGGGACACTAAGAGGATGATAAGACATTTCTATGACATCTCTATATCTTTGTTAAAGAATAGTTCCTCTACATGAAACACCAGGAAGGGTCACCCACTTTTGTTTCATTTTCCTCGACCATCTCCACATGGTCGGCACAACATCTTTCCCGTACCCTTTCGGTACTTCCAACACACATTTCCTTTGGAAATCATTTTTAAAACCAAAACTTGACACAGCTTGGTAACGGCCATCCCAACCGTCCATGACCGCGGACGCGGCTATTCGAATAGTTTTGACTCTGCAGAGTTTGCACACTTTCACCACAACTATCCGGATACCTATCGTGTGGGCATCATCCCCGCATAACGACATATGCCACGACGGATACCCGGACATAACCTTTCGCCCATTCGACTTAACACGAGGTCCTACCCTATGGAGTATGTACCTCCCCGGCACCGTGGCAGCTCACCTCCTCTTGAGCGTGGCTCCACCTCCAAGCCAGGAGACCCATAGTGTCTTCCGGACGGGTCAGCCCCGAAGGCCTCCCGTTATACTATTGTCCAAACCATGACAACCCGGACTCGGGGGTAACCGTACCCTTGTATAGTTGTGCGGTGCCTCATGCTAAGAAGAACAAACGTCAAGTTAAGCCCCGTGCCCATGTTGGAGTAGCTATGGTTGCGCTGTTTAGTTGTTCCGGGCGAATACAAAGAACCATGTGTCGTTTTTCTCAAAAACCCAAGTCACACACACTTTCCTCTTTCCAACCATCTTTGTCAAGATCCTTTCCTTTTATAAACCATACGCTTGGGTAAGATTGCCTCACCCAAGGTTTTCATAAACATTTACAACAAGGTAAACCTTGAGGGGTTCCCAACCTAAAGTTTCATGAGTTGAACTAACACAACACTATGGCCGAGATGAGGGTCATCACGCCATTGAGGGTATGAAAAAGAGGTATTGGAGTGGATCATACTTGCTTGAGCTAAGCATGTATTATGATAACACAAGAGGAAATATACTTTCAGATTTGTGGTGCTATCTAACCCAATCAATAGATAGGGATGAGAATTGACCAACACCAACACCATTAAGGGAAATCAGGCATACTCATCACAATTTGAGAATACACCAAAAACATGGTATTGATACCTCTACACTAGAAGGGGGTGTAGTATGAATCTTGTCCCGAGGTGGAACATATCCAAGCTAAATGTAGAAAACAAGTTGGCTAGCAATGGCCATGATACCATACACCCAACCTATTACCAAAACCTTGACAAGATAAAACTACTAGAGGTACCATGCTTGCATCCAAGCATAGATGACAACAATATGGAGATCATCACACATAGAACCATGATGCTATTGATAGCACAAGATGACATCCAAAGAGACATCATATCAGAGATCAAAAGATGGCTTTCCTTGGTTGGCTTATTTGTCCCTGGACTTCTTCAACTCCATCAAATAAGAATACCAACAATATAAATAAAATCCTTGTCCGAACCACTTCTTCTCCTTCTCCGGAATTGTTCGCATCTATCGCCGGAAAAATATAAAAGGAACACAATCAACACATTGTACCAACAAAACAATTATTCAACAATCAACAAACAATAGCTAACCACTTTACTAAGTGCTATCATACAAGAACTTATAGTTTCTTCAAATCATTTCAAAAGACAACCAAATTATCTCGCTTAACATAGGCATGAGAGCATCACAAATTAGCAATTGCCTCTATGGTTATTGCTATGGCATAAACTAGTTATTCCCTGTTATAACACCACAAACAAGACAAGTGCATTGGTTTTGCATCAAAAACATTTATATTTTATTTTTAAACATTTTTGGAAAAGCTGAACTCATTTTCCTACTTTATTTTGCTCACAGAACATTACACAAGTACGTCAAGCAAAAATTATACCACTGGATAGCTATTCAAACATAGCTTCATAAAAAATTGGATTCACTAAATTTGAAGTTAGAAAAGATTTTTAATTATTAAATTACTGGCTAGAGGGACCAAAACAGCGTTTAATTCCTTATAAAATCTCAGATGCTCAATAAAATGTGAGCTCTGGATATGTTGTTAGCAACACAATTATGAGTGTAGAAAAAGTGGTTTCATTCCAAAATAATATTTTAAGCTCCTGAAATAATTCCTCAAACACAGATTCTGAATAAAATTGTATTAAACACCATAATCTCATATTTTGACATAATATACTCAAACCAGTTCCAAAAGATGGGAATTAATATGTAGTTTACTACAAAATTGGATTTGGATCAAAACTTGTTTTGAAACTCTTTAATTTGAATTAACATTGCTGCTGCATGCTTTTACCATTTCAACTTGATAGGCAAAAATATAAAGGATCTGGGTCTAATTCTTGTTTTAGGTGATGAGGAATTCATGTGGGAAGGCTACAGAATTTGAATCACTAGATTTGGATCATTTTTGAATTTTTGGTGAATTAAAAGCTAGCAGCTATGTCTACAGGACACATAGAACAAGTTTAATTCATCAAAAATCATAACAAAATCATAAAAATATGGGACCAGCGGCATTGGAAAGCTAATGAAATGTATGATCTAAGGCAGTTTGTTTCACTGGATTTAGGTCATTATATCTCGAGTTATTAACATTTGAATGCCTCTGGTTTTAACACATTTTTAACAGCACTAAGAAAATTTAAACTGAGGAAACAGGCGGGAAGAACTCTGGGCCGCGCGGGGTGGAGGACTTGGGCCGGCCCAGGAGGAGTTTCCAGGTGGGGGAGGTAAAGAAAAAAGAAAAAGAAGGGAGGAGGGACCCAGGCGGACCAGGCCTGCATGGACCAACGTGGCAAGTTGCCATGCAGCCCTCCCCACGATCGGGAGGATCGACTCGAGGCCGTCGTCCTCACGACGCCTCGCAGAGACGCGAGCGGCGGACGGGGGAAGAAGCAGGAGATCGGCCGGGACTTACCGGCGGCGAGCAGGCGACGGCGAGGTCGACGGGGAGCAGCGGCGGGTCGCGGCGGTCCAGGACGAGCCCAACGACTTCTCCCGCCCCGACAGGAACTCCTCCTGTTCGCTTCTTCTCCGTCGGGCTCCCGGACAGACGTCGTCGGCGGCAGCCACAGGGGGTCCTGGGAAACGCGGAGCGGTGCGTTAGAAGCGGAAGGGAAAAGGGTAGTGCAGGGAAGTGGAGTAGAGGGGCAGGCAGCGTCGGAGTCGAGCACCAGCATCCGCGCCATCCGCCGGTGTTCACTGAGGGTGTTCTGGGGTGGTGGGAGAGGTGGTGTGGAGGTGAGGCGAAGGGAGGGGAGCTCGGGTGTGGTGCGTTGTTTTATAGCCAGGGATGGCTCACGGTGGGCATGGTGTATGATTTGGGGGCGAGTGAGGTAGGACGCGATCGAGCAGCTGGGTTCTAATATCGTGCACATCATCTAGTGGTGGTTTTATTGGAGCTGAAAACCCGGAAAGAGGTGGTCTGGGTTGTCGGAAACGAGGTGATGATTGCGTGTGTATGAAGGTGTTCGAAGGTGTGTGCTAGGTCGTGGGTGAAGGAGGGAGGCGTAGCATCATTGTGTCCTGGTCCTGGTACGATGCCTTTGTTGGCTACAGCTAGGTATGGTCAGAGGAGGTCTGCAGGTCTGGGAACGCGCGAGCACGCCCAGACGTGGTGACCACGTCAATGGCGAGCACGGGCTGGGGTGTGGCGTGCGTTGGGGCACGAGGGAGAAGCATTGATGGGCTCCAGGAATCCAGGGCTATGTCCTAGACATGGTTAGAGGTGCAGGGATGCAACCCTAGGTCGTTTTGTCAAAGGCCTATGCCATTCATGGCATTGGGAAGGGGAAGGGGAAGGAAAGAGGAAGGAGTGCTAGAGGGGTGGTGTAGGGATGTTTAGGAGAGCCAGGTAGGGTGCAGGTTCGTGGTTCCCAAGATTTGACCAAGAGGAGGGGGAGAGATCAATTTTACATGCAAAGAAAAATATAGCCAGCTCCCCTTTTCTCCTCTTGATTCAAACAACAAACGAAAGGAAAAGGGAGCGGGGTATGCATGTTTACCAAAGGATGGTGCTGGAGGGGTATGGTGATGGAGTGTGGTGAGATGGTAAAAAAATCTAAAAAGAAGGGGAGGGAGAAAGAGGAGTGCAAGGCATGGCTTGCAATACATGGCCGGCCTCTATTTCCTTGGCATGACCAAAAGGCAATGCAACTTGCCAAAATGGACAATACATGAGTGTTGGGTGGTAGATAGGAGTGGTGTGTTTGAAGCATAGAAGATGTCATGCCAAAATGGAATATAAATTTGGTAAGGTTTGAATCACCTAAGAAGAGTATGGCCATAATGGAAGAGGTTTTTATTTGAATTTGCATTTTAAGATAAGAAGAACATTTCAGTTAAAAAGGTTCTAATTGCTAAACTAGTCTAGGTATAAAACTCTCCCTTTTAAGATAAACAAGAAAAAGAAATAACTAACATAAGTGCCATAAACAAGCATTTTGTTAAAATAAAGTAGAATAAAGTGAAATGATTTGATAGAAACATTTTTAGGGTTGAAAAGGGATGGTATGAAGTAAAACACCACCCACATTCCACTTTTATAAAGATTTGAAAAGCTTTGATAAAACTAAGATTAGTTTTGTAGTGAAAATAAAGAAGAATCTTAAATAGGGTTTTTGGTAAATAAAATATTTTGGGAGAAGTGATCTCAAGGGTAGAAGGTGGCTACATAATGTAGCTACAATCTTCACTCTTGTTTTTGTGGAGATTAGACATGGATTAAAATAAAAACAAGAGGTACAAGAGGAAGAAGTGATCTAGTGCTGAAATTCTGGATAGGGTGTAAGACCAAGTGAAAATAAGAATTGTGGGGGTAGATTGGGACATGCAAGACGTGGAAGTTGTAGAGGATTTTGCATAGATGAGATCCATGCATTCAGGTCACCAATAACACTTGGGGGCGCTTAGAGATCATCTTCCAAAGTTTGGACATTTTAAGCCTGCCAAAACATGTTATTGACTTGGCTTCAAAACCAATAGGGAAAAGTGGGTATAAGAAAGATTTAGTTCAAGGCAAGGACATGGTTGGGAAGTGCTCATGATAAGGTAGGTCTAGGACCAAGTGCATTGCCTTAGATGGCAAAGGGGTAGCTTAATCCAGGGGTTCCAAAATGGAACCGTAAACAGATTTTGGGACTTAGCCAAATTTATGATGCCTTAGGGTTTTTGACTAGGGTAAGAGAGAAGGATGTATTAAGGGGTAGATGATCCCATGATTTGAATTCAAGGATGATTTTACCACTAGAGGTGTTGTTCTTTCAGGTAGCTCAAGATAAAACTCAACAAGCTGATCAAGACAATTCATCTACCAACCTATCAGAGCAGTTCATTACAACAAACAGATCAAGGCAATTCATCTAATTAGTCTATAGAAAAAGTTTTTGTTCCCCCTAATTTTTGCACTAAGGACAACTAAACCAGGTTGCAAAATTTGGGGTGTGACAGATCTTCCACCCTTAAAATAATCTCGTCCCGAGATTAGTAAGCGTAGAACTAGAGGGGTTGTAAAATTTAACTAAAGTTAGACTCCATTCTTTTGTAGATGTGCCGCTGTTGAGAGGGTTGCAACTTCAGCTTCTGAGAGACACGGTAGATTCTGGCCGAGAGCAAGCTTCGTGAAGAGGTTGACTACTCCCAGCAGGTGTTGGATCTGTAGTTTTCTTAAGGATCCTAGCGGGGTTCATGATTCTAGGGGAGGTAGTGCAATCCAATGGTGCCCTAACAGAGTCGAAAACTTTTTAGAGTTAGCTTAAAAATTTTAGTGGAAGACGAAGTCTTCCACCCTTAAGATTGTTCAACGGGGGTTCTAGAGACTCAGAGCTTCTAGCACGGGTCTTGTCGGTGCTTCGAGGAAGTGATATCTCTCGTCTTGAGTAGAACATCTTCAGAGGGTGATGTGTAGTCCATAGCTTCAAGAGGCACTCACGGTGTTTACTAATCCATATAACGCACGGTAAGTTAGTAAGTCGAAGAAGCGCCTGGTTGTTGTCCAAATGAAGCATCATCAAAGGTCATCGGAGACAATCTTCAGCTTGAGGGTCGGTGCTGACTTATACCAGTTAAGAAGTGAGCGGGTAAACTACACCTAATCTTGAGTCTTGAGGTATCTTCAGGAGCTTCACTTGATGAGGACCAGATGAACCATGTGATGTAGCTTGGCTTTGACGCTATTGTCCTCTCAGCTTGTTAGACGGTGTGTTAGAGGGTAGTTTCAAAAAGTTATACTTGAAGTTAGCGCGATTATACTCCAAGGTTAGACAAAGTTAGTATGTCTTCTCGCAGAGATGCAGTCACTCTTGAAGGTAGGGCTTTTTCTTTCTTGGTGTAGTAGAGATGCTCCAGCTGATCTTGAAGGTATTCAGCGTAGATAGGGGTCTGGGTTAGTTTTTCTGACGGCTGAAAAACAACTGTTAACGTGGTTAGAGTTAGAGCCCTTTTTTAACTTATCTTGTTAACTAGCAGTTATCATCTTAACGGCGAGGTAGATGACAGTGAAAACGTCTTAGAGAGGCTTCCTACGCTGGGTTGTCACACTAAGAGTGTTTTTCAGGCCGAAAGACTAGAAAAACATACACACAAAAAACAAATAAAAGACACTCAAGGCAGCACACTAGGGAACTACAAGCAATCAGCACATCAACAAGGCACTCTAAGTATCTAGGGATACCTAATACGTGGGGGTAACTCAATCGAAGCGATTGAGTTTGTCCTATCCATCCTATAGGTTTGGGGCTGGTCACATATGTTCGCGTCTTTAGCTTGTTGACATCGTCTTCAACAAGGATTCTCGAAGTAGAGGGTGGTGATGCGGCCTGGTGTTGAGTCGTCGATGTTGAGGTAGAGGATAAAACTGTGTAGTCTTCTTGCTCAACATCCCAGGGACGTGAGGTCTTCGAAGGGGTAGCTATTGAGGTGCTCCTGAAGTCGAGATATTCTCGTAGCTGGCCTAAAAATTACTAGTCAAGAATTGAGGACTCGATCCCTGGCGACTGCAAAAGTGCAAGTCCACGGAGGAACAAGGTCAGCTCCTTGACATACTTTGGTGACAACCAAAGACATGATCTTATTATTCTTTTATGTGCACACTAAGTCGGCCTCCAATCTTCAATAGCTGTCGTTGGAGATTCATGAGTCTTCCTGAGGGATTGATGTATCTTTGAGTTCGAGTCTCCGGTCTGAGTTGGGGACATCGTCCAATATGTAGGTTTGAAGTGGATGAGATAATAGAGTAAGAATTTTCAAACACTTCAATAAAGCGGAGAGATAAGAATTTAGAAGTTTTGAAGAAACAAGAGGAGTAGAAGCTATGCTTCCGACTAAAGAAAGAATTTGTTTGGTAAATAGTTTTGCCCAAGTACTTGTTTCCTAACTAACGTCCATGCTAACTAAGGTCTCCTACAGTCAGGATAGCTCTGATACCAGCTCTGTGGGGTCCCCGGACTAGCTATCCGAAATACCCTGTTATGTATACAGTTCACGTTCCCATGATCAGTGTGACGTGAACACATAACCGAACTGATATCAAATTACATCATCCTTTACAAAATGGAATAATAAAAATTACAATAAGGTCACATGACCCTTATTTACATAATAGCCTCGAAGGGCCTAATCTAATCATCAGAGTCGCGGAAATCACTTCAATCAGCGTAGAGCCCAAGTCATCTGCCATAACCCTACAGGCAACTGACTGGGAAGACATTCCTAGCTCGCATAGACGTCGTCAACTCCTTCTTCAACGGTCTAATTCCTCCAGATCTGGCCAAGTAAATAGCCAGGGACAAAGCCATGAGTACATTTGAATTGTACTCGCAAACCATCAAGAAGGTGATAACAATTCTAACTAAAGAAGACAAGAGAGGAAGAATAGTTTCTCTGGTGGATAAAGCATGTGAAAGAGAATCAGTTTCTCTTGTGGATATAGAATGTGAAAGAGAATCAGTTTCTCTTGTGGATATAGCATCCCACATCACAGTTGAAGGGGACAGTAAGAGGATGATAAGACATTTCTATGACATCTCTATATCTTTGTTAAAGAATAGTTCCTCTACATGAAACACCAGGAAGGGTCACCCGATTTTGTTTCATTTTCCTCGACCATCTCCACATGGTCGGCACAACATCTTTCCCGTACCCTTTCGGTACTTCCAACACACATTTCCTTTGGAAATCATTTTCAAAACCAAAACTCGACACAGCTTGGTAACGGCCATCCCAACCGTCCATGACCGCGAACGCGGCTATTCGAATAGTTTTGAATCTGCAGAGTTTGCACACTTTCACCACAACTATCCGGATACCTATCGTGTGGGCATCATCCCCGCATAACGACATATGCCACGACGGATACCCGGACATAACCTTTCGCCCATTCGACTTAACACGAGGTCCTACCCTATGGAGTATGTACCTGCACCGTGGCAGCTCACCTCCTCTTGAGGGTGGCTCCACCGCCAAGCCAGGAGACCCATAGTGTCTTCCGAAGCCCCGAAGGCCTCCCGTTATACTATTGTCCCAACCATGACAACCCGGACTCGGGGGTAACCGTACCCTTGTATAGTTGTGCGGTGCCTCATGCTAAGAAGAACAAACGTCAAGTTAAGCCCCGTGCCCACGTTGGAGTAGCTATGGTTGCGCTGTTTAGTTGTTCCGGGCGAATACAAAGAACCATGTGTCGTTTTTCTCAAAAACCCAAGTCACACACACTTTCCTCTTTCCAACCATCTTTGTCAAGATCCTTTCCTTTCATAAACCATACGCTTGGGTAAGATTGCCTCACCCAAGGTTTTCATAAACATTTACAACAAGGTAAACCTTGAGGGGTTCCCAACCTAAAGTTTCATGAGTTGAACTAACACAACACTATGGCCGAGATGAGGGTCATCACGCCATTGAGGGTATGAAAAAGAGGTATTGGAGTGGATCATACTTGCTTGAGCTAAGCATGTATTATGATAACACAAGAGGAAATATACTTTCAGATTTGTGGTGCTATCTAACCCAATCAATAGATAGGGATGAGAATTGACCAACACCAACACCATTAAGGGAAATCAGGCATACTCATCACAATTTGAGAATACACCAAAAACATGGTATTGATACCTCTACACTAGAAGGGGGTGTAGTATGAATCTTGTCCCGAGGTGGAACATATCCAAGCTAAATATAGAAAACAAGTTGGCTAGCAATGGCCATGATACCATACACCCAACCTATTACCAAAACCTTGACAAGATAAAACTACTAGAGGTACCATGCTTGCATCCAAGCATAGATGACAACAATATGGAGATCATCACACATAGAACCAAGATGCTATTGATAGCACAAGATGACATCCAAAGAGACATCATATCAGAGATCAAAAGATGGCTTTCCTTGGTTGGCTTATTTGTCCCTGGACTTCTTCAACTCCATCAAATAAGAATACCAACAATATAAATAAAATCCTTGTCCGAACCACTTCTTCTCCTTCTCCGGAATTGTTCGCATCTATCGCCGGAAAAATATAAAAGGAACACAATCAACACATTGTACCAACAAAACAATTATTCAACAATCAACAAACAATAGCTAACCACTTTACTAAGTGCTATCATACAAGAACTTATAGTTTCTTCAAATCATTTCAAAAGACAACCAAATTATCTCGCTTAACATAGGCATGAGAGCATCACAAATTAGCAATTGCCTCTCTGGTTATTGCTATGGCATAAACTAGTTATTCCCTGTTATAACACCACAAACAAGACAAGTGCATTGGTTTTGCATCAAAAACATTTATATTTTATTTTTAAACATTTTTGGAAAAGCTGAACTCATTTTCCTACTTTATTTTGCTCATAGAACATTACACAAGTACGTCAAGCAAGAATTATACCACTGGATAGCTATTCAAACATAGCTTCATAAAAAATTTGATTCACTAAATTTGAAGTTATAAAAGATTTTTAATTATTAAATTACTGGCCAGAGGGACCAAAACAGAGTTTAATTCCTTATAAAATCTCAGATGCTCAATAAAATCTGAGCTCTGGATATGATGTTAGCAACACAATTATGAGTGTAGCAAAAGTGGTTTCATTCCAAAATAATATTTTAAGCTCAGGAAATAATTCCTCAAATACAGATTCTGAATAAAATTGTATTAAATACCATAATCTCATATTTTGACATAATATACTCAAACCAGTGCCAAAAGATGGGAATTAATATGTAGTTTACTACAAAATTGGATTTGGATCAAAACTGGTTTTGAAACTCTCTAATTTGAATTAACATTGCTGCTGCATGCTTTTACCATTTCAACTTGATAGGCAAAAATATAAAGGATCTGGGTCTAATTATTGTTTTAGGTGATGAGGAATTCATGTAGGAAGGCTACAGAATTGGAATCACTAGATTTGGATCATTTTTGAATTTTTGGTGAATTAAAAGCTAGCAGCTATGTCTACAGGACACATAGAACAAGTTTAATTCATCAAAAATCATAACCAAATCATAAAAATATGGGACCAGTTGTATTGGAAAGCTAATGAAATTTATGATCTAAGGCAGTTTGTTTCACTAGATTCGGGTCATTATATCTCGAGTTATTAACATTTGAATGCCTCTGGTTTTAACACATTTTTAACAGCACTAAGAAAATTTAAACTGAGGAAACAGGCGGGAAGAACTCTGGGCCGCGCGGGGTGGAGGACTTGGGCCGGCCCAGGAGGAGTTTCCAGGTGGGGGAGGTGAGGAAAAAAGAAAAAGAAGGGAGGAGGGACCCAGGCGGGCCAGGCCTACATGGGCCAACGTGGCAAGTGGCCATGCAGCCCTCCCCACGATCGGGAGGATCGGCTCGAGGCCGTCGTCCTCACGACGCCTCGCAGAGACGCGAGCTGCGGACGGGGGAAGAAGCAGGAGATCGGCCGGGACTTACCGGCGGCGAGCAGGCGACGGCGAGGTCGACGGGGAGCAGCGGCGGGTCGCGGCGGTCCAGGACGCGCCCAGCGACTTCTCCCGCCCCGACAGGCACTCCTCCTGTTCGCTTCTTCTCTGTCGGGCTCCCGGATAGACGTCGTCGGCGGCAGCCACAAGGGGTCATGGGAAACGCGGAGCGGTGCGTTAGAAGCGGAAGGGAAAAGGGTAGTGCAGGGAAGTGGAGTAGAGGGGCAGGCAGCGTCGGAGTCGAGCGCCAGCGTCCGCGCCATCCGCCGGTGACCACGGAGAGGTCGAGCTCTGCCGGCTTGCAGCGGCAAGGGGGCACCTCGGTGTTCACTGAGGGTGTTCTGGGGTGGTGGGAGAGGTGGTGTGGAGGTGAGGCGAAGGAAGGGGAGCTCGGGTGTGGTGCGTTGTTTTATAGCCAGGGATGGCTCACGGTGGGCATGGTGCATGATTTGGGGGCGAGTGAGGTAGGACGCGATCGAGCAGCTGGGTTCTAATATCGTGCACGGCATCTAGTGGTGGTTTTAGTGCAGCTGAAAACCCGGAAAGAGGTGGTCTGGGTTTTCGGAAACGAGGTGATGATTGCGCGTGTATGAAGGTGTTCGATGGTGTGTGCTAGGTCGTGGGTGAAGGAGGGAGGCGTAGCATCATTGTGTCCTGGTCCTGGTACGATGCCTTTGTTGGCTACAGCTAGGTATGGTCAGAGGAGGTCTGCAGGTCTGGGAACGCGCGAGCACGCCCAGACGTGGTGACCACGTCAATGGCGAGCACGGGCTGGGGTGTGGCGTGCGTTGGGGCACGAGGGAGAAGCATTGATGGGCTCCAGGAATCCAGGGCTATGTCCTAGACATGGTTAGAGGTGCAGGGATGCAACCCTAGGTCGTTTTGTCAAAGGCCTATGCCATTCATGGCATTGGGAAGGGGAAGGGGAAGGAAAGAGGAAGGAGTGCTAGAGGGGTGGTGTAGGGATGTTTAGGAGAGCCAGGTAGGGTGCAGGTTCGTGGTTCCCAAGATTTGACCAAGAGGAGGGGGAGAGATCAATTTTACATGCAAAGAAAAATATAGCCAGCTCCCCTTTTCTCCTCTTGATTCAAACAACAAACGAAAGGAAAGGGGAGCGGGGTATGCATGTCTACCAAAGGATGGTGCTGGAGGGGTATGGTGATGGAGTGTGGTGAGATGGTAAAAAAATCTAAAAAGAAGGGGAAGGAGAAAGAGGAGTGCAAGGCATGGCTTGCAATACATGGTCGGCCTCTATTTCCTTGGCATGACCAAAAGGCAATGCAACTTGCCAAAATGGACAATACATGAGGGTTGTGATGCGGGGTGGCCTTCGGACACCTCCTCACCAAGACCAACAAGTCCCCCAAGTGGACCAATGACAAGGGCTCGAGCTAAAGCGATACATGACAAGGTGAACTCGCTCCTCACTACCCTCGACCTCGATACCCCATTGGATGGAATGCTACCTCATGCCGAAATGCTATGTGTCATTAGGTACAAGGCACATCAAGACCCCGGAGAGGAGGACAAGCCAATGTCAAGGGAAGGAGAGAAGCAGCTGGACATGGAGATGATCATGAAGCCGAAGCCGACGTTGCCCGAAGAGCTCCAAGGAAGAGACGGACGCTGGCCGGTCCAGACCGGTCGACCGGACCCACAACCGGACGCCCGCCACGCCTGGTCAACGCGCAAACCGGCCAGCTCCCTACGGACGACGACCGGACCAGGACCTTCTTCGAGATTCCCGGTTGGCGACGGTCGGCCGAACCCATGACCGGACAGCCGGTCACAGCCCGTCGACCGGACCCTGGCCGGACAGCCCGGTCACGGCCCGGTCGACCGGACACCAACCGGATCTGACGGGAATACCCCACCAAACTGCCTTAACTTATCCATTCGCGTACCTGTTCGCCCTTGCTGGCCATGTGTGCCTATATAAGTAGCTGGAACCCCTCCTTTACTTTTCAGACTTGTTTAGAACTCAAACCAAACTTTGAGCTTAGTCTCCCTTGGGAATCATCCCTCTGTAATCAAGGCCACCCTTGTGGATGTATGAATTTGGTAGTGAGAGATTCTAGTGTATCCACTCTCTCTCCCACTCCTTGATTCGTCCTCCCCACCGGTCTCTCCTCTCGGAATTCTACCTCGAGTCTCTTCCGGGCGGATTCTATTGGCACGGTCCATCGAGCCGTGAGGGTAAGCATCGATTGTATCGGGTTGGTGTGCGTGGTTCTTCGTGTGTTCTTCGCGTTCTTCGTGTTCTTCCGCCTCTCCCTCTCTTTCCCCCTTTGATTCTTGGGTCATTCGCGAGATCGGGCCACAATCGGGGTCTTAGACGTCATCATATGGTATCAGCAGCCTTTGGTTTCCGCGGATTTGACCCTCCACCCACCCAATTTCGTCTCTAAATTTTTTCCAAAAAATAGCCCCAAATTGCCTTTGGATGGATCTGTGATTTGGTTGAGTTTTGAGTGGTTTTGCTCCGTGGATCTGGTGTTGTTGTGCTTGATCTACTATTTCCCCCCCTTTGAGCCTCCAATTCCATCGTTTCCCTTCGTTTTGGTCGATTTGGTTTTGGTTTGGGGAAGAACGAGAGAGAAAGCTCCAAATCGTAAACCCGGTTTCGAACCCGGTCAACCGGCCCCAGACCGGACCGTCCGCGCAGCACCGGCCAACCGGCCGCCCGGGACAGCCGGCCAGAGTCCGACCCGCCACCGGACACGCCGGCGCCCTCGGTCCAACCGGACCACCAACCGGGCTCCCGTCTTCGACATCGACTAACACCACCGCCGACCACCACCACCACCATCATCTCCACCATCGCAGGTATAACTTGCAGTAACCCTTGTAGCCCTCTTCTTTTTGCGATCTATCCCACAAGCGAAGCTTTCGAGTGTTGCGAAACATCGCACGAGGTCCCGACCGTGAGGGTGTGCGTTGTGTGAGTAAAGCTCATAAGTGGAGCTCGTGAGTGGCACGCAAAAGAGTAAGAGCATAGTGTGCTAGTGAAAAATAAAAGAGAAAAGCAAAGTGCAAAGTGCCACCGATACAAAAAGAGTGAAAAGCTTTTAAGCAAGCAAGAGAGATAGAGAAGAGAGACCTCGTGCGAATCTTGGTGTTTCTACTCTATGCAACCTAGCTTCGACCTCTTCTTGCGTTAGTGTGACATTGAGCACCCTTGCTTTGGGGTTTTTCCTTTTTCCGCTCGTTCCTTGGTTGCACTAACCCCGCTCATCCCATGTGTGAGTTCCACATTTTTCCGTGTTTATAGTGATCTCCACTTTGACACTTGATTTTTGGACCTTACCCACTCTTAACAACATACTCGATTTTGGATTTCGTCTTTTGACTTTCCACCATCCACTCCTAACACCATATTTGCTAGCTTTTGCGTGTGCCTTTGTGTGTGTCCCGATACAATTGGTCTTACTTTGGGCTTGGTTGATTGCCTCAATACTATCTTACCACGGTAAGAGTGCGAGGTAGTCTCCTTCCACTAACATCCACAACATAGTTCTTGTCTTGTTATCATGGATAGGCACGGAGACCAAGCAAAGGAGGATGAGGTCCTACGCACCTCCGAAAGGTTGGCCACTCAACACAACCTATGGGTGCAACGCCAAGAGTTCAAGGACCAACTCAACTTGTTCGAGACACGCATCGACGAGCAATATGAAGAAGTGGCTCACAACTTCGGCCAAGTGAACCAAGATATGAATCTTCTTCGTGAAGCTACGGACAACTTGCATCATCAAGTGACGGCTAATGATGCAAACATGGAGAGGCGCATGGATAGCCTCGAGCGCGCCATCACCAACTTGGGACGCCGACATCGACATCGCTCTACTTCCTCATCGTCATCGACCTCCTCACATGATGACTACTCCCATGATCACCATTCGTCCTCAAGCTCCGACTCAAGGCATGGAGATCATCATCGCTCTCGTCGACCGCACGCTCGTCATGATGATTCTCGCTCAAACTCAAGGCGCGGAGAGTTCCATCGCCATGCTCGTCCTCATGAACGTCCTCAACAAGACCAAGCTCTTCACCAAGATCGTCATCAAGCGGCTCGCCATGCCCACCATGGGCATGACGACCAACCCCAAGACAACGTCCTCCACAACATGGACCCGGCACCTCATCGTCAATCCCATGTGGATGCTCAAGACCAAGGTCATCAGATCCACCAAGGCGTGACCTCCGGAACCATCCTCGCCATGACCAAAGGGGCCGAGGACAACCACAAAATGATCAAGATGAGAGGGCCATCATTGGACAACGCCAACAACCTCGTCAAGATCCGCAACAACATCCTCAACATGAGCCAAGTGAAGCTAGTGTTCACCTCCACCGCCAACCCAATGCTATGGTTGGCCGTGGAAGACCTCCTCTACCACCTCAAGCCGCAAGAGATGAAGGCATCCGTCCTCGCCGCCGAAACTTGGAAGATGAAGAGAACATGTATGGGAAACTCAAGTTCAACATGCCCAAGTTCAAGGGTGAAGACGACGCCGAGGCCTACCTCTCATGGGCACTCAAGGTTGACAAGATCTTCCACATCCACAACTACTCCGGTGCCAAGAAAGTAGCCATGGCCTCCCTCGAGTTTGAAGATTATGCCAACACTTGGTGGGAACAAGTTGTCACTCTAAGGGAAGAAAAGGGTGATCCTCCAATTGATACTTGGGAAGACATGAAGGAGGAAATGCAAGCTCGCTTTGTCCCTACACACTACAAGACCGATCTCTTCAACAAGCTACAAAAGTTGAAGCAAGGCACCAAGACCGTTGAGGAATTCTTCAAGGAAATGGAGTTAACCATGATGCGAGCAAACATACAAGAGTCCGAGAACCAAACCATCGCTAGGTTCTTCAATGGCCTCAACTACCCCATCAAGAGGATTGTGGAGTTCCAACAATACTCCAACATGGTTGAGTTGGTTCACCAAGCTTCCAAGGCCGAGCGTCAAGTGAATGAGGACATCAAGTACTCGAAGTCCAAGCAATACTTCGCCTCCAAACTTGCTACAACAACTCCCACAACAAGTGTCAAGCCAACCGCATCCTCTACACCTTCCAAGCAACCTTCTATCCAAAGTCACATGAAGCAAACGGTATCCTCCACCGCCTCCTCCAAGGCCTCTACGGGACCCTCCAATGTCACTTGCTTCAAGTGTGGCACTCAAGGCCACAAATCCTTTGAGTGCAAGAACACCAAGGTCATGATCACTATGGAGAATGGTGACATAGAGACGCTAAGTGAGGGCGAATATGAAGCCCTAGTGCAAGCCGCCGTTGCTAATGAGGAAGAGTATGATGAAGAAAGTGGAGAAGACCCTCTCTTATGCACACACGATCCAAGCCCTTCACTTGTGGTCACTCGAGTGCTCACAACTCAACCCCAAGCTATGGAAGACCAAAGATGCAACATCTTCCAAACTCGTGCCGGCATTGGTGGCAAGTCAATCAAGGTCATCATCGATGGTGGGAGTTGCCACAACTTGGCAAGCACCGAGTTATGTGAGAAGCTCAACCTCACGCTTCGCAAGCATCCTCATCCATACCATGTTCAATGGTTGAGCGACAAGGGCAATGTCAAGATTCAACACACCATCACCGTCAACTTCAAGATAGGACCTTATGAAGACACCGTTGAGTGTGACGTGGTGCCTATGACCGTGTGCCACATGTTGCTTGGCCGCCCATGGCAATTTGACAAGAAGGCCATACATGATGGTTACTCCAATGCATACACCTTCAAGGTCAAGGAAAAGAAGTTCGAGCTTCGCCCAATGACTCCTAGCCAAATCATCGCCGACAATGCGAAGGCTTTAGCGAGGGCACAACACCACACCCACCATAGTGAGTTGAGAGGAGAGGGAGCTACCCACCAAAAAGAGAGTGAGCGCCACCACCCACATATGAGTGAGAGAAAGAGTGTCCTCTTAGCCACAAAAAGCGAGTGGAGAGAAGCGAAAGACAACCCATCCACCACCATAAACTACGTGCTCATTTGCAAGGGCCTCTCGTCGGAGACTAACGACTTAACCAACATTCCTTCGTCTTTGTTGTCTCTTTTGAAGGAGTTCCAAGACGTCTTCCCCGACGAGCTACCTCATGGACTACCACCGCTTCGGGGCATCGAGCATCGCATCGACCTCATACCCGGCGCTCCCCTACCAAACCGCGCCGCTTACCGCACCAACCACGAAGATACCAAGGAGATACAACGACAAATACAAGACCTCCTCGCTAAAGGGGAAGTGGTTCGCCTACATGGGATACCGGCAAGAATTGTGTCGGATCGAGACGTCAATTTTATGAGTTACCTATGGAAGTCGCTCATGGCGAAGTTTGGAGTGAAGCTCTTGTTCTCATCGTCCTCGCACCCTCAAACCGATGGACAAACCGAAGTGGTCAATCGAAGCCTCTCCACACTCCTCCGCACACTTGTGAAGACAAATTTGAAGTCATGGGAAGATTGCCTACCCCATGCGGAGTTCGCCTACAATCGAGCCAAGCACTCCACAACTTCACGGAGCCCCTTCATGATCGTCTATGGATTCAAACCTCCAACGGCACTCGACATCCTTCCACTACCTCTTCATGAAAGGACGAACATGGACTTCGACAAGCGCACCACCGCCATGAAGAAACTACATGAAGAGACAAGAGAAACCATACAAGAGCATGTACTTCCCCAAGCTAACCGCCTCAACGCCAAGAAAAAGGAACGCGTGTTTGAAGAAGGAGACCTCGTTTGGATCCACCTAAGGAAAGAAAGGTTCCCGCAAGAACGCAACTCCAAGCTCAAGCCAAGAGGAGATGGGCCTTTCAAGGTCCTCAAGCGCATCAACAACAAAGCCTACGTCATCGACATACCAACATCCAAGTACTTGGTGAGCAACACTTTCAACATCTCGGATCTCTCACCCTATCATGGAGATGAGGAGGAACAAGAGTCGAGGACGACTCTCTCCCAAGGGGGGGGAGATGATGCGGGGTGGCCTTCGGACACCTCCTCACCAAGACCAACAAGTCCCCCAAGTGGACCAATGACAAGGGCTCGAGCTAAAGCGATACATGACAAGGTGAACTCGCTCCTCACTACCCTCGACCTCGATACCCCATTGGATGGAATGCTACCTCATGCCGAAATGCTATGTGTCATTAGGTACAAGGCACATCAAGACCCCGGAGAGGAGGACAAGCCAATATCAAGGGAAGGAGAGAAGCAGTTGGACATGGAGATGATCATGAAGCCGAAGCCGATGTTGCCCGAAGAGCTCCAAGGAAGAGACGGACGCTGGCCGGTCCAGGACCCGGTCAGACCGGACCCACAACCGGACGCCCCGGCCACAAGCCCGGTCAACCGGGCGCAAACCGGCCAGCCCTCGCCGGACGACGACCGGACCAGGACCGGATTCTTCGTAGATTCCGGTTGGCGACGGTCGACGGACCCATGACCGGACAGCCCGGTCACAGCCCGGTCAGACCGGACCTGGCCGGACAGCCCGGTCACAGGCCCGGTCTGACCGGACACCAACCGGATCCGACGGGAATACCCCACCAAACTGCCTTAACTTATCCATTCGCGTACCTGTTCGCCCTTGCTGGCCATGTGTGCCTATATAAGTAGCTGGAACCCCTCCTTTACTTTTCAAGAGGTGAATTCGCTCCTTTCCTCATATGCCTTTGACACCCCTTTGGATGGCGACTTCATGCAAATACCCTATGTTCAATCAGGTACATCGATCAAGACACAAGCCATGGAGACCAAGCCAATGTAGAGAGAGCTGGAAATGATGAAGATGGAGCTACAGCACCCAGGCCGGAACTTCCGCCCTCCAGACCGGAACTTCCGGCAGATGCCTCCAAGATGCTTGCGATCCCGTGAGAAATGGATCCAGTGGAACTTCCCCGAGGGACCGGAACTTCCGCCAACCGGAACTTCCGCCAAGTTCCGCCCTACTCCGGAAATGCGCAAAAACAACACTGGATGTTACTGCGAGACAATGGACCAATTCCGGAACTAGGCCGGAACTTCCGGCCGGCCGGAACTTCCGGCTCCCACGACCGGAACTTCCGCCCCTGACCGGAACTTCCGCCCAAGACGGCCAGAACTTCCGCCCCCTCGAACTTCAGCACAGCAGTACTTTCAGCGTGTAACTTACCCCTTCGCCCCCTACTATAAATATCCTAGTTGGCTCAGATCTGGGATTAGACTTGATTTGAAATTAAACCCGAGCTTAGCTCACCCTTGTGGGAAGCCTACCTAGATCTATGATCTTGTACCCACCCGGGCTCCTTATCGACTCGTGAAGATCTCTTTGGTGACTTCTACCGTTTGTTTGATCTTTTGCTTGCACTTCTACCTATTTGGTCTTTTGCTAGCACTTCTATCAAACCTTCCGGTCTTTTCACCCTTCTAGATCTCCCGAGCTTCGATTTGTCGATCTCTTTGCGGGACTTCTACCGGAAGGTCTTTTCTCGCAACCTCTATCGAGTTGGTGTTTCAGGCCAAGGAGGGAAAACTTGATTTGTGTGTGTGTATGTTGTATCCCCACGATTCCCCCACGTGTTCATCGCGTTCATCCACCTCACCCCACGAATCCCTTCAAATCCGTGAAGATCGGGCACATCCTTGGGCTTAGCCCTTATCATATGGTATCAAGAGCTCCTTGGTTGCCACGGATTTGACCCCCACCACCACCAATTCCACCAAAAATTTCCCAAAAAAAAAAATTCCAAAAAAAAGCCCCAAATTGGCCTTGGTTGGATCTCGCGATTTGTTGAGTTTTTGGTGGTTTTGTGTAGCGACCCGAACCTGGTAGGTTCGAATCTCTGTGCTTACAGTGCTATCCCTGGATCATAGCTAGCACACACAGTAACAAATGAATATCAAGATATAACATACGTCATTTTATTACTCAAACGATGAATCCAGAGTTTATTACATCCTTGCACAGCATAGTGGCTGGCTCACATTACAGCGGAAACATAAAGGTACGTCTTGGGCTTCATCAACGCCACAGGGCTTGTTGAGTATAGACCCATGATCCTAGTCGTCCTCACTCGTCATCTGCAACAGGTAAAGTTACAGCCAAAAACATTTGGTCAATACTTTGAATGTATTGGCAAGTTACACAAGTTGCAAAGTGGTTTATATTTTTATACATGCAAAGGTATGTCAAAGGAAGGCTCAGGGTTTATTTTGCGTAAAGCCAATTTTGTTTCGTAAAAATATTTTTAGAAACCTTCTTTGTCTTTATATATTTTAAAACAAAATAATATAGGGCTGGACAAACACAAGGAATCCACCAAGGTTCACCATCCTACATCCCATCCCCAAAACAAGCTAAACTAACTCCAGAGCCACTCACTGGATAGAGTTAGCATGCAATAAGTTTTTAGGCAACACTAAATTCAGAGCCACTCACTGGATGAAAGTAGTAATTGCAAAAAATTCGGACAATCCTAAGTTCAGAGCCACTCACTGGATAAACTTAGCATGCCAAAACAATTTTTGAAAAGGTTTTGAAAACATAGGAGATTCTTCATCCGCTTCAATCTTCAGTTGCTCAAATTGCTCATATCCGGGAGCACGGCTAATCAATTAGATCATACACTCTGCAGAGGTTGTACACTTTTCCCACATGTCACAATCCATCCTTTTTGTTGTATCCTTCATTTGGCTTAACCGGGCATGGATCATGACGAAGTTTTCCATAGAAGCCCCCTATACATAATCCCAGTCCGCCCGCAACTATGATCCGAAGACCCCTCTCCAATGGCGGTACCGATGCAAGGGTTTCCCTCTATGTACGACTAAGCCAGAGCCCATATAGCATGTGGCTGTACTGGAAGCTTCCTCAACTGAAACTTTGAAGATCTCTTTGACCCTGGGCGGCGGTCCCCACCAAAACCTGAGTCTGCAGAGCCACTCACTGGATGCAGCTCTTGTAGACGCTCCCAACATACCACTCCGCCCAGAGGAAAACATTTTGATAAGTTTTTATTTCAGAAATATTTTCACCATACAACCCCAAAATGGGCGCATGTCAATTTTCATAAAAGGTTTTGTTCTTTGAAAACCCATATCCCACGTCTACCAAGCAATTGGGTAAGCACTCATACAATATACGCATTTAAAAAAAAGGGCTACAAGGAATATGGTAAGAAATCCTATGGCTCTCTACTAGGATAGCAAAACATAATTTTCCTACACATGCATTTCTACGAATATATTTGTAAAACATGCATATCAAAAATAGTAGGACAAAGGTCATGTGTAACTTGCCTTTAATTGATGAAGAATAATTATCTTGTGAATTTAGCAAGCAATGTTATTTCCTTCATAAATTATCCCGTCACTCTTCGTGAAATCTATCGCAACGAAACGAAAAACAATACCATACATAAACATCAACATATTTTAAAAGGAAATATTCAAAAAAACGAAATATGGAAAATGTAAATAAAATCCAAAAAAAAACTAAATTACTTTATTTAGTATTCACTAGCAACACTAATTTTATTACGGAAAAATGTTAATTAAATTTGCGTAGTTTCCAGTTTAGAAATTTGTGAGAGTAAGATTATATCCTAAGATATTATTTACAAGGTCATGGACAAGATGGGAACTAAGGTTTAAGGGTACTGACAGATGGGTATGATCACAAGGTTCAACTTCGCCGAAAGAATCAATATAAAAAGGATTGTAGAATTTAAGTTATGACAAAGTACTCAATATTCTCAATTGAAAATCGAGTACATTATAACTGTCAATAGTTGAGACTAATGGTTCCATTAGATTCTAGATTTCCTAAGGATTCCAACGATATCAAGTTTGCTAAATTTGGATGAGTAGAACTCCAAATATGATCTTTGGAAGTTCGTGGGAATAATCGGTCCAAAATGACGAAAATCCAGAAATTTAATAGGCTGCAGCAAAGCAAAGAAAAGAATAGGCGTGCATGAGGATTTGCATGATCGCTGTAGCAAATCTGATATTTATCTAGGAAAGTAATAGTTGTGGTAGGCTAGGATTTCTATGCACGTACATATCTAGGATCAAAACGAGTGCTATACATGTTCAGGCACAATATAAATACGAGCGTTGAAGCCTCAGCCAGGACCATACCAGCTAGCGATCGTGGATGTTGGTCGATGACGCTGGCTCGAAGGCGTCGAAGAATGGGCTGCAGAGTCTGGGAAGTAGCAGGAAACGTGGCCTGCATCCTTCAGGAGATGATGGGGATGTTTGAGGTCCTTCGATGTGTTCTCGGCACTCGGCAGCAACATGATAGGCAACTAGCGATAGTTGCCTCCTGTCATCACCGTGGAGGATCAATGACTGCATAATCAAAATGATTTCAGAGTCAAAACGGATGCGCGCGGTCGACAGAAGACGAAGGAGAGAAGAAATAGGGCCTTAGTCCCTCTATATCCGGAGAACTCGACGAGACGTTGCGGCGGCCGTCGGAACTCCGGCGAAGAAATTCGCCCTCCATAGGGGCAGCCTGGGGGCGTGGAATGCTGGAGGCATGTGGTCTGCGATGGAAAACTTGAGCTGGGATTTATACAGAGGGGGAGGGAGTGGAGCAACGGTACAGGAAGGGATGTGGCCGGCTTGGTAACGTCCATGAAGGCCATAAGTGGCGATTTATGTGCAATGAAACGGGGTGTTAATCCTCAGAATGGAACCGTGTGTGTGTGGGGGGAATAACTTTCGTGTTTAAAGTGAGGCGTTTCGGTATCTAGAGTGCCCTAGAGGAGAAGGGGAAAGGTGCAGCCATGGCTTCCAGTACCTACGTTAGGGAGGTTGAAGAAGCTCCGGTGGTGGCTGTGTCGATCGGCCTAGATGGGCCAGGAATGAATGCAGCCCAAGGAGGAAGTATAAAGGAAAAAAAAACAAATAGAGGGATGGAGGACATGGTGGTGGGTTGCTTTGTTTTTTTCTATTTAGGATTTGATTCTATTCTATGTGAGCTCAAACAAAATTCAGAAAAAACCAATAAAACAAAATAGTTATGTTGGACTTTAGGAAAGGTATTTCCAGTCATTGTATAGTAAAATTATTTATTTTTGATAAAACAGTTAACATGCACATGTGTTATATTTAAATCGTTTCCAACTCTATATTTGAGGATGTCATGTTATCCCCGTCTCGTAATACTTTTTTTTATTTTGGAAATGAAATAAGATATATATAAAATGCAATAAATGTCAAATAACACCACAAATCGAATACTTCCCAGACCATTCATATATTTTGGAAATGTCATGTTATTTCCTCTCTCCTGGGAAAGTCATATTATTCCCTCTCTAAAATTCAACATGGTTTGGAAAATGTTTTAAACGCCACTTACACCCAAGTGTTAAAACACAACACGCAAATCGGATTTGTTTAAAATTTCCTCAACCAAGATTTATAATTTGGATAGTCATATGTATCCGCTCATGCATAATGTTTCCATCGTAATTGAGAAAAGTTTAAACAAGTCCTCAAAAATTTTAATTTCTTCATAAATTTCAACAAAGACAAGAAGTTCAAACAACATATTTTATTTCATTAAACATTCCAAAATTTGGAAAATTTTGGGATGTTACAAACTACCACCCTTAAAAGGAATCTCGTCCTCGAGATTCGAGAAGGCTAGAAAGAAATTGGGTTTGGGTAGAAACTAGGGTGCTACCACCCTGAAAAGAAAGTCTTTGTAGATCACCAAATATCTGATAGGTATCTCTAATTGCTTTGTCCTTCTTCACTTCGTTTCCATGTCTCGAATCCATGTTCTCGGTCTTGATGGTTTAAGATAGGAAAGATGAAGATCCTAGGGAGAAAGGACTATAGATATACCCTTACCAAGTAATTTTATTCTGAAAATATTTTAGTTGTGAGTGTCATGAAAACCGAAAAATGACAGCTCACAAATCACACAAATCGTCGCATCTAACGATTTAGCTAAACCTATCAGGTCTTTGGTTCCTAATTGGTCATCTTGGAATCTCAGTCTTCAGGGTCTTCGGTATTTTTAACTTCATTCCTTTTGAAGATGTCTGATGGTGTCATTGTAGATCCGGTCATCACGTCATAATTGAAAGCACTTGCTCTTGAAGAATTTTAAGAGAAGAGTTTCAAATTATTTCAAAAACCAAATAGGTCAAGAAAGACAATAACTAAGAAGTAGAATACGAGAATTTCCACAAATACTTTTTTCACAAATAAATATTCTTGACAAAAGAGAATTTTGAGATTTCCGGGTTCTAGTGGGTCATGTCCAACTACATATTTGAATAGATGAGTGAACAGAAATCATTTTGCAATCTTAAGAAAGATGTGTAGTATGAGAGTATTTTCGAAAACTCTTTAAGAATATAGTTGATCCTATGGTTTCCATTTTCTATGGTCACGTCCTACAGTCAACATATGCTCTGATACCATTTTGTAGCGACCCGAACCTGGTAGGTTCGAATCTGTGTGCTTACAGTGCTATCCCTGGATCATAGCTAGCACACACAGTAACAAATGAATATCAAGATATAACATACGTCATTTTATTACTCAAACGATGAATCCAGAGTTTATTACATCCTTGCACAGCATAGTGGCTGGCTCACATTACAGCGGAAACATAAAGGTACGTCTTGGGCTTCATCAACGCCACAGGGCTTGTTGAGTATAGACCCATGATCCTAGTCGTCCTCACTCGTCATCTGCAACAGGTAAAGTTACAGCCAAAAACATTTGGTCAATACTTTGAATGTATTGGCAAGTTACACAAGTTGCAAAGTGGTTTATATTTTTATACATGCAAAGGTATGTCAAAGGAAGGCTCAGGGTTTATTTTGCGTAAAGCCAATTTTGTTTCGTAAAAATATTTTTAGAAACCTTCTTTGTCTTTATATATTTTAAAACAAAATAATATAGGGCTGGACAAACACAAGGAATCCACCAAGGTTCACCATCCTACATCCCATCCCCAAAACAAGCTAAACTAACTCCAGAGCCACTCACTGGATAGAGTTAGCATGCAATAAGTTTTTAGGCAACACTAAATTCAGAGCCACTCACTGGATGAAAGTAGTAATTGCAAAAAAGTTCGGACAATCCTAAGTTCAGAGCCACTCACTGGATAAACTTAGCATGCCAAAACAATTTTTGAAAAGGTTATGAAAACATAGGAGATTCTTCATCCGCTTCAATCTTCAGTTGCTCAAATTGCTCATATCCGGGAGCACGGCTAATCAATTAGATCATACACTCTGCAGAGGTTGTACACTTTTCCCACATGTCACAATCCATCCTTTTTGTTGTATCCTTCATTTGGCTTAACCGGGCATGGATCATGACGAAGTTTTCCATAGAAGCCCCCTATACATAATCCCAGTCCGCCCGCAACTATGATCCGAAGACCCCTCTCCAATGGCGGTACCGATGCAAGGGTTTCCCTCTATGTACGACTAAGCCAGAGCCCATATAGCATGTGGCTGTACTGGAAGCTTCCTCAACTGAAACTTTGAAGATCTCTTTGACCCTGGGCGGCGGTCCCCACCAAAACCTGAGTCTGCAGAGCCACTCACTGGATGCAGCTCTTGTAGACGCTCCCAACATACCACTCCGCCCAGAGGAAAACATTTTGATAAGTTTTTATTTCAGAAATATTTTCACCATACAACCCCAAAATGGGCGCATGTCAATTTTCATAAAAGGTTTTGTTCTTTGAAAACCCATATCCCACGTCTACCAAGCAATTGGGTAAGCACTCATACAATATACGCATTTAAAAAAAAGGGCTACAAGGAATATGGTAAGAAATCCTATGGCTCTCTACTAGGATAGCAAAACATAATTTTCCTACACATGCATTTCTACGAAAATATTTGTAAAACATGCATATCAAAAATAGTAGGACAAAGGTCATGCGTAACTTGCCTTTAATTGATGAAGAATAATTATCTTGTGAATTTAGCAAGCAATGTTATTTCCTTCATAAATTATCCCGTCACTCTTCGTGAAATCTATCGCAACGAAACGAAAAACAATACCATACATAAACATCAACATATTTTAAAAGGAAATATTCAACAAAACGAAATATGGAAAATGTAAATAAAATCCAAAAAAAAACTAAATTACTTTATTTAGTATTCACTAGCAACACTAATTTTATTACGGAAAAATGTTAATTAAATTTGCGTAGTTTCCAGTTTAGAAATTTGTGAGAGTAAGATTATATCCTAAGATATTATTTACAAGGTCATGGACAAGATGGGAACTAAGGTTTAAGGGTACTGACAGATGGGTATGATCACAAGGTTCAACTTCGCCGAAAGAATCAATATAAAAAGGATTGTAGAATTTAAGTTATGACAAAGTACTCAATATTCTCAATTGAAAATCGAGTACATTATAACTGTCAATAGTTGAGACTAATGGTTCCATTAGATTCTAGATTTCCTAAGGATTCCAACGATATCAAGTTTGCTAAATTTGGATGAGTAGAACTCCAAATATGATCTTTGGAAGTTCGTGGGAATAATCGGTCCAAAATGACGAAAATCCAGAAATTTAATAGGCTGCAGCAAAGCAAAGAAAAGAATAGGCGTGCATGAGGATTTGCATGATCGCTGTAGCAAATCTGATATTTATCTAGGAAAGTAATAGTTGTGGTAGGCTAGGATTTCTATGCACGTACATATCTAGGATCAAAACGAGTGCTATACATGTTCAGGCACAATATAAATACGAGCGTTGAAGCCTCAGCCAGGACCATACCAGCTAGCGATCGTGGATGTTGGTCGATGACGCTGGCTCGAAGGCGTCGAAGAATGGGCTGCAGAGTCTGGGAAGTAGCAGGAAACGTGGCCTGCATCCTTCAGGAGATGATGGGGATGTTTGAGGTCCTTCGATGTGTTCTCGGCACTCGGCAGCAACATCATAGGCAACTAGCGATAGTTGCCTCCTGTCATCACCGTGGAGGATCAATGACTGCATAATCAAAATGATTTCAGAGTCAAAACGGATGCGCGCGGTCGACAGAAGACGAAGGAGAGAAGAAATAGGGCCTTAGTCCCTCTATATCCGGAGAACTCGACGAGACGTTGCGGCGGCCGTCGGAACTCCGGCGAAGAAATTCGCCCTCCATAGGGGCAGCCTGGGGGCGTGGAATGCTGGAGGCATGTGGTCTGCGATGGAAAACTTGAGCTGGGATTTATACAGAGGGGGAGGGAGTGGAGCAACGGTACAGGAAGGGATGTGGCCGGCTTGGTAACGTCCATGAAGGCCATAAGTGGCGATTTATGTGCAATGAAACGGGGTGTTAATCCTCAGAATGGAACCGTGTGTGTGTGGGGGGGGGAATAACTTTCGTGTTTAAAGTGAGGCGTTTCGGTATCTAGAGTGCCCTAGAGGAGAAGGGGAAAGGTGCAGCCATGGCTTCCAGTACCTACGTTAGGGAGGTTGAAGAAGCTCCGGTGGTGGCTGTGTCGATCGGCCTAGATGGGCCAGGAATGAATGCAGCCCAAGGAGGAAGTATAAAGGAAAAAAAAACAAATAGAGGGATGGAGGACACGGTGGTGGGTTGCTTTGTTTTTTTCTATTTAGGATTTGATTCTATTCTACGTGAGCTCAAACAAAATTCAGAAAAAACCAATAAAACAAAATCGTTATTTTGGACTTTAGGAAAGGTATTTCCAGTCATTGTATAGTAAAATTATTTATTTTTGATAAAACAATTAACATGCACATGTGTTATATTTAAATCGTTTCCAACTCTATATTTGAGGATGTCATGTTATCCCCGTCTCGTAATACTTTTTTTATTTTGGAAATAAAATAAGATATATATAAAATGCAATAAATGTCAAATAACACCACAAATCTAATAGTTCCCAGACCATTCATATATTTTGGAAATGTCATGTTATTTCCTCTCTCCTGGGAAAGTCATATTATTCCCTCTCTAAAATTCAACATGGTTTGGAAAATGTTTTAAACGCCACTTACACCCAAGTGTTAAAACACAACACGCAAATCAGATTTGTTTAAAATTTCCTCAACCAAGATTTATAATTTGGATAGTCATATGTATCCGCTCATGCATAATGTTTCCATCGTAATTGAGAAAAGTTTTAACAAGTCCTCAAAATTTTTAATTTCTTCATAAATTTCAACAAAGACAAGAAGTTCAAACAACATATTTTATTTCATTAAACATTCCAAAATTTGGAAAATTTTGGGATGTTACATTTTGCTCCAATAGAAACTTATCTTTGGTGTTGACCTACAATTCCCCCACCTTCCCACAGCTTCTAGTGCCAAATTTTCCTCGAATTCGAAGGATTTCGGCCCGGATTTCCGCCCAAATCGAAGAACAGCCCGCAGATCTGATTGCGACCGGAAGTTCCGCTCGGCCGAACCGGAAGTTCCGCCGCCCCTCAGGACCGGAAGTTCCGGCCAGCCGAAATTTTGACAGCATCCTTCGTTTTTCGTTTTGGCACTAACCCCTTGTGTTTGGACTTCGGTTTGTGTGCCATTTCAGCTACCACAAAGCTTCCGCAACATCAACAATGACGATGGCACCCCGAGGATCCAAGCGGTTCATTTGACACCTTCCACCATAGCAAGTTCAACATCGTCGGCCACCGTCATCAAGTGGTATAACTTGCCCCCTAACTTGTAGCCCTAGCTTCCTTTGCGTACCTTTCCTATCGAGAGTGGCTTTCTAGTGTTGCGAAGCATTGCAAGCGTCCCGACCGTGAGGGTGTGCGTGTGTTGAGCAAAGCTACGAAGCAAGCTCGTTGTGAGATAAGCAAAAGAAGTGTGACATACTTACATAGATAGTAATATCCTTGCATAGTGTGAAAAGAAAGAAAATAGAAAAAGAGTGTGAGTGACACCTATACACAAAAGAGTCCAAAGCTTATAAGCAAAGAGAAAAAGAGAAGAGAGGCGTCTTGCGCAAATCTTGTTGCTTCTCAATTTTGCAACCAAGCCACGGTCTCTCTTGCGTTAGCGTGACACCGAGCTAGTAGTTTTCGTTAGGACCAATTTTATTCGTGCTCATTTTCCCGTCGCGCTAACCCCATTTTGTCCCACGTGTGTGTTCCACCTTGTGTATGCCTTTTGTGATCACCGCCTTTGACTTGTGACTTTTGGATCTTACCCACTTTTGACAATAGACTTTTCGTTTGGTTCTTCCATTTGGCTTTCCACATCCATACCTAACACCATATAGAGTTTTTGTTTTGTGTGTGTGCATACATAATTCTTGTTTTAGTTTGTAACCATGTCTAGTGGAGAATGAAACCAACTACCCATGACGCGGCACCAACATTGGATCGCTACTCAAGCCGTCAACAAGAGTATACATGACCTCACGGCAAGGATGGATGAGACCATCTTACGCTATGAAGAACGAGCTCAAGTACAAAGAAGGGACCTCAATGTCCAAGTGCAAGACTTCCATGACAAGCTTGATGCTCAAGGCCATGAGATGAAGGCCACACTCGCTACTCAAGGTCAACAAAACATGGAAAGCATGAGAAGACAAGAAGAAAGGATGGCACGCCTTGTGCAAGCTATTGCCAACATCGCCAACAATCGAAGCCAACACTCAAGGTCTTCGTGCTCTCATAGCTCAAGGTCACGAGCTCCTACACCGTCGCATCATGATTCCAATCAAGACCCACACCACCATAATGTGGATGCTCAAGTGCTTCACCAACAAGCTCAAGAGGCGGAGCAAGCACGACTTCGACTTGTCCAAGAACGTCAACGCCTTGAAGAAGAACGCCTTCAACAAGAGAATCTCCATGCTCAATTCCAAGAGGAACAACACCGTCTTCGTCATGATCAAGATCTCCTTCATGCACGTGAGCAAGAACATCGTCGCCAAGAGCAAGAGGCACGTCATCATCAAGGGCAACCTCGCCCATCTCACGTGGGCAATGCTCAAAGACACCCACAACATGCCGAACAAGAAGTGAACCAAGAACGCCGAATCATCAATGTTGATCAACCTCAACGTGATAGGGCACCACGCCGTCAAGGTCAAGACAACCGTCGACATCATGATGATCGACCTCATGGTAGAAGACCACCTCATCAAGCACGAGAGGTTGAGATAGAAGAAGACTCAAATCATCACCAAGCATCAAGTGAAGAAAGTGTGAGGCCTCAACAACGCCACAACAATGATGATCAAGATCAAGGTAATGGAAGACCACCTCCTCCTCAACAACATAGAAACAACAATGGAGATGCTCAAGGTCCACAACCTCAACCTCAACAACTTCAAGATCATGGTGAAGAAAGACCACCTTCTAGACGCAATGACCGCAATGAGGAAGAAATCTTTGGGAAGCTCAAATTCACCATGCCTAAGTTCCAAGGAGAGGAAGATCCCGATGCATACTTGTCTTGGGTCCTCAAGGTTGACAAGATCTTCCGCATCCACAACTTCTCCGAAGCAAAGAAAGTTGCCATGGCATCACTTGAGTTTGAAGGATATGCAAATGTTTGGTGGGAAGAAGTAAACAAGAAGCGTGAGAAGGAAGACTTAGCACCCATTGACACATGGGAAGAGATGCAAGAAGTCATGCACACCCGCTTTGTACCAACTCACCACAAACGTGACCTCTTCAACAAGCTCACTCAACTCAAGCAAAGCTACAAGTCCATTGAGGAATATTACAAGGAGATGCACATGACCATGATAAGTGCAAATGTGGATGAGCGAGAAGAGCAAACTATGGCAAGATTCTTGAATGGCTTGAACATTCCCGTTAAGAGGATAGTGGAATTCTTGCCTTACAAAAACATGGTTGAGTTACTCCACCAAGCAACAAGGGCCGAGCGCCAAGTATGAGAAGACTTAGCAAGTGCAAAGACAAAGACCTTCTTCGCCGCAATAAATGCAATGAATGCCTCCTCAAGCATCAAGAACACAAGTGCACTTGCCTCCAAGGATCCTCCAAAGCAAGCAAGAAGTGCCATCAAGACAACAAGCTTCAAGCCGGAGCAATCAACTATGTCCTCCAAAGCTTCCACCGGATCTAGTAACATCACTTGCTTCAAGTGTGGTGCTCAAGGACATAAATCCTTTGAATGCAAGAACACAAGAGTTATGATAACTCGAGATGACGGAGATGTGGAGTACTTGAGTGAAGGTGAATATGAAGCCTTGGTACAAGCCGCAACCACTCATGAAGATGATGACTTGGAAGACCAAGAGAAAGTCCTATGTGTGCATGATGCAAGCCCATCACTTGTGGTGACAAAAGTGTTGACAACCCATGCACTTCCCAATGAAGACCAAAGGTGCAATATCTTCCAAACAAGAGCCGGAATCAATGGCAAGTCAATAAAGGTTATCATCGATGGAGGGAGTTGCCACAATCTTGCAAGCACCGAACTATGCTCCAAGCTCAACCTCCCGCTCCGGAAACACCCCCATCCCTACCATGTGCAATGGCTAAGTGACAATGGAAATGTGAAGATCCAACACACCGTCACCATATCATTCAAGATTGGCGCCTATGAAGACACCGTTGATTGTGACGTCGTGCCTATGACGGTGTGCCACATGTTACTTGGTCGCCCTTGGCAATATGACAAGAAAGCAAACCATGATGGTTACACAAATGCCTATAGCTTCAAGGTCGACGACAAGACCTACATCCTACGCCCAATGACTCCTAGCCAAGTAATTGCGGACAATGCAAAGGCTCTAGCGAGGGCTAAGGAAGCCACTATCACTAGTGAGTTGAGAGGTGAGAGAGTGACCCACCAAAAAGAGAGTGAGCGGCACAAACCATATGTGAGTGAGATGAAGAGTGTCTGTAGTGACCTCACCCTGTAGGGTGCCGATCCCTGTGCTTTACTGTGCTAGTCCCTGGATCAATCGCTAGCACACACAGTTTAAGATGTAATACCAAGAAACAAAGGTCTTTATTACATCGTATGATCCAGAATTACATAATGACTTACAAATTGCATAGCACAAAGCTAGCATTACATCAGAGATTTACAACGAACAAACATATAACATGGAGTCCTTCATCTTCATGTGCCACAGGCGAGCATGTTGAGGATAGACTCGTAACCCTATTCGAACCTTACTCGTCGAATATCTGCAACAGGTAAAGTTACAGCCAAAAACATTTGGTCAATACTTTGAATGTATTGGCAAAATGTCACTATTTAGTGGACACAAATGGCGCCTAATACCTACATGTATATTTGGCTGGTGGAGTTTAGGCTCTTTGCAGAAAAGCGGGCATTTTCCCTATCTTTTGTAAACATCATTTTTCTTTGAAAATATAAATGTCTAAGAGCATGAACCCACGTTCTCATCACACTGGCTCACCAGGGAAGGATACGGCCGATCCAGCTTTAAACATTTCAAAATGTATCAGAGCATGAACCCAAGTTCTCATCACACTGGCTCACCAGGGATAGACACCAGACGATCCAGCTTCATACATTACTACCCGAGTTTACCCATCAAATTTTATTATGAAATTGGGATGAGAGAGATCTTCCAACAGCTCCAGGTCTAGTTGCTCAAAGTTGTCCGTAACCGGGGACACGGCTAAGTACTTAGTTTTTAACACTCTGCAGAGGTTTGTACACTTTACCCGCACGACTTAGTCAGCCCCTTTTCCACCATGATGCTCATTTTGCTCAAATGGCCGGGAGAAGACTAAGACGAGACTGTTTTCGGAAATAAGGCCCTGAGCTCTCAGGACGGACCTGTACCAACCTACACATCTACATCTGCTGGTCACGTCGGGACAGGTCCCTACAACCTACTTAGTCAAGACAGAGCCCATATGACATGCGGCTGTACAAGAAGCTACTAAACATGAAACCTTTCCAATCTCTTTTGTTCCTGGGCGGCGGACCCCACCAATTTTCACCGTGCAGACGCTCCACTCGTACCAATCCGCCCAGGTGTTTCATTCATCAAGTTGTTTTCATTTATAACACAAAAACATATTTTTCTTCATCTCATCTCATCATGATATCCCAACCACGTATCTAGTAGCATGGCTAAGCAAAACTACTTACGATGGCAACTTAAGGGAAACTAGAGGAATCCTAAGACTATAGGATTAGCATAGCATAGCATATATACTCTTTAAAACATCCTACACATGCAATATCTACTAAGTAAAAACTACATGCATAAAAAACATTAGGACATGAGTGACACTTGCCTTTTTGGTAAATTGTAGAGCGTTCTCTTTGTCTTAGCAATACACGTAACTCTCCGTACTATCTATAAGATAAAATAACACAACATAAACACACATTTCAATAGAAACAAAATCAAGCAAGGCAAACATACTATTTTGAAAGATTTGTTATGATTTGGTTTTAGTCTTTTATATCTTTTATGGATCAATGTGAAATGTATAACATTTGGATGGCTAGGCAAGAATTGATCAAGATGAAGTATGAAAATATTTCTGGTTGATAGGTATGATTTTGAATGATCATATTTGCAAAATGAATTATGCATAAAATATTATAGAATTAATTCCATGAAAAACAATACTCAAATCCTCATATTTGAATTTGAATAATTTCAACTGTTTCAACTATTCTAGGCAGTGATGCTACTGTATAGGGTATTTCAACATCTTCCATTTGCAAAAGGAATCAACTTAAAATGTGTTATAGATCTCTATATATATGGCTAGAATATGGTTCAAATTCGAAATGTTAACTCCGGATTCGAAATTTTGATAATTAGGAAAAACTGGTATCACCGGATTGGAAATTTAATTACGAATTCAGCGCAAAAAGAATCACCTAAAATGGAGTTATGGATCAGAGGATATGAATTTTGAAGTTGTGGCATGAGCTAGTACAATATAGGAACTGATCGATCGATCAAACTGCACGATGGCACTTCTAGAGCTGGTAACGATTCTGTTGCATGGAAAACAAAGCATACGTGATGGATTTTTATGTTGGTGTTGGAACTGATCTTATTAAGCTACGGTTGTGTACGAGCGTAGAGACAAGATCATCTGTACAGGTGCAATGCTAATAGTTTTAAATTCGTTGTATGCATTGTTAGCTAGAGAAGTGGTGCACGTTCACGCTTGCATGGATCAAGGAGAACAAGTCGTATGGCCTTTCGGTAAGAAATAACTAGTATCAATGCTGTTTGGTGTGTACATGAGACCAGTGGAGATTGATTAATAGATCAGGCCGTTGGGCATGACCGTGCGTGCTTTACTAGCAAACAAGAAACAAACTACGTACCTTTGCAAGGTACAGCTAGGTGATCTCACATCTCACGACGGGATTTGACTGAGAGGTTCTGAGCGCGTAGTGGCGAGGAATACCGCAGAGAGCCTCCTAGTCATTGCAGCAGGCAAGGATTACTCCAGTTCTTCCAGTACTATGATGGTGGCCTACGACAGCGTACAAAACACGGCCTTGGCGATGTCGTTGGTTGTCGCGGAGGAGCCTACGGCTGTGAAATGAGCAAAAGGAAAGCATCAGGAGATTGACACGAGGCTGGAGAAAAACAAAGAAGAAAGAACCAGGGCCTCAGTCCATTATATCCGACGAAAACAACAACGCGGTCGATGTGGCCGGCGGAACAACGGCAACAGGACCAACATCGATGATATGATGCAGCACCATGTCCCAGAGGAAGGCCTTGACGAAGGTAGTCTCATCGTGCATTAAATCGATGAGATGATCACCAGGGCATCCTAATCTAGCGATGAACTCGGATTTTGGGCTGAGGAATGGCATGGTTGGTATTGGCTGTAGAGAGCTTCTCTCAGAAAGGTTCGAGAACGAAACTGAGGGAGGAAACCAAATGACACACCAAGGACATCTTATTTTGCATTGGTATGTACCGAGAAGGGAGATCAGGAGAGGTATGCCACCGGTTGGCATTCGGTGCGTCGTTTCGGTTTAAGAGATTAAGATAATTGTGGAGAGAATTAATTCCCTGAACGGGTTGTGCACTGAAATTGGAATAACTTTCGTGTTTATGTCTAGCGGTTTCGTGGTCTTTGAATGCCATAAGGAGGAGGGGGAGAAGTAACGCCATGGCTGCTATGTAAGGTATCTGTAGGCGAGGAGGAAGAAGACCATCGATGGCTGGTCGTTCGGTCTAGTTGGGCCAGGGTGACATGCGGCAAAAAAAAAATGTAAGGAAAGAAAGAAAAAAAAATAAAAGGATGTACCACGGTGGGCTACTCCTAGATAGGTTGGATCGTTTCATTTTTTTTTCCTTTATTCTCCGCTTTTCTATTTCTGATCTTATTATTTGAATTAAGTTCAAATCCAAAACTGGTTTAAACAGTTTCAAATAACTTCAGAAAAATTTGAATAAAATACCAGTGTAATGGTAATTCAAAATAGAACGTCTTGGCATTTTTTTTATTTGAAACAAAACTTTGTGAAATTGAAAATGTTCCGCATAAGCTCATACGGCTTAATAAAAAAAGTTGATTTTCAGCGGTTTTGTTTTAATACCTCTTTTAAAATATTTTGAAGGTAGAGCCCAAAATATGTTTTAATACATTGAGGTACTAATTCTTGTCCTATTAAACAAGTTTTTAAAAACTTTTATGCCCTTTGGCCTATCGGCTACCTGGACATTGATATTCTAAAATAAGGTTTGTAGCATTTGTCTAAATAAAAACCTATATGATTTGAAAACATTAACACTGTAATACGCTTGGTTTGTAATCAAAAGTTTGTGGAAACTATATTTTGGAAAATACTTTGAAAAAGTTTTATTTCTTTGTGAAATTTTCAATCAAGTCCAAACAATCAAGCATTAAATTTATTTTTAGTTTACATTCCAAAATTTAGATAATTTTGGGATGTGACAGACTACCACCCTTAAAAGGAATCTCGTCCCCGAGATTCGGAGAAGGCTAGAAAGAAATATGGGTTAGGCATATGTCTAGGTGGGCTACCACCCTTAAAAGAAACTTTTGTAGGTAGTCTCAGGTCTTGGGTTTAGGCTAAGCTTGTCTTGGGTATGACTTAGGATGCACTGGGTCACCTATTGTACTTTATTACCAATAGGTGGGTGTCTATTCACATAGCTTGATCTTCTTCACTTATCAAGATGGCTTGTGTAGAGCTTCCTTGATCTCGTTAGGGTTATGGTCTAGATAGGATGGCTTTCAATCTACTTTTGACATGGTACGGTCACTCTTTGGGTCAACCAGAAGGCCAAGATGAGTAGGCTTCACGATATCCTTCATCATACTTCTTGTTGGCATCTTCTAAAGTCTTCCACTACACTTCAAAACTCAGCTGGTGGTCATCCTCACCGTATTCCTACGCTTGGCAACACTTGTCCAATACTATGGAGGATATAAAACTATCACCCTAAGGTTTAAGCTTATCAACGTCGTCTCTCTTATAGGTATCTCTCTCTAGATTCGCAAAGCCAACAATACAAGAGCAAATAATAAGAGTAGTAGGAATGGTGATCAATCCATCCTGCACCCAGATCATTACTCTGTACATGGTTTATTGAATCTCGCATTCTAACACTTGGTCAACCTCACAAGTTTGAAAAAAAATCATGGGAGTTGAACCAATGTTCATGCCCATTTTTTTTAAAAAAAAAATTCTACCGATTCCTAGCTATGGTTTTGCGTATCTCCCACTCTACGCTTCTTCATTTTCATTGGGAACATCATCGTTGGAGTTGCTAATGTTGTTGTCTTCATGGCAGCTTGTTGACAAAAGACTTGTCTGGTTTGGGGTTTAGATGAGAATAGATAGAAAGATACTAAAGAAGGTTCCTACCCAAATACAACATATCAAGGCAATTCATCATACAAACAACATCTAATAAGCATCAATCAACATGGTTCAAACACAAACAAACTATTTAGTATGGTCATACCACAATTTGGTATGATCAATACGTTATTACGACACCGTTCGTCCATAAAAGAAAATTAGTGGTGGTCCAGTCTATTTCTATATTGGATACATCAAGTTTCTATTCTAGTCCTTCAGTGTATCTTCGTGTGTTGTGCAGTCTGCATCGAAGTCTTCCTTCAAGTTCTTCATTGGTCTTCCATGAAACACTTCTTGCGGAGTCGAAGAAAATCACATTAAGCATTAGTCCCTCACTTCAGGCACAAGGTCATCATCTCTAGTTCCTTGATGGTTTTCATGGGGTAGATCATCTAAGGAAAGAGGAAAACATTTTTGAAGATGGAGTAGGTGAGAATACTAGTAGTTCGAAAAGAAAACATCTTTTTACTAAAAATAGAAATACATAGATTTTTTAATCCTATGGTCTTCCTATTTCAAATCCAAACCTAGGGTCACGAACCTACAGTCAACACAATGCTCTGATACCATCTGTAGTGACCTCACCCAGTAGGGTGCCGATCCCTGTGCTTTACTGTGCTAGTCCCTGGATCAATCGCTAGCACACACAGTTTAAGATGTAATACCAAGAAACAAAGGTCTTTATTCCATCGTATGATCCAGAATTACATAATGACTTACAAATTGCATAGCACAAAGCTAGCATTACATCAGAGATTTACAACGAACAAACATATAGCATGGAGTCCTTCATCTTCATGTGCCACAGGCGAGCATGTTGAGGATAGACTCGTAACCCTATTCGAACCTTACTCGTCGAATATCTGCAACAGGTAAAGTTACAGCCAAAAACATTTGGTCAATACTTTGAATGTATTGGCAAGATGTCACTATTTAGTGGACACAAATGGCGCCTAATACCTACATGTATATTTGGCTGGTGGAGTTTAGGCTCTTTGCAGAAAAGCGGGCATTTTCCCTATCTTTTGTAAACATCATTTTTCTTTGAAAATATAAATGTCTAAGAGCATGAACCCACGTTCTCATCACACTGGCTCACCAGGGAAGGATATGGCCGATCCAGCTTTAAACATTTCAAAATGTATAAGAGCATGAACCCAAGTTCTCATCACACTGGCTCACCAGGGATAGACACCAGACGATCCAGCTTCATACATTACTACCCGAGTTTACCCATCAAATTTTATTATGAAATTGGGATGAGAGAGATCTTCCAACAGCTCCAGGTCTAGTTGCTCAAAGTTGTCCGTAACCGGGGACACGGCTAAGTACTTAGTTTTTAACACTCTGCAGAGGTTTGTACACTTTACCCGCACGACTTAGTCAGCCCCTTTTCCACCATGATGCTCATTTTGCTCAAATGGCCGGGAGAAGACTAAGACGAGACTGTTTTCGGAAATAAGGCCCTGAGCCCTCAGGACGGACCCGTACCAACCTACACATCTACATCTGCTGGTCACGTCGGGACAGGTCCCTACAACCTACTTAGTCAAGACAGAGCCCATATGACATGCGGCTGTACAAGAAGCTACTAAACATGAAACCTTTCCAATCTCTTTTGTTCCTGGGCGGCGGACCCCACCAATTTTCACCGTGCAGACGCTCCACTCGTACCAATCCGCCCAGGTGTTTCATTCATCAAGTTGTTTTCATTTATAACACAAAAACATATTTTTTCTTCATCTCATCCCAAAATTATCTAAATTTTGGAATGTAAACTAAAAATAAATTTAATGCTTGATTGTTTGGACTTGATTGAAAATTTCACAAAGAAATAAAACTTTTTCAAAGTATTTTCCAAAATATAGTTTCCACAAACTTTTGATTACAAACCAAGCGTATTACAGTGTTAATGTTTTCAAATCATATAGGTTTTTATTTAGACAAATGCTACAAACCTTATTTTAGAATATCAATGTCCAGGTAGCCGATAGGCCAAAGGGCATAAAAGTTTTTAAAAACTTGTTTAATAGGACAAGAATTAGTACCTCAATGTATTAAAACATATTTTGGGCTCTACCTTCAAAATATTTTAAAAGAGGTATTAAAACAAAACCGCTGAAAATCAACATTTTTTATTAAGCCGTATGAGCTTATGCGGAACATTTTCAATTTCACAAGTTTTGTTTCAAATAAAAAAAAATGCCAAGACGTTCTATTTTGAATTACCATTACACTGGTATTTTATTCAAATTTTTCTGAAGTTATTTGAAACTGTTTTAAACCAGTTTTGGATTTGAACTTAATTCAAATAATAAGATCAGAAATAGAAAAGCGGAGAATAAAGGAAAAAAAAATGAAACGATCCAACCTATCTAGGAGTAGCCCACCGTGGTACATCCTTTTATTTTTTTTTCTTTCTTTCCTTACATTTTTTTTTTGCCGCATGTCACCCTGGCCCAACTAGACCGAACGACCAGCCATCGATGGTCTTCTTCCTCCTCGCCTACAGATACCTTACATAGCAGCCATGGCGTTACTTCTCCCCCTCCTCCTTATGGCATTCAAAGACCACGAAACCGCTAGACATAAACACGAAAGTTATTCCAATTTCAGTGCACAACCCGTTCAGGGAATTAATTCTCTCCACAATTATCTTAATCTCTTAAACCGAAACGACGCACCGAATGCCAACCGGTGGCATACCTCTCCTGATCTCCCTTCTCGGTACATACCAATGCAAAATAAGATGTCCTTGGTGTGTCATTTGGTTTCCTCCCTCAGTTTCGCTCTCGAACCTTTCTGAGAGAAGCTCTCTACAGCCAATACCAACCATGCCATTCCTCAGCCCAAAATCCGAGTTCATCGCTAGATTAGGATGCCCTGGTGATCATCTCATCGATTTCATGCACGATGAGACTACCTTCGTCAAGGCCTTCCTCTGGGACATGGTGCTGCATCATATCATCGATGTTGGTCCTGTTGCCGTTGTTCCGCCGGCCACATCGACCGCGTTGTTGTTTTCGTCGGATATAATGGACTGAGGCCCTGGTTCTTTCTTCTTTGTTTTTCTCCAGCCTCGTGTCAATCTCCTGATGCTTTCCTTTTGCTCATTTCACAGCCGTAGGCTCCTCCGCGACAACCAACGACATCGCCAAGGCCGTGTTTTGTACGCTGTCGTAGGCCACCATCATAGTACTGGAAGAACTGGAGTAATCCTTGCCCGCTGCAATGACTAGGAGGCTCTCTGCGGTATTCCTCGCCACTACGCGCTCAGAACCTCTCAGTCAAATCCCGTCGTGAGATGTGAGATCACCTAGCTGTACCTTGCAAAGGTACGTAGTTTGTTTCTTGTTTGCTAGTAAAGCACGCACGGTCATGCCCAACGGCCTGATCTATTAATCAATCTCCACTGGTCTCATGTACACACCAAGCAGCATTGATACTAGTTATTTCTTACCGAAAGGCCATACGACTTGTTCTCCTTGATCCATGCAAGCGTGAACGTGCACCACTTCTCTAGCTAACAATGCATACAACGAATTTAAAACTATTAGCATTGCACCTGTACAAATGATCTTGTCTCTACGCTCGTACACAACCGTAGCTTAATAAGATCAGTTCCAACACCAACATAAAAATCCATCACGTATGCTTTGTTTTCCATGCAACAGAATCGTTACCAGCTCTAGAAGTGCCATCGTGCAGTTTGATCGATCGATCAGTTCCTATATTGTACTAGCTCATGCCACAACTTCAAAATTCATATCCTCTGATCCATAACTCCATTTTAGGTGATTCTTTTTGCGCTGAATTCGTAATTAAATTTCCAATCCGGTGATACCAGTTTTTCCTAATTATCAAAATTTCGAATCCGGAGTTAACATTTCGAATTTGAACCATATTCTAGCCATATATAGAGATCTATAACACATTTTAAGTTGATTCCTTTTGCAAATGGAAGATGTTGAAATACCCTATACAGTAGCATCACTGCCTAGAATATTTGAAACAGTTGAAATTATTCAAATTCAAATATGAGGATTTGAGTATTGTTTTTCATGGAATTAATTCTATAATATTTTATGCATAATTCATTTTGCAAATATGATCATTCAAAATCATACCTATCAACCAGAAATATTTTCATACTTCATCTTGATCAATTCTTGCCTAGCCATCCAAATGTTATACATTTCACATTGATCCATAAAAGATATAAAAGACTAAAACCAAATCTTAACAAATCTTTCAAAATAGTATGTTTGCCTTGCTTGATTTTGTTTCTATTGGAATGTGTGTTTATGTTGTGTTATTTTATCTTATAGATAGTACGGAGAGTTACGTGTATTGCTAAGACAAAGAGAACGCTCTACAATTTACCAAAAAGGCAAGTGTCACTCATGTCCTAATGTTATTTATGCATGTAGTTTTTACTTAGTAGATATTGCATGTGTAGGATGTTTTAAAGAGTATATATGCTATGCTATGCTAATCCTATAGTCTTAGGATTCCTCTAGTTTCCCTTAAGTTGCCATCGTAAGTAGTTTTGCTTAGCCATGCTACTAGATACGTGGTTGGGATATCATGATGAGATGAGATGAAGAAAAAATATGTTTTTGTGTTATAAATGAAAACAACTTGATGAATGAAACACCTGGGCGGATTGGTACGAGTGGAGCGTCTGCACGGTGAAAATTGGTGGGGTCCGCCGCCCAGGAACAAAAGAGATTGGAAAGGTTTCATGTTTAGTAGCTTCTTGTACAGCCGCATGTCATATGGGCTCTGTCTTGACTAAGTAGGTTGTAGGGACCTGTCCCGACGTGACCAGCAGATGTAGATGTGTAGGTTGGTACGGGTCCGTCCTGAGGGCTCAGGGCCTTATTTCCGAAAACAGTCTCGTCTTAGTCTTCTCCCGGCCATTTGAGCAAAATGAGCATCATGGTGGAAAAGGGGCTGACTAAGTCGTGCGGGTAAAGTGTACAAACCTCTGCAGAGTGTTAAAAACTAAGTACTTAGCCGTGTCCCCGGTTACGGACAACTTTGAGCAACTAGACCTGGAGCTGTTGGAAGATCTCTCTCATCCCAATTTCATAATAAAATTTGATGGGTAAACTCGGGTAGTAATGTATGAAGCTGGATCGTCTGGTGTCTATCCCTGGTGAGCCAGTGTGATGAGAACTTGGGTTCATGCTCTTATACATTTTGAAATGTTTAAAGCTGGATCGGCCGTATCCTTCCCTGGTGAGCCAGTGTGATGAGAACGTGGGTTCATGCTCTTAGACATTTATATTTTCAAAGAAAAATGATGTTTACAAAAGATAGGGAAAATGCCCGCTTTTCTGCAAAGAGCCTAAACTCCACCAGCCAAATATACATGTAGGTATTAGGCGCCATTTGTGTCCACTAAATAGTGACATCTTGCCAATATATTCAAAGTATTGACCAAATGTTTTTGGCTGTAACTTTACCTGTTGCAGATATTCGACGAGTAAGGTTCGAATAGGGTTACGAGTCTATCCTCAACATGCTCGCATGTGGCACATGAAGATGAAGGACTCCATTCTATATGTTTGTTCGTTGTAAATCTCTGATGTAATGCTAGCTTTGTGCTATGCAATTTGTAAGTCATTATGTAATTCTGGATCATACGATGTAATAAAGACCTTTGTTTCTTGGTATTACATCTTAAACTGTGTGTGCTAGCGATTGATCCAGGGACTAGCACAGTAAAGCACAGGGATCAGCACCCTACTGGGTGAGGTCACTACAGTGTCCTCCTAACTACCAAGAGTGAGATGAGAGAAGTGCACCACAACCCATCCACCAAATTGCACTATGTGCTCATTTGCAAGGGACCACCCTCGGAGACTAACAACTTAACAACACTTCCTTCGTCTTTGTTGTCTCTTTTGAAGGACTTTCAAGACGTCTTCCCCGACGAGCTCCCTCATGGGCTACCACCGCTTCGCGGAATCAAGCACCGCATCGACCTTATACCCGGCGCCCCTCTACCAAACCGCGCCGCCTACCGCACCAACCCCGAAGACACAAAGGAGATTCAACGCCAAATACAAGACCTCCTCGCTAAAGGGTACGTTCGAGAAAGCCTTAGCCCTTGTGCCGTTCCGTGATTCTTGTGCCTAAACCGGATGAGACGCAACGGATGTGTATGGATTGTCGCCCCATCAATGCCATTACCGTCCGTTATCACCATCCCATCCCGCGTTTAGACGACATGCTTGATGAATTGAGTGGTGCCACCATTTTCTCTAAGATTGATTTGCGTAGTGGCTACCACCAAATTCCCATGGCAATTGGTGATGAATGGAAGACGGCATTCAAGACCAAGCTTGGTCTATATGAATGGCTCGTCATGCCATTTGGTCTTTCAAATGCTCCTTCGACTTTTATGCGTCTTATGAATCACATTTTGAGACCGCTCATTGGCAAGAGCGTGGTTGTTTACTTTGATGACATTCTCATCTATAGCAAAACTCTCGAGGACCATGTTCAACATGTGAGAGAAGTCTTATGCATATTGCGCCACGAGAAGCTCTATGCCAACCTCCCAAAATGCACCTTTGCTCAAAGCAAGTTGGTTTTTCTTGGTTTTGTGGTTTCCGCCAACGGGATTGAAGTTGATTCTTCCAAGGTTGAGGCCATCCACAATTGGCCCACTCCCACAAATGTTGGTCAAGTTCGAAGTTTTCATGGACTTGCCGGGTTCTATAGACGTTTTGTGAAAGATTTTAGCACCATCGCTTGCCCTTTAAATGAGCTTACTAAAAAGAATGTTCCGTTTGTTTGGGGCAAAGCACAACAAAACGCTTTTGATGAATTGAAAAAGAGACTCACCGAGGCACCACTACTCGTTCTTCCCGATTTTGCTAAAACTTTTGAGATAGAATGTGATGCGAGTGGACTTGGAATTTGTGGTGTCCTCATGCAAAATGGAAAACCCGTGGCATACTATAGCGAGAAGTTGGATGGCGCACGCCTCAACTATCCTATATATGACAAGGAACTTTATGCTTTGGTTCGTGTTCTTGAAGTTTGGCAACATTACCTTTGGCCAAAAGAGTTTGTTATCCATTCGGACCATGAATCTTTGAAGTATTTGAAAAGTCAACACAATTTGAACAAAAGACATGCAAAATGGGTTGAGTTCATTGAGTCCTTTCCATATGTAATCAAATACAAGAAGGGCAAGGACAATGTCATTGCGGATGCCCTTTCCCGCAAGCTCACCCTTTTACTCACTCGCTTGGATTTCCATGTGTTGGGTCTTGATGAAATCAAAGACCAATATGCCTCCGATACTTTCTTTGGCCCAATTTTTGCAAAGTGTTCCATTGAAAAGGGCATCGATGATTTCTATTTGCACCAAGGATTCTTGTTCAAAGGCAACAAACTTTTTGTTCCAATGTCTTCACTTCGCCTCTTGCTCTTACAAGAATCGCATGGTGGTGGTCTCATGGGTCACTTTGGACGAGAGAATACATATGCCATGCTCTCAACTCACTACTATTGGCCAAGAATGTAACGTGACGTGGAAAGCCTTTGCCGTCGGTGCACAACATGCTTACAAGCTAAGTCCACTTCCAATCCATATGGTCTTTATACACCGTTGCCTATTCCTTATGCTCCTTGGTCCGATATAAGCATGGACTTTGTACTAGGATTACCTCGAACTAAATATGGTCATGATTCAATCTTTGTGGTAGTTGATAGATTCTCAAAAATGGCTCATTTTATACCATGTTCCCGAACGGATGATGCTTCACACATTGCCTCCTTGTTTTTTAGGGAAATTGTGAGACTCCACGGTGTACCAAGAAGCATTGTCTCCGACCGAGATGTCAAGTTCATGAGTTATCTTTGGAAGACACTAATGGCCAAGTTCAACGTCAAGCTTTTGTTCTCATCATCCTCGCACCCCCAAATCGATGGGCAAACCAAAGTGGTGAACCGAAGCCTCTCCACACTTCTACGAGTCCTTGTCAAGAAGAATTTGAAAGCATGGGAAGATTGCATCCCACACGCGGAGTTTGCCTACAACCGCGCCAAGCACTCTACAACAATGAGAAGCCCATTCATGGTCGTCTACGGGTTTGAACCACCTACGACGATTGACCTCCTTCCTCTTCCGCTACATGAGCAAGTGAACATGGACATCGACAAGCGAGACCAATACATGAAGAAACTCCATGAAGACACAAGGGCAATGATCGAGCAACAAGTTCTTCGTCAAGCCACTAGACTAAACATGAAGAAAAAGGCACGAATCTTCAATGAAGGAGACCTAGTGTGGATACACCTTCGCAAGGACCGCTTCCCTCAAGAAAGAAACTCCAAGCTCAAGCCCCGAGGCGATGGTCCCTTCAAGGTCCTCAAGCGCATCAACGACAACGCCTACGTCATCGACATACCAACATCCAAGTACTTGGTGAGCAACACATTCAATGTGTCCGACCTTTCACCCTATCATGGCGATGAGGAGAACATAGAGTCGAGGACGACTCTTTCCCAAGGGGGAGATGATACGGGGTGGCCTTTGGACACCGCCGCCTCAAGACCGACAAGCCCTCCTCGTGGTCCAATGACACGAGCTCGAGCCCAAGCACTACGCCAAGAGGTGAATTCGCTCCTTTCCTCATATGCCTTTGACACCCCTTTGGATGGCGTGCTACTTCATGCAAATACCCTATGTTCAATCAGGTACATCGACCAAGACGTAAGCCATGGAGACCAAGCCAATGAAGAGAGAGCTGGAAATGATGAAGATGGAGCTACAGCACCGAGGCCGGAACTTCCGCCCTCCAGGACCGGAACTTCCGGCCAGATGCCTCCCGGATGCTTCCCAGATGCCGTCCAGCGGCCAGAGAAATGGATCCAGCCGGAACTTCCACCCCGAGGGATCGGAACTTCCGCCAACCGGAACTTCCGCCCAAGTTCCGCCCTACTTCCGAAAATGCGCAAAAACAACACTGGATGTTACTGCGAGACAATGGACCAATTCCGGAACTAGGCCGGAAATTGGCCGGAACTTCCGGCCGGCCGGAACTTCCGGCTCCCACGACCGGAACTTCCGCCCCTGACCGAAACTTCCGCCCAAGACGGCCGGAACTTCCGCCCCCTCGAACTTCAGCACAGCAGTACTTTTCAGCGTGTAACTTACCCCTTCGCCCCTGCTATAAATAGCCTAGTTGGCTCAGATCTAGGATTAGACTTTATTTGAAATTAAACTCGAGCTTAGCTCACCCTTGTGGGAACCCTACCTAGATCTATGATCTTGTACCCACCCGGGCTCCTTATCGACTCGTGAAGATCTCTTTGGTGACTTCTACCGTTTGTTTGATCTTTTGCTTGCACTTCTACCTATTTGGTCTTTTGCTAGCACTTCTATCAAACCTTCCGGTCTTTTCACCCTTCTAGATCTCCCGAGCTTCGATTTGTCGATCTCTTTGCGGGACTTCTATCGGAAGGTCTTTTCTCGCAACCTCTATCGAGTTGGTGTTTCAGGACAACGAGGGAAAACTTGATTTGTGTGCGTGTGTGTGTTGTATCCCCACGATTCCCCCACGTGTTCATCGTGTTCATCCACCTCACCCCACGAATCCCTTAAAATCCGTGAAGATCAGGCACATCCTTGGGCTTAGCCCTTATCAGTATGTCTCGCCCTGAGAGTGAAACCGCGGGTTCTCGAAAATCCGCGGCATCCTCTGAAAAGGACGCTGAAACCGAGGCAACCGCATCGACACACTCTCCTCCTTCAGCTGCCTCTCCAACGAACAAGAGGAAGAGAGACGAGGCTGTCGATTCCGGCACCTCCAAAGCCGGCGCATCTCGTGCCGAAGAAGTTGTTCCTGATGTTGGAAGGAAAACTTTCAACCCTTATGAAGATGCTCTTGTCAGCTCGTAAGTTTCTGCTGTTCTTGTTGTTTGTTCTCGATATTTTTGTCTATATTGTTTCTTATCTTGTCATCTTATTTATTATAGTGGCGACGAAGATGAAGATCCCCCAATTGACGCGACTGCTCGAACGAGTACATCCCGTACTTTAGTTGTCTCTGAAGCTCAACCTGATGGGGATGAAACTTCGCCTCCTCAGCAAGACACTGAGATTCCAACTCCAGTTGCAAGCCCCCGAGCCCCTTCACCAAAGAGAGCTAGGGTGGATCCAGCCAAGGAGCCTGCCTTGTTAATTGGTTGTTCCGCGACTCCTTTAATGGAAGAAGTAAGTTGTTTCTTTTCCCTACACTGATTTCAATGCTTTGAACTCTCCTTTGTTTATTTCTTGGTGATGTCAAACTTTTGCTACCTATATTGATTTTTTTTCTATGGTCTTCTCTTCAGCCTTTCATGAAGGAGCTTATCCGCCTCGGTACCCAATTTGTCGGGTACCGTGATTATGCCGCCAAACTTGAAGGTAATTTTTTTATCTGCCTTTTCTTGGCGAGTATACTCCGTCACTATTTTTGCCACAATGTTGCACTTGTCTTTTATTATTCCAGAAACCCTTGCGGAATTCAACAAACGCGCTGACGCTCTTACTATGAAGTTAGAGCGAAGCGAAAAAGCTCGCAAGAAGGCTGAAGCAGACGCTGCCACTGTCGAAGATCTTCGAAAAAGACTTCACAAGGCGGAAACTTCTTTGAGCGACAACATAACTCAGCAATCTGCGCGCGAGAAAGAAATTCTTACTCGCCTGGAGTCACAAAGTCGACATTTTGTCAGTAAGTGCCCAAGTCTTTGCTGTTTCTTCGGATCATTTTGTTTGTCCTTGCTTGCTTGTTCTTGACAAACTTCTTTTTACTCTTCCAGGGAAAACGCAACAAGATTATGAACTGGAGAGTCCTGAAGGTGATGTTGTTCTCGACGCACTGTCGCTTCTTGAGATTCATGGAGATGAAGCTCGTGAAGGTCTTGCTGAAGCCAGCACTGGTCTGTCGCGGCTTTTCCCATACTTCTTCAAGAAGAAAGAGGCACCCACGACTTTTACCGCTCTCGCCAAATGCTTCAATTCTCAAGAAGACCTTGGACTCCAACTTCGCCAAGAAGGTTTGAAAGTTGGTGTTGAAGGCACCATTGCCTTGGTTGCTGACAGCCAACAAGAAGTCGACTGGGCGAGAGTTGGCAACACGGAGGAGATGGAGACGAAAAGGTGGCAGTCGTTGATTAAGGCTGCCAAGCCTAACTCAAAGAAAATCCTCGCCTACCTCGGATATAAGCCAACTCCTGCTCCCAGTTCATCGAAGCCGGATGTCAAGTAGACCACCTTGTCTTCTTTTTTATGCTTCTTTTTCTTTTGATGATGTCGCTATAGTAGTCTTGGCGACAACATAGCTTAGCAGTTCATTAAGGTCCTTCTTTGTGTAATATCCATGTAGTCACTTTGAAAATCAATGGAGATCTATCTTTTGTTTGATGATTGATGTCGAAACTTTTGTTTTCAGTTGATTTTTGACAACTAGACTTCAACCTCTCGTCCTTCCGATGCTTTACCTGCCTCATCCTTCTCGAAGAAAACGCCACTTCATGATGAATTCCTTGAAAATTTCTCGGGTGCGGGTCCGTCACAAGAATTGGAAGATCTTCGTTAACAACTCCAGTCCATGAGGAAACAGGCACTTCTAGTAATGGAACAGTCCCGAAAAGCAACCGAAAGGGAACAAATTGCACGTCAGCAAGCTTCAGAAGATATAGCTGGCAAAGAAGCTGTTGTCGCTGAAGCTACGCAAGCTACGTCCCGAGAAAATTTCATGCTTGAATTACTGAATGATGCCAGTATGGATATGGCGGGTGAGTTTCTTCGACCCGCAACTTCTTCCGCTGTTCATGTGTTCTCTTGCTAACTGGTATGCTGTCATCAAATAGGTCCTTTCTTAGACGCTGCTGCCGAAGACCAGCGTCTTGAGGCAAGATTAAATTATCTTGTTAACCTGGCGTTGGACCATGGAACTCTCTTTTGGGCTTCACCTGAGCGCACCCGACAAATAGTCCGGTTTCAAGATCGCGCGAGTCAGGTCCGCGATTTTCTTGACTTCTGCACAAGGACCTTATCTTTAGTTTACCGCACCATGTTCCCGCGCAACAAGATGCCGGAAACCCTTCCTGCTTTGAAGGAGAAATTTCGGGATGCCCCTCGAATTTATGGTTTTGTGCGGGCCCAATTATCTGCTGGCGCTAGATTCGCTATGATGATGATACAAATCTGCTATCCAAAGTTAGATATGAGTAAGATTGTCGCCAAGTGCTTGTCCAAGATGCCGAAAAGGGGGAGGGACGTCGGCAAAATTGATGATGCTGTGACCCCTGTAGCCGAAGATATGATGGATGAACTTCTTCGGATGGATGCTGAATTCTTCGTGAAGGGCAGCTATGCTGAACATAGTACTCGTGCTGAACGAATAAACATAGATGATATACTGGGCGTCAATTGAAGATTGCTTGCTTTTCAAACTTTTCTTGGTAGTTTTAGCTTGTATGTTGTAAACACAATCTATATTGTAGAGCCACTGGAGATAAATTTTTCTTTGCTCTTTCTCATCAAGCCCCCGAGTGTTTTGGTAGCAATTTTTTTCCATTGTGCAAGCGAGGTTGAACCAAAGCATAGTAAAGTATATTGGATGTACTAATTTTGCGGGTATTGACTCCCGAGTCTTTTTGTTGATCACTATTTTGTATCTGTATTTTATTTTGCGAGGTGCTTCGCACCAAGGTGTTGTGCTTGTCGACATTATATATGTATATATTTTTTTCTTCTGGGTATAAGCCCCCAAGCCTGTCGAAAAAAAGATGTATATCTCCACTATCTTTATTATATTGCAGCACCGCGAGTTCTCCTCATTAAAAACTGTTTCCGGCCCCACTCGGTGCCCCGAAAAAGGAAAAGAGTGTGTCTGAAAACTCGCGGGCGTTTCAGTACATTGCATGTTTACAAGGAAGACTATATTTCGACTTCTAAGCGTAAAAACGCTTGAGCTGCGCCACGTTCCAGGGATTTGGCTCGGCGATTCCTGTCTTCTTGTCCTTGATTCTGTATGCTCCTCCTTCGATTACCTCTGTGACGATGTAGGGGCCCAACCATGGCGACTCGAGTTTTTCATGGCTTTTTGAGTTAGCCGAAGAACTAAATCGCCTACCTGGAAGGATCTTGGTCGCAAGCGTCGACTGTGGTAGTTTTTCAGGTCCTGCTGTTACTTAGCGACTCGTGACAATACTTCGTCGCGAGCTTCATCGAGTGCATCAACATCGTCCTCCAGTGCTTTCCTCGATGTCTCTTCGTCATATTCCGTTACTCTCGGAGAATCGTGCTCTATTTCTGTCGGCAACACAGCCTCGGCTCCATGGACCAGGAAAAACGGAGTTTCCTGTGTCGATGTATTTGGTGTTGTTCGAATACTCCATAATACACTGGGCAACTCCTCTGGCCAGGTATGTCGAGCTTTCTCCAATGGTGCTAGCAGACGTTTCTTGATGCCGTTACATATGGTACCGTTGGCTTTCTCGACTTGACCATTTGTTTGCGGGTGCGCCACGGAGGCAAAGTGTAGTTTTATGCCTACCTCTGCACAATATGCCTTGAACTCATTGGATGTGAAATTACTGCCATTGTCCGTGACGATGCTGTTGGGGACGCCAAACCGAAAAACGATACTTTTCATGAACTTGACTGCCGATGCGGCGTCTGGTGAATTTATCGGCTTTGCTTCTATCCACTTCGTGAACTTGTCGACAGCTACGAGCATATACTCGTATCCTCCTGGCGAAGCCTTATGCAATTTTCCCACCATGTCAAGTCCCCATTGAGCGAAAGGCCACGACAACGGTATTGGCATGAGTTCCACTGCCGGAGAATGAGGTTTTGCGGCAAACCTTTGGCACGCATCACAAGTGCGGACTATGTCTTTCGCGTCCTCAATTGTTGTTAGCCAATAAAACCCTGCTCTGAAAACTTTGGCTGCTATAGCTCGACTGCTTGCGTGGTGTCCACACACTCCTTCGTGTACATCCTTTAGAATTATCCTCCCTTGCTCAGGTGTGACGCATCGTTGTAACACTCCCGAGATACTTCTTTTATACAGCTCTCCCTTCACCACAGTAAAGGCTTTGGATCGCCTGATAATTCGCCTTGCTTCAACTGGATCGTCGGGTAGTTCCTTGCTCAAGATATATGCTATGTACGCCTGCATCCACGGAGTCTGTATCATCATTACTACTTCAGGTTCATCCTCTTCTGATGATATTTCTTTAGCCCCCGAGGGATTCTTTTCCTTCTCCTTCTTCTGCTGTTTCTTGGCTTGGTCGATCTCTCGGATATCTCTTCCCAGAACACACCGGGTGGTATTGCGAGGCATTGTGACCCGATATTTGCGAGAACATCGGCTTCATCATTACCTGCTGATGTGATTTACCTCGCATCCATCAAACAGTTTCTCGAGCTCATTGTACACCTCCTTGTATGCTATCATGCTGTTATTGACTGCGTCGCATTGATTCATGACTTGCTGAGCCACCAATTGCGAGTCGCCAAAGATTTTTAACCGAGTTGCACCACAAGCCTTTGCCATCTTCATCCCGTGTATAAGAGCTTCATATTCTGCCTCATTGTTAGATGCGTTTGGAAACGTCATCCGCAAAACATACTTCAATTTATCGCCTTGTGGTGATATCAGTGTCACGCCTACTCCTGCGCCCTCAAGTCTCTTGGACCCGTCAAAGTTCATAGTCCAAGTTCTTGATAAATCTGGAGGTCCCGTATTTTGTAGCTCCATCCACTCTGCGATGAAATCTGGTAAAATTTGCGACTTTATTGCTTTTCTTTTCTCATACGTGATGTCCCGAGGGGAAAGCTCTATTCCGCAAAGGGAGACACGGCCCGTGGCTTCTGGGTTGTTCAATATATTTGATAAAGGCGCCTCATTGACCACTATTATCGGATGCGCCGAAAAATAGTGTCGCAACTTTCTTGCTGTTGTAAACACTCCATACGCTAGCTTCTGGTACTGCGGGTACCGCTGTTTTGAAGGCGATAGTACTTCACTGATGAAATATACCGGCCGTTGCACTCCATGGAGCTTTCCTTCTTCTTCTCTTTCAACCACTAGTACTGTGCTTACCACCTGAGGTGTGGCGGCGATATATAACAAGAGAGGCTCCTTCTCCTTTGGCGCCACCAGGATTGGTGGTGTCGAGATTGTGCGCTTGAGGTCCTCGAAAGCTCTTCCGCTTCCTCGTTCCATTGAAATTTATCGCCTTGCTTGATTAATGCGTAGAACGGTAATGCTTTTTCTCCTAGCCTGGCGACGAACCTGCTCAAAGCTGCGACTCGCCCAGTTAACTGTTGTATTTCTTTCAACTTTGTCGGCTTCCTCATTGTTACGATGGCTTGGATTTTTTCTGGATTGGACTCGATCCCACTCGCTGAAACTATAAACCCGAGAAGTTCCCCCACAAGAACACCAAAGGAACATTTTGTCGGGTTTAACTTCAAGCAAAACTTGTCAAGGTTGTCGAAAGTTTCCTTCAAATCATCGATCAAAGTTGCCCCCTTTTTGTTGTTATGACGACATCATCAATATATACTTGTACATTTTTTCCAATCTGTGTTGCTAAGCATTTCTGCATCATCCGTTGATATGTTGCTCCCGCGTTTTTCAGACCAAAAGGCATTGTCCTGTGGCAGAACACGCCTTAAGGTGTTATGAACGCTATCTTAACTTCGTCATCTTCTTTTAATCTGATCTGGTTATAACCAGAATATGCGTCCAGGAAGGAAAGACGTTCGCATCCTGCCGTGGAATCGATGATTTGATCGATCCTTGGGAGGGGAAAGTGATCCTTTGGACAGTGTTTATTGAGACACGTGAAGTCGACACACATGCGAAGGACTTTCGTGTTTTCTTCGGGACCAACACTGGGTTAGCTACCCACATGGCTTCTGTATGTAACTCTTTGATAAAACCAGCTTCTCTGAGTCGATCAATTTCTGACAGCATGGCTTTGCGGTTTGGTTCCGAAAAACGCCACAAAGGTTGTTTGATTGGTCTCGCTATTGGATCCAGTTTAGGTGGTGCTGTTCCCTGGGTACTCCTGGCATGTCAGCTGGACACCATGCGAAGATTTTCCAGTGCTCACGGAGGAACTCGACGAGCACGCTTTCCTATGCGAGGTCTATATTTGTTGCAATGGACGTCGTTTTCTTTGGGTCTGTCGGGTGAATCTGCACCTCTTTTGAATCCTTAGCAGTGTTGAAGGTTGGTTCCCTGAGTGGCCTTCCTGTATCTGGCAGCACATCATAATCGTGAGCCTTGACGCCATATACTCTGCTTGCATCCCGAAAGTTTCGACAGCCGATGAAAGTCCTTGTCGCATTTATCGGCTAACGCGAAACTTCCCTTGACTGTAATTGGTCATTTAGGTCAGGTAACCTCCACAACAGTACGTGTAATGTGGTACCGCCATAAACCTGGCATATGCTGGTCGTCCCAACAAGGCGTGATATTGCGACGGGAAATCCACAACTTCAAACTCCAGCTTTTCTATCCAATTTTCTCGAGTCCCAAACTGAACGTCGAGATTGATCTTCCCACGGATAACTCGGCTTTTCTGGCGTGATTCCATGGAAACGTGTGTCGGTTGGTTTTAGATTTGCCAGGGATATGTTCATCTTCCTTAGTGTATCTGCATACATAAGGTTTAAGCTGCTGCCGCCATCTATAAAGACTCTCGACACGTCAAACCCGGCGATGACTGCAGGTAAGATAAGTGCAGATTGCCCTGGTCGAGGAACTTGCTGCGGGTGATCCGCAATTGTGAAACCAATGTCCTGTCCCGACCAATTTAGGTACTCAATCGTTGGTGGAGGCATCTTCTCTGCCATGAATACCTGTCGCGAAATTACTTTCTGAGCCCTATTAGACGGCCTAGCATTCTGAATCATCGAGACCGCGCCGTTGGAGTTGGGATCAACATATGGAGGTGGGTGTGGTGCTGCCGCTATTCTGAGCTGGTGCCGATTTTCTTTCGTAATTGCGGGAGGAGGTGGCAGGTGGATCTCACTCCTAGGTCCTTGGGGGTTTCTGTTTATTGCTTGAGCATTGGCTATCCCTGCGACCCAAAACATTGCTTGAAAATTGCGACAATCTTTCTGCAGGTGTCCCGACTGCCTCTTCCCGTTATTATCGAGATAAAAATGCATCTGACATGGCCCGTTCATCATATCCTCGGGAGACACATATGGTCTCTGAAACCTGGGCCCACTATTTTTCCTGTTATCACGGAAATCACCTCTGTTGTCGCCTTGTTGCTCGTTACTTCGTTGATAATCATCTCGACTGTTTCCTCCAGAGTTTCCTCGGAAACCAGCTGATATGTGGCCAGGAGCATCATTACTATAAAACTATCGAGAAAATCATCGTCTATTTTGGAAATTTCGACTGCGGTCCTCTTCTGGCGATCTATGTCGCTTATTGTGTATAGCATCTTCTCCATCTGCCCATCTGTTTGCTATTTCCATCAATGCTGATATTGTCTTTGGGTTGGTTCTCCCTAAGTCTTCGATGAAATATCCCCGTCAAATTCCTGCCACGAACGCGTCTATTGCCCTCTCGTCAGATATGTCCTCTGCCGAGTTTTTGATAATGTTCCACCTCTGTATATATTTTCTCATGGACTCATCATGTTTTTGTCTGCACACCCTCAACTCTTCCAATGACGCGGGTTTTTTGCAAGTGGACCGGAAATTCTTCACGAAGATATCCTCAAAACTATCCCAGCTATCGATGGAACCTGGGGGAAGTTTCTTTATCCAAGATCGCGTGGCTCCGCTCAAGTGTACTTGGATGCTCTGCATGGCTGTTGCCCTGGTTCCGCCTATCAACTTCACCATCTCGAGGTAATCAACGAGCCAATCTTCGGGATCCTGTAGACCGTCAAATTTCTTGAAATTTTCGGGTAACTTAAACCCTGACGGGACTCGAGTTTTTCGAACTCGTCTCGTAAAACACGGGAGCCCACACATATCTTCCTCGGCAACTTCCGGTGACTGCCGATGTTCCCTTCTTTCTTGTCGCGCTCTATCCACCCTTGCTTGAGCCGCTGTATCCCTTGCTCCACTTGCTCTCGGTGGATCTTGCACTGCTGCGGTAGGTCGCGGACTATTTTGCCTTGCAGTTCCTTCGGGAGGTGTAGCTGCGAACGCTGTTCCCATGGCTCCAACTCCTGCCATTGCCATGTTAAACAGTGCTTCCCTCGGGTCCCCAGGAGGTGGTCTGGACGCGAGGATGAAAGCTTGTGTTGCCATGTACCCAACTTCCGGTGTTTTAGGGATAATATTTCCCCTTGTGTCAATCGACATAAAAGACATGTCAAGATTTTGAATTATATTTTCCCTCTCAGCTTCAAGTATATTTTGCAGCCGAGATCTTGCTCTCCTCCGAGCTTCTCTATGACTATCTCCCGAAGTTCCTGACTGTCGACTTAGGTCTGCTCGTCGCCTGCTTGACGCGGAGGCTGCCTCCTTTCTCCTGTTCAGCTCAGCTGTCTGTTTTTCCAACTCCCTACTCACACGAGCAAGTCTATATTGATAGGCTTGTAGTTCTTCTGCTGTAGCAGTTGTGGTCATTGGTTCTGAACCGTCCATGGCTCTTGCGACTCTGTCCCACGCTTCTTGCGGGAGCTGAACTCTTAAACGTGGAGTAGGCCCAACATACTTAGTGCCTAGACTCTTCTGAGATCAGCGGGATCAACATATGGGTTTCCCAAACTGTCGAAAGCCTCTGACGTCTCCGGCTCTGCTCGGTTTGTTCCTTCAATTGCGTAGACCTGATGATATTTTGAATTTTGATTTTTGTCGGGATTGGTGACACCATCATAGAGATTGGTGAAGACCTTTCCAATAACATCAGATCTGTCGATGAAGTTGAAGCTGTCGATGCTGTCTGAATCGCTGCTTATATCAGAGTCCGCAGACGACTCGAATGACATGTCGCTGAAGATCTTTACGAGCTTTTCGCTTGCCATGGTGTTGATAAAGCGTGGCGACGAAATCTTCTCTTCGCCTGATGAAGAGTCGGAATCGACCGCTGATAATCCCGATGAGATCGGAACTTCGAGACGATACGATCCTTCTTTCTCGACGCAGAATCGGAATTTTCCGAACGTCACTTCCATGGGCTCCTCCAGATACGTGTATGCATCCAAACGGGAGGGCGGGTGAGCAACAAAATCGACTAGATCAGTTTTGACATGTTTACCTCTATCCATCGCGTTGCTTGCTACCGACGAAGTCGACGATTTAGAACGTGCCATCGAGATCAGCTCCTTGTCGCCTCTAATCCCCAGACGGCGCCAATTGACAAGGTATTAACTTGTCAATGCCTACGTATTGTAGACTAGGGTTTTGCTAGAAGTAGAGGGCAAGTAGATCTCGAAGGTTTCAGCCTAAAAGTACTCGACGATTGTAAAACTAGGGTTATGTTGACAGTAGATTCGATCCCCTCTTTGTCCCTCGACTCCCCCTTATATAGGAGGCGGAGCCGAGGGATTCGTAATACAAAAGTTTACAGAGTCCGGGAGGGTTTCTAACCCGTCCCGTAGAATTACAAGTCTCTATATTTTCTAATACAACTTTAACTTTCCTTAATACTAACTGGGCTGCCGAACTTCATATTCTTCGACTCGTGGGCCTTCAGTAAACCCCGGGTAGCATCTTGATGGCGTGTAACTCACAGGTTCGTTGGGAACCCCAAGAGGAAGGTATGATGCGCACAGCAGCAAGTTTTCCCTCAGAAAGAAAAAAAAGGTTTGCAAGAACAGTGAGGTTGTCAATCTCACCGGCTTGCTGTAACAAAGGATTAACCGTATTGTGTGGAAGATGATTGTTTGCAAGAAAATAGTAAAACAAGTATTGCAGTAGATTGTATGCGATGTAAAGAATAGGACCGGGGTCCACAGTTCACTAGAGGTGTCTCTCCCATAAGATAAAAGCATGTTGGGTGAACAAATTACAGTCGGGCAATTGACAAATAGAAAAGGGCATAACAATGCATATACATGATATGATAAATATAGTGAGATTTAATCAGGGCATTACGACAAAGTACATAGACCGCCATCCAACTGCATCTATGCCTAAAAAGTCCACCTTCAGGTTATCATCCGAACCCCTTTCAGTATTAAGTTACAAAGCAACAGACAATTGCATTAAGTATGGTGCGTAATGTAATCGACAACTACATCCTTAGACATAGAATCAATGTTTTATCCCTAGTGGCAACAGCACATCATAACCTTAGAACTTTCTGTCACTGTCCCAGGTATCAATGAAGGCATGAACCCACTATCGAGCATAAATACTCCCTCTTGGAGTTAAGAGTAAAAACTTGGCCAGAGCCTCTACTAATAACGGAGAGCATGCAAGATCATAAACAACACATAAACAATAGATTGATAATCACCATAATCATAGTATTCTCTATTCATCGGATCCCGACAAACACAACATATAGTATTACAGATAGATGATCTTGATCATGTTAGGCAGCTCACAAGATCCAACAATGAAGCACAAAAGGAGAAGACGACCATCTAGCTACTGCTATGGACCCATAGTCCAGGGGTGAACTACTCACTCATCACTCCGGAGGCGATCATGGCGATGAAGAGTCCTCCGGAGATGAATCCCTCTCCGGCAGGGTGCCGGAGGCGATCTCCTGAATCCCCGAGATGGGATTTGTGGCGGCGGCGTCTCGGAAGGTTTTCCGTATCGTGGCTCTCGGTACGGGGTTTCGCGACGGAGGCTTTAAGTAGGCGGAAGGGCAAGTCGGGGCCACACGAGGGCCCCACATGACAGGCCGCGCGGCCAAGACCTAGCCGCGCCGCCCTGTTGTGGCGGCGCCTCGTGGCCCCACTTTCTTTACTCTTCGGTCTTGGAAGCTTCGTGCAAAAATAGGACCCGGGCGTTGATTTCGTCCAATTCCGAGAATATTTCGTTACTAGGATTTCTGAAACCAAAAACAGCAGAAAACATCAACTGGCTCTTCGGCATCTTGTTAATAGGTTAGTTCCAGAAAATGCGTAAATACGACATATAATGTGCATAAAACTTGTAGGTATCATCAATAAAGTAGCATGGAACATAAGAAATTATCGATACGTTGGAGACGTATCAGCATCCCCAAGCTTAGTTCTGCTCGTCCCGAGCAGGTAAAACGATAACAAAGATAATTTCTGAAGTGACATGCCATCATAATCTTGATCATACTATTGTAAACATATGTAATGAATGCAGCGATCAAAACAATGGTAATGACATGAGGAAACAAATGAATCATAAAACAAAGACTTTTCATGAATAGTACTTCAAGACAAGCATCAATAAGTCTTGCATAAGAGTTAACTCATAAAGCAATAAATCAAAGTAAAGGTATTGAAGCAACACAAAGGAAGATTAAGTTTCAGCGGTTGCTTTCAACTTATAACATGTGGATATTGTCAACATAAAGTAATATAACAAGTGCAATATGCAAGTATGTAGGAATCAATGCACAGTTCACACAAGTGTTTGATTCTTGAGGTGGAGAGAGATAGGTGAACTGACTCAACATAAAAGTAAAAGAATGGCCCTTCGCAGAGGAAAGCATCGATTGCTGTATTTGTGCTAGAGCTTTTATTTTGAAAACATGAAACAATTTTGTCAACGGTAGTAATAAAGCATATGCGTTATGTAAATTATATCTTACAAGTTGCAAGCCTCATGCATAGTATACTAATAGTGCCCGCACCTTGTCCTAATCAGTTTGGACTACCGGATCATCGCAATACACATGTTTCAACCAAGTGTCACAAGGGGTACCTCCATGCCGCCTGTACAAAGGTCTAAGGAGAAAGCTCGCATTTTGGATTTCTCGCTTTTGATTATTCTCAACTTAGACATCCATACCGGGACAACATGGACAACAGATAATGGACTCTTCTTTAATGCATAAGCATGTAACAATAATTATTATTCTCATATGAGATTGAGGATATATGTCCAAACTGAAACTTCCACCATGATTCATGGCTTTAGTTAGCGGCCCAATGTTCTTCTCTAACAATATCCATGCTCCAATCATTAAGGTGATAGATCCTTCAGACAAGACGGACATGCATAGCAACTCACATGATATTCAACAAAGAATAGTTGATGGCGTTCCCCAGAAGCATGGTTATCGCACAACAAGCAACTTATTAAGAGATAAAGTGCATAAGTACATATTCAATACTACGATAGTTTTTAAAGGTAGCACTCAAGCAATTTACTTTGGAATGGCGGAGAAATACCATGTAGTAGGTAGGTATGGTGGACACAAATGGCATAGTAGTTGGCTCAAGGATTTTGGATGCATGAGAAGTATCCCCTCTCGATACAAGGTTTAGGCTAGCAAGGTTATTTGAAGCAAACTCAAGGATGAACCGGTGCAGCAAAACTCACATAAAAGACATATTGTAAACATTATAAGACTCTACACCATCTTCCTTGTTGTTCAAAACTCAATACTAGATATTATCTAGACTTTAGAGAGACCAAATATGCAAATCAAATTTTAGCAAGCTCTATGTATTTCTTCATTAATGGGTGCAAAGTATATGATGCAAGAGCTTAAACATGGGCACAACAATTGCCAAGTATCACATTATCCAAGACATTTTAGAATTACTACATGTAGCATTTTCCAATTCCAACCATATAACAATTTAACGAAGAAGAAACTTCGCCTTGAATATTATGAGTAATGCCTAAGGATATATTTGTCCATATGCAACAGCGGAGCGTGTCTCTCTCCCACAAAGTGAATGCTAGGATCCATTTTATTCAAACAAAAACAAAAACAAAAACAAACCGACGCTCCAAGTAAAGAACACAAGATGTGACTGAATAAAAATATAGTTTCAGGGGAGGAACCCGATGATGTTGTCGATGAAGAAGGGGATGCCTTGGGCATCCCCAAGCTTAGACGCTTGAGTCTTCTTAAAATATGCAGGGGTGAACCACGGGGCATCCCCAAGCTTAGAGCTTTCACTCCTCTTGATCATAGTATATCATACTCCTCTCTTGACCCTTGAAACTTCCTTCACACCAAACTTCAAGCAAACTCATTAGAGGGTTAGTGAACAATTAATAATTCACATGTTCAGAGGTGGCACAATCATTCTTTACACTTCTGGACATTGCATAAAGCTACTGGCCATTAATGGATCAAAGAAATTCATCCAACATAGCAAAAGAGGCAATGCGAAATAAAAGGCAGAATCTGTCAAAACAGAACAATTCGTAAAGACGAATTTTAAAATGGCACCAGACTTGCTCAAATGGAAAAACTCAAAACTAATGAAAGTTGCGTACATATCTAAGGATCACGCTCGTAAATTGGCAGATTTTTTCGAATTTTCTACAGAGACTTAGGCCCAGATTCGTGACAGACAGCAATGCTGTTTCTGCGCAGCGATCCCAAATATAACATCAACTTTAACCTAGAAACTTTACTTGGCACAAAAACATGATAAGGAGAGGTTGCTACAGTAGTAAACAACTTCCAAGACTCAAATATAAAACAAAGTACTGTAGTAAAAACATGGGTTGTCTCCCATAAGCGCTTTTCTTTAACGCCTTTCAGCTAGGCGCAGAAAGTGCAAATCAAGTAATATCAAGAGTAGAAGCATCAACATCATAACTTGTTCTAATAATAGAATCAAAAGGCAACTTCATTCTCTTTCTAGGGAAGTGTTCCATACCTTTTTTAAGAGGAAATTGATATTTAATATTACCTTCCCTCATATCAATAACAGCACCAACGGTTCGAAGAAAAGGTCTTCCCAATACAATAGGACAAAATGCATTGCATTAGATATCCAAGACAACAAAATCAACGGGGACAAGGTTATTGTTAACCGTAATGCGCACATTATCAATCCTCCCCAAAGGTTTCTTTTTAGCATTATCGGCAAGATTAACATCCAAATAACAATTCTTCAATGGTGGCAAGTCAAGCATATCATAAATCTTTTTAGGCATAACAGAAATACTTGCACCAAGATCACATAAAGCATTACATTCAAAGTCATTGAATTTCATTTTAATGATGGGCTCCCAACCATCTTCTAACTTTCTAGGAATAGAAGTTTCAAGTTTTAGTTTCTCTTCTCTAGCTTTTATGAGAGCATTTGTAATGTGTTTTGTAAAGGCCAAATTTATAGCACTAGCATTAGGACTTTTAGCAAGTTTTTGTAAGAACTTTATAACTTCAGAGATGTGGCAATCATCAAAGTCTAAATCATTATGAGCTACAGCAATGGGATCATTGTCCCCAAGATTGGAAAAAATTTCAGCAGTTTTATCACAAGCAGTTTCAACAGTTTTAGCAATTTCAGGCAGTTTTGTACGCTTTGCACTAGGAGTAGAAACATTGCCAACACCAATTATTCTACCATTGATAGTAGGAGGTGCAGCAACATGTGAATCATTATCATTATTAATGGTGGTGATAGTCCAAACTTTAGCTACATTATTCGCTTTAGCTAGTTTTTCATTTTCTTCTCTATCCCACCTAGCACGCAATTCAGCCATTAATCTTATATTCTCATTAATTCTAACTTGGATGGCATTTGCTGTAGTAGTAATCTTATTATCAATATCATCATTAGGCATAACTTTCAATTTTAATAACTTAACATCAGAGGCAAGTCTATCAACTCTAGAAGCAAGAATATCAATTTTATCCAGCTTTTCCTCAACAGATTTGTTAAAAACGGTTTGTGTACTAATAAATTATTTAAGCATAGCTTCAAGACCAGAGGGTACACTCCTATTATTGTTGTAAGAATTCCCATCAGAATTACCATAACCATTACCATTAGCAGAAGGATATGGCCTATAGTTATTACCAGAGTTGTTCCTATAAGCATTGTTGTTGAAATTATTATTTTTAATGAAATTCACATCAACATTTTCTTCTTGAGCAACCAATGAAGCTAAATGAACATTATTTGGATCTACATTAGATCTACCATTCACAAGCATAGACATAATCACATCAATCTTATCACTCAAGGAAGAGGTTTCTTTAACAGAATTTACCTTCTTACCTTGTGGAGCTCTTTCCGTGTGCCATTCAGAGTAATTTATCATCATATCATCAAGAAGCTTTGTAGCCGCCCCAAAGTGATGGACATAAAGGTACCTCCAGCAGCTGAATCCAATAAATTCGAAGAAAAATTTAGTCCTGCATAGAAGGTTTGGATGATCATCCAAGTAGTCAGTCCATGGGTTGGGCAATTCTTTACCAAAGTTTTAATTCTCTCCCATGCTTGAGCAACATGTTCAGTATCTAATTGCTTAAAATTCATTATGCTACTTCTCAAAGATATAATTTTAGCGGGAGGATAATATCTACCAATAAAAGCATCCTTACATTTAATCCATGAATCAATACTATTCTTAGGCAAAGATAGCAACCAATCTTTAGCTCTTCCTCTTAATGAGAAAGGAAACAATTTCAATTTAATAATATCACCATCTACATCCTTATATTTTTGCATTTCACAAAGTTCAACAAAATTATTGAGATGGGCAGCAGCATCATCAGAACTAACACCAGAAAATTGATCTCTCATGACAAGATTTACTAAAGCAGGTTTAATTTCAAAGAATTCTGCTGTAGTAGCAGGTGGAGTGTCAACACCCGGATTTTTAAGTCCGGATGCCTATTATATCATTCATCGCAATCCCAGGAATATTGTTGTTGCGAGATATAATAGCTAAGTATCACAGTCATCATTTATTACAACTCAATAAGTCTTACAACTTGAATCACATGATCCATATTACACAAATAGTTGATCTATTGATCAACGAACAAACACAAGTTCAATGCGGAAGCGTAAAGATAAAGGGACTCTGTAGTCCACAGGCCAACGCTTGACGTCAGAAAGCTCCTAGTTATCATAGGCGTCCTGCTGGTCATCCTCGCGGTAGTTCTGTTCATCATCGTACTCTGGCCATTTGAATAGCCAGGGACAAAGCCGTAAGTACTTCAAGTACTTGCAAACTAATACCAATGTAAAATGCTAGCTCTTGGAGTTAAACTCTATTTTTACTTGCATAAGTCATATTTTAGTTTATAAGTGGTGGAGCATGTACTAGCTACTCAAGTGGGAACATTAGTGTCATTCCCACACAATGGTTGTCATTCTACCAAATCACCAAGTCACCATTCATATTCACGAAAGTTTTCAAAAGACTGACACAGGAAATTGTATGGCCTTTCCAATTGTCCGTAACCGTGGACACGGCTATTCGAATAGATTGACACTCTGCAGAGGTTGCACACTTGTGCCACAACATTTGATTACATCCGTCGGAATAACTCCGAGTCACCGTAACACAGTACGCGGATCATCAACCCTAACCTTTCACTTATAAACCCTAGTACGAGCACCTCTCCCCATGAGCTTGGCCTCCCAGTGAAAACCAACTGTTAACCTGGGAACTGCACAGGGCTTGGCCGTACAATTTCACCTCAATTCACATCTTTCTCAACAACGGAGGCAGCCTCGGCATAACCCCTATGATGTGTGTTCAGAGGGAACTCATACTAAGATCTATAAACTTCCAGTTAAGCCCTACCCATAATCAGGTATTGTGGGGGTACTTGTATTTGGAAAGGTATCGCATTCAAACCAATATCAGGGTTTTATCAAAAATCACCATCTTCTCTTGGTCACATTCAACTTCAAAACTTTCAATGGAATGCCTCACCATTCCAAGGTTTCAATTCCATCAAGTCATATGTTCCCATCTAGAGTAGTCAAAGTTTTAGTATTTTAGCACTAGCACTAATCATGAGGGGTGCTACATTGCTTGCCATCTATAGGACTAGCTTTGCTACTCTAATAGTTTTGTTCAACTATACCATTTGAATAACTCATTTGAAAAACACAACAAGTAAGACTTGTAGGGTAAACAAATAGGATAAGCTTGTAAGAAGGTAGATAAAATCATGGTGCCTTGCCCAAGGTGGGCTTTGCACTTTCCAAGAGTATTATCTTGCCTTGGTAGTTCTCAAGGTTCTCTTCTTCCTCTTCTGGGTAGAATTCTCCTTCCTCTTGGTAATTGCCGGTACTAGCGTCTAAATTTGAATACAAGGTATAATCACTAAGCAAGCTCAAAGTCTATGCTAAGCACATCATTATCTCACACAAACTATGCTAAGCACACTCATAAAATAATTAGGTGCATTGGTTTTCTTTATTAAAGAAGCTAATTTCCTCTCATTACATATGTGATTAATAATCCTCATTTAGTTCTTGAGAAAATAATTTCCTCTCATTGAAATCTTCTTAAGATTTAACTTCTCAAATAATCATATATGAATTCATATTGACCTGAGTCAAACCTTCATTATCATTATTTGAGAAAATGATTTAAATGAGATAATTCACCTCATACTATTTTATAATTCCTCAAATGATTTAAATCTCCAAAAATTCATATAGGAGTGTTTGAACCAGAGGTGCAAACATCTCATGAACTCATTTGGGGACAAGATTTAAATGAAGGGAAATCCTCCACATGATTTACATAATAATTTTGGGACAATATCACTTACTAAACTAGCCATATTGTCCATTAATTAATCTAGGGCATGATCATGCAAAGTGACCACACCATTTTATTGCATAATCAATTAGTGTAAGTCATTTGTGAGCTATAGGAATTGGAATTATTCAAATATCTATTTTAGTTGATTTTTAATAATTATTCTAAGGCAGAAAAGTCCCTGCCTTGTTTATTTTTCCATTTTAATTCTATAATATATCTAGGGTTCAAACCAGTGGCATTGTGTAGATAATTTCTTAAGCTTTCTAAATATATAAAGTTTGTTAAATTTGGCCAAGCCAAACAGTTTCTATGAATTTTCAAAGTTGGGTCCAGTATTGAATTCAAACAAAATTGTTTAAACGAAATTTGAATTAATTAGGCCGGCGGGAACACTAACTGGGCCAGATTCAAAACGAAACGGCCCAACCTAGCCCAGTCCAGCCCAACCACGGTCCACAGACGCGCGGCGCGCTGACAGGGTGGGGTCCGCTCGTCAGCGACGTGTAACACCGAAACGGTATGGGCTGCTGCGGCGCGTTGGATCAGAATCCAATCCAACGGCCGAGGTTCATCGTCACGACGGCGAGAGAGGAGTTCGCCGGCGACTCAGGTAGGGGGTCGGAGGCTCACCGGGGCTCCAGCTAGGGTCAGGCAGTGTGCTCGGTGACGTTGTGGACGACGGCGAAGCTCCTGGTAGCAGTGGCGTCGTCAGGGGCGGCCTCCTTCTCCGGCGATTGCTGCAGGGCTTCCGCGGCGGTGAGGCGTCGATTGGACGGCGGCGGTGGCTAATCGAGCATGGCGAGGTGCTGGGGAGGTCGAGGAAGAAGAGGGGAGTGAGCTGGTGTGAGGAGATGGTCGAGGCGAGGCCTCCTTTTATAGGCGAGTGAGGTGCCGTGGGTGCTGCGGCGAGGTCGACCATGGCGCGGCCGTTCCGGGGGTCTAGAGGGCTAGGCGACGGCGGGGTCGTGTTCACGACGTCACCACGGTCCTCTGAGCGTCAACGGCGCAGTCAATGGCGGCGTACGGTGGTCGGGCGCTTGCTTGTACTGGCGCGGCCGTGGCGGGCGCGTTCGTCCTCTCCGGCGACGGTAGGGGCTAGGGGATGACGAGAGCGTGTCCGGCGAGCTCCGCGTGGCGAGCCAAGTACCAGGGCGCGCGGGTTTGGTCTGGGTACGGCGATGTACGGCGGGCGCCGCGTGGCCGTGCCGCACGGGTCCGTGCACGGCGACGTCACCATGCCGCTCGCGGCGCGCCAGGGACGTCGTGGGCGCGCGTCGTCCGGGCTCTGTCGGCGTCCTCGCGACCAGGGGCGGGTACAGGTGATCTCCTGGGATCCTTGGCGATGCGTTGGACACGGTGGTCGTGGCGATCGTGGAGGGAAGGAGAGGGGAAGGTGTCGAGGGCGACATGGCCGGCATGGCCATGCCCACGCCATGCCTGGCCCTCCCTTGGCGTTGCTTTGGCATGGGTTCGGTGTATGGGGGTTCCCTGGTCCATGCTAGGGCTGGTGGTGGTCAAGAATTGATCTGGTTTGATCAAATTCAAAAGTGGGGTGATCTTATTTTCATTAAAAAGTCTCTACTTTGCTTGATCCTAGCTCTTGATCCAAGATGAATTTGGTGTAGTCTCCTTTACAAAAGTTGTTCATTTTATTGTGTACTTGGATGACATGCAAAGAGTTGGATGTGTTTGGTTTAGAAATTTTGAAATAGAGAGGCTCAAAGTGGTGACCAGATTGTAATTGTCAAAAATGACCATTATCTCATGTGATCATATTTTTATTCTTGGCTTTGATTTAATTGGAGTTTCTTGATTCTCAAAGTTGTAATAATCATTTAATAACATATTACCACTAATGGTGAAGACCAAATGGGTCTAGGGTCAAATTTTATAAAAATAGCATATGTCTTATGGTAGGGTTTTAGGGTTTTATTCTTATTTGATTTCTTTCTCTTTTTCATTTATTTGTTTGGTAATCACCATTGGATCACCCTAGGGTTGTGGAGTTGATCACATACACAAAATAACACTCATCATGGCATATCACTCAAAATGCACAAGTCCTATGCAGGGTACTATATGAATTTTGAAAAGTTTTTGTTGGTTCTCAATTTTGGATAATTGGACTTGTTCTTCTTCCTTTATTTAAATTTGAGGTGTTACAAACCCTTCCCCCTTACAAAAGATCTCGTCCCGAGATCTAGAAGAAAAACAGTCTAGAGGTTGAAGAGATCTGGGTACTCCTTCTTCATATCTTCTTCCCGCTCCCAAGTGGCTTCATCTTCGGTATGATTGCTCCACTGTATCTTCAGAAACTTGATGCTTCGGGTGCGGGTGGTTCGGTATGCCTCTTCCAAGATGCGAATCGGCACTTCGCGGTAGGTAAGGTCGTGATTGATATCCACCGAACGGTGGTCGATGTTCTTGAATACCTCGGTCTTCTCTGGCACTTCTAAGCACTTCCGGAGGAGTGAGATGTGGAACACGTTGTGCACAGCCGCCATTTCTTCTGGTAGCTCTAGTTGATAGGAGACTTCTCCTCGGCGGCTGAGAACTTTGAAAGGTCCGACATACCGGGGTGCAAGCTTCCCTTTGAGTTGGAAACGCTGCATTCCCTTCAGGGGTGACACCTTGAGATAGACAAAATCTCCGACCTCAAAGGTCATCTCTCGGCGTCTCTTGTCGGCGTAGCTCTTCTGGCGGGACTGAGCGGTCTTGAGGTACTCTCGGATCTTGTGCACCTTCTCTTCTGCTTCTCGAAGCACATCAGGTCCAAAGACTTGGCTCTCTCCACTTCGGACCAATTCAGGGGGGTACGACATTTCCTTCCGTACAGGGCTTCGAAGGGGGCCATCTGTAGACTGGCTTGGTAGCTGTTGTTGTAAGAGAATTCTGCGTAAGGCAGACAGTCCTCCCACTTGGATCCATATTCTAGGACGCAGGCTCTCAGCATGTCCTCCAGTATCTGGTTGACTCTCTCGGTCTGTCCATCAGTCTGCGGGTGATAGGCAGTGCTGAAATTCAGACGAGTTCCTAATCCTTCATGCACCTTCTGCCAGAATCTTGAGGTGAATTGTGAACCTCTATCTGACACTATTGACTTTGGGGTTCCGTGTAGTGCGACTATTCTGGAGATATACAGCTCCGCTAACTTTGGGCCCTGGTAGGTGGTCTTGACAGCGATGAAGTGGGCTACCTTGGTCAATCTATCAACAACTACCCAGATGGAATCATTTCCTTTGCTGGATTTAGGCAGGCCTGTGATAAAGTCCATGCCGACGGAGTCCCACTTCCATTCGGAATCTGTAGTGGTTGCAGCAGTCCTGCGGGTCGCTGATGTTCTGCCTTGACTCGCTGACAGATATCGCACTTGGCGATGTAGCTTCCGATCTCCCTCTTCATTCCATGCCACCAGAACTGTTCCTTCAAATCCTGGTACATCTTGGTACCGCCGGGGTGGATGGAGTATAAGGTGTCATGGGCTTCCTTCAGGATAACTTGCTTCAACTCTGAGTCTGACGGTACACACAGACGTCCGTTGTACCAAAGGACTCCTTCTTCATCAATGGTGAATCCCGGGGCTTTCCCCGCAGCTATCTGCTTCTTGATCCCTTCAATGCTGGCATTGCCCTTCTGGGCTTCCTTGATCTGACCAATCAAGGTGGGTTGTAGCTCTATACTAGCTAGAAATCCCTTACTGACTAACTCCATTCTAAACTGCTCGAACTCTTGGTGTAAGCTGGGTTGTTCTTCTGCTATCATTGAGTTTAGCTGACATGGCAGTCTACTCAATGCATCCGCTACCACATTGGCCTTGCCGGGGTGGTAGTGGATCTCCATATCATAGTCCTTGATCAACTCTAACCATCTCCGCTGCCTCATATTCAGCTCCTTCTGGGTGAAGATATACTTCAGGCTCTTGTGATCAGAATAGATCTCGCAGCGATTACCCATGAGGTAATGGCGCCACACCTTCAGTGCTAAAACTACGGCTGCGAGTTCGAGGTCATGGGTTGGATAGTTCTGCTCATGCTGCTTCAGTTGCCGGGACAGATAAGATATCACCTTTCCTTCCTGCATCAGCACACATCCAAGACCAATTTTGGATGCATCGCAGTAAACATCAAAGGGTTTGGTGATATCCGGCATGATCAGGATTGGGGCTGTGGTCAGTCTAAGCTTGAGTTGTTGAAAACTCTCTTCACACTTGTCCGTCCATTCGAACTTCTTGTCTTTCTTTAACAACTGAGTCATTGGTCGAGCGATGCTCGAAAAGCCTTCTACAAATCTGCGGTAGTATCCGGCTAATCCAAGAAAAGCGCGGACCTCGGTCTGGGTGGTTGGGGCTTTCCATTCTGCAACAGTCTTGATCTTGGCGGGGTCGACCGCAATTCCTCCTGCAGACAAGATATGTCCCAGGAATCCTACTTCCTTCAGCCAAAATTCACATTTGCTGAACTTAGCATACAACTTATGCTCTCTAAGGGTCTCCAGGACAGCTTCTAGGTGTTGCTCATGTTCTTCCTCGGACTTGGAGTAGATTAGGATGTCATCAATGAAAACGACAACAAACTTGTCCAGAAAGTTCATGAAGATCTTATTCATGAGGTTCATGAAATAAGCAGGGGCATTGGTCAATCCAAATGACATGACATTGTACTCGTACAATCCATATCTGGTGGTGAAGGCAGTCTTGGGAATGTCAGAGGCACGAATCTTCAGCTGATGATATCCAGTCCTGAGATCAATCTTGGAAAATACTACAGCACCGGTCAGCTGGTCAAACAGGTCTTCTATCTTGGGCAAGGGGTACTTTTTCTTGATGGTGACATCGTTAAGCTTACGGTAGTCCGTACATAAACGACTGGCACCATCCTTCTTACCCACAAACAACACTGGGGATCTCCATGGTGACGCACTCGGTCGAATCAGACCTTTGGCTAACAGTTCATCCAGTTGCTTCTTCAGCTCCACAAGCTCTGCTGGGTTCATGCTATAGGCTCTCTGGGCTATAGGTCCAGTTCCGGGAATTAACTCGATGATGAACTCGATATCCCGATCTGGGGGCATACCGGGTAAACCTTCGGGAAACACATCGGGTATCGACAGACGACCCTGATCTGATCCAAAGTTGGCTTGGTTAAACTCTGGTTACAGGTAAATTTTCTGGGTAGCAGTTCAGAGACATGTTCTACTATAATACCAGTGCTACTGGTCATGGTGATGGCTTTCCTTGCACAGTCAATCATTCCATGATGCTTGGCCATCCAATCCATACCTAGCACTACCTCCAAACCTTTGGTTCCCAGAATTATCAGATTGGCGTAGAATTCTACCTCATGTATTTTGATGGGTACATTTTTACAGAATTTTCTGGCCTTAGTGGTTGATCCGGGGATTTGAACTATCATGACATGTTTCAAGCTGATAGGTTGAATTTTACTTGTTGATGCAAAGTCTTCAGTGACAAAAGAATGAGATGCTCCGGAATCAAACAACACTCTGGCAGGTACTGAGTTGACAGGAAACATACCCAAGACAACGTCCGGTGCTTCCTGGGCTTCTTCTGCCTCCATGTGAAAGAGACGGCCGTTGCGGTTGTTGGGGTTGTTGGGGGCGAACTTCTTTCCGGTAGAGACGCGGCGTTGCTGCTGAGCAGGTGCAGGGGTGTTGCCGGCGAGCTTGGCAAGCCTCTTGGGGCACTCGTTGGAGTAGTGTCCCGTTACACCGCACTCATAACAAGTGATGGTGGACTTGTCCTTGGTTGCGACAGGAATGGCGTTGCTCCCAGTCCTTGGAGCGGTGTTGGTGTTGCTGTTGTTGGTGTTGGGGGCTCGCATTGGGCGCGGTTGAAGTTGTTGGTGTTGTTCTGGTAGTTGTGGTTGTTGTTGTGGTGGCCTCCTGGCCTTCCTCCACTCCGGTTCTGGAATCCGGGGCGTGAAGTCTGCATCTGGGGCTTAGTGTTTCTGGGGGCAAAACCTCCGCTTGAGCTGGGGCGATACTTGGGAGTATGGCTGGGCCCACTCTGGTGCATCATGCGGCGTTTGCGGTTTTCATTGGCTTGGTTCAACTTGCCCTCCATCTGGATGGCGGAGTCAACAAGGGCTTCCAGGTCTGCAAAGGGGATGTTGACTAGGACCGTCTGCATCTCATCATGCAGTCCATTCAGGAATCTCTCTTGCCTCTTCTCTGTAGTGTCAGTCTCATCGGGGCGTACCTTGACAGGGTAAGGAACCTGTCGCGGTATTCTACCACCGTCATCCTTCCTTGCTTCAGTTCGCGGAATTCATCCCGCATCTTCTTGATGAGACCCGGGGGCACATGGTACTTGCTGAACTTGAGCTTGAAATCTGCCCAAGTCATGACTTGACCTCCGTTCATGGCACGGGTGCTGGTCCACCAGGCTCTGGCTGGTCCGGCAAGGTAGTGGGTTGCAAACAGGACCTTCTCATTGGCTTCGACTCCGGCGACTTCCAAGTTGTTCTCCATAGTCTGAAGCCAGTCGTCGGCGTCGAGGGGTTCTTCGGTCTTGCTAAACACCGGAGGATTGGTGTTCTGGAAGTTCTTGAGTTTGGATCCGGGGTGATCATGATTCCCATGGCCTTGGTGAGCAAGGTTTTGCAGTGCTGCGATGTTGGCTTGACGTTCAGCTCTTTCCGTCTCCCTGTCTTGAAGCAGAGTTTGCAACAGTTGCATCATGGCATCGTTGTTGTTGCGATTGGGAGGGGCCATCTGAATATATAAAAGATTATAAGATAAGAGGGAATTGTCTAAGGTTTAATGTGGGGTAAATTTAAAACTTGTAAAACTTGAATGCTTTTGATGACAAACACACATTCATTCATTTCACATCACACATTACAAACTAACATTCCACACTTCCATGGTTTTAAGAACCATTTCTCAGACTACGATACAAGGGATAGGAAACACACTCATACCCAGGGTTTTAAGAACCCTTCATGCTACGATACACGGGACGGGATACAACTCACACCTACATACGTGCTCAAGTGTGGCTACCCTCATCCTCAATGTCGATGGGAACGACATCATCAGGTCCTGGCTCCAGGAACGCGTAGTCCTCCTCCTCAGTGAACTCGTCCTCCTCGAAGTCGTCGTCGTCACTCAGGAAGGCGTCTCCTCCTCGAAGGTCAGCACCGGCCTCGTCCTCCTCTATCTCCATCAGCTGCTCCTCCTGAGCCTTGACGGTGGCCTCAAGTGATGCGATCTGGGCGCGAAGGCGTGTAATGGTGACATCCTTCTTCGCGCACTTCAGGCGAAGCTTGTTGCGGTCCCTGGACAGCTGCTTGATGGCATCGCCATGCGTGATCAGTGCGAGGTGAGTCTGGTTCGCGTACGCACGGGAGTTGTCTAACTCCTTCTGAGTGTGGTACAGCATGTAGTCCAGATGCTCAGCGTGGTGCCTCAGCTGTGGGTGCGACTGCAGCTCCATGGGCACACCCATAGCATCACGCCTCACAAGGTGGGCGTAGCGGGACGCCAGTATGCGCACCACGTTCTGTCCACAGAGGCGTGCAAGTGCCTCCTGAAGGCCACGTGCAAGACCATCGAGCCAGTTGCTCTCGCGGAAGGAGAAGAGGATCCTCTCCGAGGTGGGAGGCTCCAGCTTGCCCCTCAAGTCGGCGGTGATGATCCACTGCAACTCGCCTCCGACCTGGTCGTTCACCTCGATCCCGTGGAACTCCGGGTGAGGACGGCCAAGGAAGTCAGAGAGCGCGTTGAGGTCGTGCTCGAAGATCAACTCTCCACCGTTCCCGAGCTGGTAGAACTTGGTGTTGAGGGGTTCATTCGGCTCCATCTGAAAGTGAAATGGAGGAATGAATTAGTGAGTGATTAAGTGTGGCAAACTTTTAAGTATATTTAAACAAGAAAGAGCATGATTTCACCAAGTTTTGGAAAAAGCCTCAAAGACAAGAGTATGGTAAGTTTTCACAAATATTTGCTTCATTTTGATTTCAAAGTTAAGTTTTTATGAACGCCCATTCTAACTAAGGTTTTCTAAGGTCAAACAATGGCTCTGATACCAACTTGTCAACACCCGGATTTTTAAGTCCGGATGCCTATTATATCATTCATCGCAATCCCAGGAATATTGTTGTTGCGAGATATAATAGCTAAGTATCACAGTCATCATTTATTACAACTCAATAAGTCTTACAACTTGAATCACATGATCCATATTACACAAATAGTTGATCTATTGATCAACGAACAAACACAAGTTCAATGCGGAAGCGTAAAGATAAAGGGACTCTGTAGTCCACAGGCCAACGCTTGACGTCAGAAAGCTCCTAGTTATCATAGGCGTCCTGCTGGTCATCCTCGCGGTAGTTCTGTTCATCATCGTACTCTGGCCATTTGAATAGCCAGGGACAAAGCCGTAAGTACTTCAAGTACTTGCAAACTAATACCAATGTAAAATGCTAGCTCTTGGAGTTAAACTCTATTTTTACTTGCATAAGTCATATTTTAGTTTAGGAGTGGTGGAGCATGTACTAGCTACTCAAGTGGGAACATTAGTGTCATTCCCACACAATGGTTGTCATTCTACCAAATCACCAAGTCACCATTCATATTCACGAAAGTTTTCAAAAGACTGACACAGGAAATTGTATGGCCTTTCCAATTGTCCGTAACCGTGGACACGGCTATTCGAATAGATTGACACTCTGCAGAGGTTGCACACTTGTGCCACAACATTTGATTACATCCGTCGGAATAACTCCGAGTCACCGTAACACAGTACGCGGATCATCAACCCTAACCTTTCACTTATAAACCCTAGTACGAGCACCTCTCCCCATGAGCTTGGCCTCCCAGTGAAAACCAACTGTTAACCTGGGAACTGCACAGGGCTTGGCCGTACAATTTCACCTCAATTCACATCTTTCTCAACAACGGAGGCAGCCTCGGCATAACCCCTATGATGTGTGTTCAGAGGGAACTCATACTAAGATCTATAAACTTCCAGTTAAGCCCTACCCATAATCAGGTATTGTGGGGGTACTTGTATTTGGAAAGGTATCGCATTCAAACCAATATCAGGGTTTTATCAAAAATCACCATCTTCTCTTGGTCACATTCAACTTCAAAACTTTCAATGGAATGCCTCACCATTCCAAGGTTTCAATTCCATCAAGTCATATGTTCCCATCTAGAGTAGTCAAAGTTTTAGTATTTTAGCACTAGCACTAATCATGAGGGGTGCTACATTGCTTGCCATCTATAGGACTAGCTTTGCTACTCTAATAGTTTTGTTCAACTATACCATTTGAATAACTCATTTGAAAAACACAACAAGTAAGACTTGTAGGGTAAACAAATAGGATAAGCTTGTAAGAAGGTAGATAAAATCATGGTGCCTTGCCCAAGGTGGGCTTTGCACTTTGCAAGAGTATTATCTTGCCTTGGTAGTTCTCAAGGTTCTCTTCTTCCTCTTCTTGGTAGAATTCTCCTTCCTCTTGGTAATTGCCGGTACTAGCGTCTAAATTTGAATACAAGGTATAATCACTAAGCAAGCTCAAAGTCTATGCTAAGCACATCATTATCTCACACAAACTATGCTAAGCACACTCATAAAATAATTAGGTGCATTGGTTTTCTTTATTAAAGAAGCAAATTTCCTCTCATTACATATGTGATTAATAATCCTCATTTAGTTCTTGAGAAAATAATTTCCTCTCATTGAAATCTTCTTAAGATTTAACTTCTCAAATAATCATATATGAATTCATATTGACCTGAGTCAAACCTTCATTATCATTATTTGAGAAAATGATTTAAATGAGATAATTCACCTCATACTATTTTATAATTCCTCAAATGATTTAAATCTCCAAAAATTCATATAGGAGTGTTTGAACCAGAGGTGCAAACATCTCATGAACTCATTTGGGGACAAGATTTAAATGAAGGGAAATCCTCCACATGATTTACATAATAATTTTGGGACAATATCACTTACTAAACTAGCCATATTGTCCATTAATTAATCTAGGGCATGATCATGCAAAGTGACCACACCATTTTATTGCATAATCAATTAGTGTAAGTCATTTGTGAGCTATAGGAATTGGAATTATTCAAATATCTATTTTAGTTGATTTTTAATAATTATTCTAAGGCAGAAAAGTCCCTGCCTTGTTTATTTTTCCATTTTAATTCTATAATATATCTAGGGTTCAAACCAGTGGCATTGTGTAGATAATTTCTTAAGCTTTCTAAATATATAAAGTTTGTTAAATTTGGCCAAGCCAAACAGTTTCTATGAATTTTCAAAGTTGGGTCCAGTATTGAATTCAAACAAAATTGTTTAAACGAAATTTGAATTAATTAGGCCGGCGGGAACACTAACTGGGCCAGATTCAAAACGAAACGGCCCAACCTAGCCCAGTCCAGCCCAACCACGGTCCACAGACGCGCGGCGCGCTGACAGGGTGGGGTCCGCTCGTCAGCGACGTGTAACACCGAAACGGTATGGGCTGCTGCGGCGCGTTGGATTAGAATCCAATCCAACGGCCGAGGTTCATCGTCACGACGGCGAGAGAGGAGTTCGCCGGCGACTCAGGTAGGGGGTCGGAGGCTCACCGGGGCTCCAGCTAGGGTCAGGCAGTGTGCTCGGTGACGTTGTGGACGACGGCGAAGCTCCTGGTAGCAGTGGCGTCGTCAGGGGCGGCCTCCTTCTCCGGCGATTGCTGCAGGGCTTCCGCGGCGGTGAGGCGTCGATTGGACGGCGGCGGTGGCTAATCGAGCATGGCGAGGTGCTGGGGAGGTCGAGGAAGAAGAGGGGAGTGAGCTGGTGTGAGGAGATGGTCGAGGCGAGGCCTCCTTTTATAGGCGAGTGAGGTGCCGTGGGTGCTGCGGCGAGGTCGACCATGGCGCGGCCGTTCCGGGGGTCTAGAGGGCTAGGCGACGGCGGGGTCGTGTTCACGACGTCACCACGGTCCTCTGAGCGTCAACGGCGCAGTCAATGGCGGCGTACGGTGGTCGGGCGCTTGCTTGTACTGGCGCGGCCGTGGCGGGCGCGTTCGTCCTCTCCGGCGACGGTAGGGGCTAGGGGATGACGAGAGCGTGTCCGGCGAGCTCCGCGTGGCGAGCCAAGTACCAGGGCGCGCGGGTTTGGTCTGGGTACGGCGATGTACGGCGGGCGCCGCGTGGCCGTGCCGCACGGGTCCGTGCACGGCGACGTCACCATGCCGCTCGCGGCGCGCCAGGGACGTCGTGGGCGCGCGTCGTCCGGGCTCTGTCGGCGTCCTCGCGACCAGGGGCGGGTACAGGTGATCTCCTGGGATCCTTGGCGATGCGTTGGACACGGTGGTCGTGGCGATCGTGGAGGGAAGGAGAGGGGAAGGTGTCGAGGGCGACATGGCCGGCATGGCCATGCCCACGCCATGCCTGGCCTTCTCCTTGGTTTCTTTGGCATGGGTTCGGTGTATGGGGGTTCCCTGGTCCATGCTAGGGCTGGTGGTGGTCAAGAATTGATCTGGTTTGATCAAATTCAAAAGTGGGGTGATCTTATTTTCATTAAAAAGTCTCTACTTTGCTTGATCCTAGCTCTTGATCCAAGATGAATTTGGTGTAGTCTCCTTTACAAAAGTTGTTCATTTTATTGTGTACTTGGATGACATGCAAAGAGTTGGATGTGTTTGGTTTAGAAATTTTGAAATAGAGAGGCTCAAAGTGGTGACCAGATTGTAATTGTCAAAAATGACCATTATCTCATGTGATCATATTTTTATTCTTGGCTTTGATTTAATTGGAGTTTCTTGATTCTCAAAGTTGTAATAATCATTTAATAACATATTACCACTAATGGTGAAGACCAAATGGGTCTAGGGTCAAATTTTATAAAAATAGCATATGTCTTATGGTAGGGTTTTAGGGTTTTATTCTTATTTGATTTCTTTCTCTTTTTCATTTATTTGTTTGGTAATCACCATTGGATCACCCTAGGGTTGTGGAGTTGATCACATACACAAAATAACACTCATCATGGCATATCACTCAAAATGCACAAGTCCTATGCAGGGTACTATATGAATTTTGAAAAGTTTTTGTTGGTTCTCAATTTTGGATAATTGGACTTGTTCTTCTTCCTTTATTTAAATTTTGAGGTGTTACATGGAGCAATAGGTGTGCATAGGAAATCATTATTATTAGTGGTTGTGAAGTCACACAACTTAGTATTTTCAGGGGTATTCATTTTAGCAACGGTAAATAAAGCAAACTAGATAAAGTAAATGCAAGTAACTAATTTTTTTGTGTTTTTGATATAGGGAGCAAGACAGTAAATAAAGTAAAACTAGCAACTAATTTTTTTGTGTTTTGTTTAGGTGCAGCAAACAAAATAGTAAATAAAATAAAGCAAGACAAAAACAAAGTAAAGAGATTGAGAAGTGGAGACTCCCCTTGCAGCGTGTCTTGATCTCCCCGGCAACGGCGCCAAAAAAGAGCTTGATGGCGTGTAACTCACACGTTCGTTGGGAACCCCAAGAGGAAGGTATGATGCGCACAGTAGCAAGTTTTCCCTCAGAAAGAAACAAAGGTTTATCGAACCAGGAGGAGCCAAGAAGCACGTTGAAGGTTGATGGTGGCGAAATGTGATGCGGCGCAACACCAGGGATTCCGGCGCCAACGTGAAACCTGCACAACACAACCAAAGTACTTTGCCCCAACGAAACAGTGAGGTTGTCAATCTCACCGGCTTGCTGTAACAAAGGATTAACCGTATTGTGTGGAAGATGATTGTTTGCAAGAAAATAGTAAAACAAGTATTGCAGTAGATTGTATGCGATGTAAAGAATAGGACCGGGGTCCACAGTTCACTAGAGGTGTCTCTCCCATAAGATAAAAGCATGTTGGGTGAACAAATTACAGTCGGGCAATTGACAAATAGAAAAGGGCATAACAATGCATATACATGATATGATAAATATAGTGAGATTTAATCAGGGCATTACGACAAAGTACATAGACCGCCATCCAACTGCATCTATGCCTAAAAAGTCCACCTTCAGGTTATCATCCGAACCCCTTTCAGTATTAAGTTGCAAAGCAACAGACAATTGCATTAAGTATGGTGCGTAATGTAATCGACAACTACATCCTTAGACATAGAATCAATGTTTTATCCCTAGTGGCAACAAGACATCACAACCTTAGAACTTTCTGTCACTGTCCCATGTATCAATGAAGGCATGAACCCACTATCGAGCATAAATACTCCCTCTTGGAGTTAAGAGTAAAAACTTGGCTAGAGCCTCTACTAATAACGGAGAGCATGCAAGATCATAAACAACACATAAACAATAGATTGATAATCACCATAATCATAGTATTCTCTATTCATCGGATCCCGACAAACACAACATATAGTATTACAGATAGATGATCTTGATCATGTTAGGCAGCTCACAAGATCCAACAATGAAGCACAAAAGGAGAAGACGACCATCTAGCTACTGCTATGGACCCATAGTCCAGGGGTGAACTACTCACTCATCACTCCGGAGGCGATCATGGCGATGAAGAGTCCTCCGGGAGATGAATCCCCTCTCCGGCAGGGTGCCGGAGCGATCTCCTGAATCCCCCGAGATGGGATTCACGGCGGCGGCGTCTCGAAGGTTTTCCGTATCGTGGCTCTCGGTACTGGGGGTTTCGCGACGGAGGCTTTAAGTAGGCGGAAGGGCAAGTCGGGGGCCACACGAGGGCCCCACATGACAGGGCCGCGCCGCCAAGACAGGCCGCGCCGCCCTGTTGTGGCGGCGCCGTGGCCCCACTTTTACTCTTCGGTCTTCTCGGAAGCTTCGTGCAAAAATAGGACCCTAGGCGTTGATTTCGTCCAATTCCCGAGAATATTTCGTTACTAGGATTTCTGAAACCAAAAAACAGGAAAACAAACTGGCTCATCGGCATCTTGTTAATAGGTTAGTTCCAGAAAATGCGTAAATACGACATATAATGTGCATAAAACATGTAGGTATCATCAATAAAGTAGCATGGAACATAAGAAATTATCGATACGTTGGAGACGTATCACATCTTCAGCAGGCCCATTGGGGATGCCTATGTCACTTACTAACTGGGCCGGCCCGATAAAAGGAAAGTGGGACCCACATGCTTATTGGGCCGACCCACTAACTTATTGGGCCAGCCCACTTGCTTTATGGTGGACCCCACTTACTAACTGGGCCGGCCCGATAACAAGAAAGTGGGACCCACATGCTTATTGGGCCGACCCACTAACTTATTGGGCCAGCCCACTTGCTTTATGGTGGACCCCACTTACTAACTGGGCCGGCCCGATAATAGGAAAGTGGGACCCACATGCTTATTGGTCCGGCCGGTTAGCCTGTTGATCGGTCAATCGAAGGCATTCGGCCCGGCCCACGTGCTTAGTGGGCCGGCCCATTTAAGTTTTGACCAGTCAACCTTAGAGGTTAGGCCCGGCCCACGTACCTAATAGACCAACCAGTTATATGGTTGACCGGTCAAACTAAGTCAGCTGGCCCGGCCCGCAAACTAAATGGGCCGGCCCGCTTAAGGCATGGCAGGCCTTGTGTGGGCCTACCATCTACCATGGGGTTTTCAAGAACGACGTTAATCGACGCTAACGGCGTTTGCCACGTGTCGCCATGACGTCGCATCAACGGCCTCCCGAAACACTTCGCAACGGTCCGATTTTCCGTGGCGGAAGGGCGCCAAACGCGACGAATCTAAAAAACGTGGTAGGACTTTGCCTGACGCGGTTTGGACCACAGAACTATCGTCGGGTTAGGCCCATAGGCGACAAAAAAAGGGGCCATAGTTGACAAAATTTGGACGTTGAGTATCAGAACTTTTGTTGTAGTGTTTGGTGTCTCATAAATGGAGGAATATTCTTCAGTGGGATGCGGCGTTCCCGGTGACATTGTGGGGCTAGTGGTGACTTCGTCAATCTCAATACCCGTCGGATTTGTTTCTTGGATGCAGTTTCTTGGAGGTGCTCGAAGGGGTAGAGTGTGTGTGTGTGAGTTCATAGGGGTAAGTGTATGTACGTACGTGTGAGCGTCTGTGATTTGATGAGGACATCCCTACCGAACTACTACCTCCGTCATTGCAAGATGAAGATGATGTTGCTCTGAAGCTCAAGTCCAATGAACTTGGGATTGGACCTATGACAAGAGCTCGTGCGAAGCTACTTAAGCAACAGGTGAATTCGCTCTTAAATGATACTTTGATCGATGAGAACTTTATACTGCCTAAGTCCTTTTATTTATGTATGATCAGGTATGAAGAAGGAGCAAGCATCGCACGAGGAGGAGAGGAGCAGCTGGACATGGTGCTGGACGTGAAGACATCACATGGACGCGCGAGGGAGGAGCGGGAGGCATGCGCGAAGGAGGGAGAAGAAGACGACAAGGGACCAAGTCCTGGGCAATGATGACGGGTGCTTCTATTCGTTGGGCCTCCAAGGAGGTTTGTAGAACAGAAGATCACCCAAGGTTTATCGAACTCAGGGAGGAAGAGGTCAAAGATATCCTCTCAAGCAACCTGCGATCACAATGCAAGAAGTCTCTTGGTCCTAACACACCTAATACACTTGTCGATGTATAGGTGCACTAGTTCGCGAAGAGATAAAACACAGGTGGTATAGATGGTGGTAATATTGCAGAAAGTAAAGATCTATTGCTTGTATGGTGGAAACAAGGCCTAGGGAGGGCAGACATGGATGGGTATCGTAAGCATGCCAGTTTCCCCTTAAGTGATTATATGTCGGACGCCGAACCGATTAACAAGATAAGCCCTGGGCCCTTCACTCCTATTCTCCCGTAAACACTCCTCGTAGCCCCTCGATCGCCGAAGAGTAGTACACAGGGGCAGCATTGCCCCAAGCGGCGCCAGAAAATAACTTGCTAGCGTGGGAAGCAATTCTTTATGGTGGAAACAAGGCCTAGGGATCATACTTTCACTAGTGGATGATATGTCTCCAACGTATCGATAATTTCTTATGTTCCATGCTACTTTATTGATGATACCTACATGTTTTATGCACATTATATGTCGTATTTACGCATTTTCTGGAACTAACCTATTAACAAGATGCCAAAGAGCCAGTTCGTTTCAAACGAAATATTCTCGAATTGGACGAAATCAACGCCTGGTCCTATTTTGCCACGAAGCTTTCAGAAGACCGAAGGGGAGTCAAGTGGGGCCACGAGGTGGCACACCATAGGGCAGTGCCCCGGCCGCCGGTCGCCCTCGCGCCGCCTCTTGACCTACCCTTTCGCCTACTTATAGCCTCCGTCGCGAACTTCGAGAGCCACGATACGAAAACCTTCCGACCGCCGCCGCGAATCCCATCTCCGGGGATTCACTCCGGAGAGGGGATTCATCTCCGAGGACTCTACACCGCCATGGTCGCCTCCGGAGTGATGAGTGAGTAGTTCACCCCTGGACTATGGGTCCATAGCAGTAGCTAGATGGTCGTCTTCTCCTAATTGTGCTTCATTGTTGGATCTTGTGAGCTGCCTAACATGATCAAGATCATCTATCTGTAATACTATATGTTGTGTTTGTCGGGATCCGATGGATAGAGAATACTATATTATGGTGATTATCAATCTATTGTTTATGTGTTGTTTATGATCTTGCATGCTCTCCGTTATTAGTAGAGGCTCTGGCCAAGTTTTTGCTCTTAACTCCAAGAGGGAGTATTTATGCTCGATAGTGGGTTCATGCCTTCATTGACACCTGGGACAGTGACAAAGTTCTAAGGTTGTGATGTGTGTTGCCACTAGGGATAAAACATTGATTCTATGTCTAAGGATGTAGTTGTCGATTACATTACGCACCATACTTAATGCAATTGTCTGTTGCTTTGCAACTTAATACTGAATGGGGTTCGGATGATAACCTGAAGGTGGACTTTTTAGGCATAGATGCAGTTGGATGGCGGTCTATGTACTTTGTCGTAATGCCCTGATTAAATCTCACTATATTTATCATATCATGTATATGCATTGTTATGTCCTTCTCTATTTGTCAATTGCCCGACTGTAATTTGTTCACCCAACATGCTTTTATCTTATGGGAGAGACACCTCTAGTGAACTGTGGACCCCGGTCCTATTCTTTACATCGCATACAATCTACTGCAATACTTGTTTTACCGTTTTCTTTGCAAACAATCATCTTCCACACAATACGGTTAATCCTTTGTTACAGCAAGCCGGTGAGATTGACAACCTCACTGCGTTGGGGCAAAGTACTTGGGTTGTGTTGTGCAGGTTCCACGTTGGCGCCGAATCCCTGTTGTTGCGCCGCATCACATTTCGCCACCATCAACCTTCAACGTGCTTCTTGGCTCCTCCTGGTTCGATTAAACATTGGTTTCTTTCTGAGGGAAAACTTGCTACTGTGCGCATCATACCTTCCTCTTGGGGTTCCCAACGAACGTGTGAGTTACACGCCATCAAGCTCTTTTTCCGGCGCCGTTGCCGGGGAGATCAAGACACGCTGCAAGGGGAGTCTCCACTTCTCAATCTCTTTACTTTGTTTTTGTCTTGCTTTATTTTATTTACTACTTTGTTTGCTGCACCTAAACAAAACACAAAAAATTAGTTGCTAGTTTTACTTTATTTACTGTCTTGCTCTCTATATCAAAAACACAAAAAAAATTAGTTACTTGTCTTTACTTTGTTTGCCTAGTTTACTTTTTGCTTATTGCATCATGTTTCCTTTTAATTTTACCACAAAAGACATACCGGTAGGACGTGGGTCCATAGTTGGGAGAAATAATATAGAAGAATTTTTCAATCATGTTAGTATTACTGAAGATTTTGAAGATAGACACTTGGTAGAACTTGCACCTACCTATGAAATTGCTGCTGCTGCTTTAGTTCGTATGTTGGAAACTAAATTTGTTAATCTCAATCCTATAATTCAACACATGTTTCTTACACTCGGTGATATGGAAGAAGGGGAAAAGAAAGATTTTGTTTTAGAAACTCTTCTTAGAGAATTTGGTGGTCTAGCAAGAGAGGCTAGAAAGGTCTTTGCTAAATTTAATATGCTAGGTTCTCATACTAATTTTGTTGGTCTCCTTGAAAAAATGGACATGGATAGAATAAGGTACACTAATAATATTAATGATGGTGGGGAGATCAAAACACCAATACCATGTAAACTCCTAGCTATGAATGATGCACTAGAAAATAACTATGCTTGGCTTGTTCCTGAAAATTTGTTCGATGAGAATAGCAAGCCCAAGACTAATGAAAAGGGAGACGCTAAAACTTATGTATCCAATATACTATGCTTGGTTGAGAAAACTCCCAATACCCCTGGTTATGATGTTGATGCTTCTACTCTCGATGTTACTTGATTTGCACTTTCTGCGCCTAGCTGAAAGGCGTTAAAGAAAAGCGCTTATGGGAGACAACCCATGTTTTTACTACAGCAATTTTTTGTTTGTTGAGTCTTGGAAGTTGTTTACTACTGTAGCAACCTCTCCTTATCATGTTTTTGTGCCAAGTAAAGTTTCTATGTCAAAGTTGATGTTATATTTGGGATCGCTGCAACAGCATTGCTGTCTGTCACGAATCTGGGCACAGGTCTCTGTAGAAAATTCGAACAAATCTGCCAATTTACGAGCGTGATCCTCAGATATGTACGCAACTTTCATTAGTTTTGAGTTTTTCCATTTGAGCAAGTCTGGTGCCATTTTAAAATTCGTCTTTACGGACTGTTCTGTTTTTGACAGATTCTGCCTTTTATTTCGCATTGCCTCTTTTGCTATGTTGGATGAATTTTTTGATCCATTAATGTCCAGTAGCTTTATGCAATGTCCAAGTGTAAAGAAGATTGTGTCACCTCTGAATGTGTGAATTATTAATTGTGCACTAACCCTCTAATGAGTTTGCTTGAAGTTTTGTGAAGGAAGTTTTCAAGGGTCAAGAGAGGAGTATGATATACTATGATCAAGAGGAGTGAAAGCTCTAAGCTTGGGGATGCCCCCGTGGTTCACCCCTGCATATTTTAAGAAGACTCAAGCGTCTAAGCTTGGGGATGCCCAAGGCATCCCCTTCTTCATCGACAACATCATCAGGTTCCTCCCTGAAACTATATTTTTATTCAATCACATCTTGTGTTCTTTACTTGGAGCGTCGGTTTGTTTTTGTTTTTGTTTTTGTTTGAATAAAATGGATCCTAGCATTCACTTTGTGGAGAGAGACACGCTCCGCTGTTGCATATGGACAAATATGTCCTTAGGCTTTACTCATAGTGTTCAAGGCGAAGTTTCTTCTTCGTTAAATTGTTATATGGTTGGAATTGGAAAATGCTACATGTAGTAATTCTAAATGTCTTGGATAATGTGATACTTGGCAATTGTTGTGCTCATGTTTAAGCTCTTGCATCATATGCTTTGCACCCATTAATGAAGAAATACATAGAGCTTGCTAAAATTTGATTTGCATATTTGGTCTCTCTAAGGTCTAGATAATATCTAGTATTGAGTTTTGAACAACAAGGAAGACGGTGTAGAGTCTTATAATGTTTACAATATGTCTTTTATGTGAGTTTTGCTGCACCGGTTCATCCTTGAGTTTGCTTCAAATAACCTTGCTAGCCTAAACCTTGTATCGAGAGGGAATACTTCTCATGCATCCAAAATCCTTGAGCCAACTACTATGCCATTTGTGTCCACCATACCTACCTACTACATGGTATTTCTCCGCCATTCCAAAGTAAATTGCTTGAGTGCTACCTTTAAAATTCCATCATTTACCTTTGCAATATATAGCTCATGGGACAAAATAGCCTTAAAAACTATCGTAGTATCGAATATGTACTTATGCACTTTATCTTTTATTAAGTTGCTTGTTGTGCGATAACCATGCTTCGGGGAACGCCATCAACTATTGTTGAATATCATGTGAGTTGCTATGCATGTCCGTCTTGTCTGAAGGATCTATCACCTTAATGATTGGAGCATGCAAATTGTTAGAGAAGAACATTGGGCCGCTAACTAAAGCCATGAATCATGGTTGAAGTTTCAGTTTTGGACATATATCCTCAATCTTATATGAGAATAATAATTGTTGCTACATGCTTATGCATTTAAGAGGAGTCCATTATCTGTTGTCCATGTTGTCCCGGTATGGATGTCTAAGTTGAGAATAATCAAAAGCGAGAAATCCAAAATGCGAGCTTTCTCCTTAGACCTTTGTACAGGCGGCATGGAGGTACCCCTTTGTGACACTTGGTTGAAACATGGCATGCAAAGATCCGGTAGTCCAAGCTAAGTAGGACGAGGTGCGGGCACTATTAGTATACTATGCATGAGGCTTGCAACTTGTAAGATATAATTTACATAACGCATATGCTTTATTACTACCGTTGACAAAATTGTTTCATGTTTTCAAAATAAAGCTCTAGCACAAATACACAATCGATGCTTTCCTCTTTGAAGGACCATTCTTTTACTTTTATTGTTGAGTCAGTTTACCTATCTCCTCCACCTTAAGAAGCAAACACTTGTGTGAACTGTGCATTGATTCCTACATACTTGCGTATTGCACTTGTTATATTACTTTATGTTGACAATATCCATGAGATATACATGTTATAAGTTGAAAGCAACCGCTGAAACTTAATCTTCCTTTGTGTTGCTTCAACACCTTTACTTTGATTTATTGCTTTATGAGTTAACTCTTATGCAAGACTTATTGATGCTTGTCTTGAAGTACTATTCATGAAAAGTCTTTGCTTTATGATTCAGTTGTTTACTCATGTCATTACCTTTGTTTTGATCGCTGCATTCATTACATATGTTTACAAATAGTATGATCAAGATTATGATGGCATGTCACTTCGAAATTATCTTTGTTATCGTTTTACCTGCTCGGGACGAGCAGAACTAAGTTGGGGATGCTGATACGTCTCCAACGTATCGATAATTTCTTATGTTCCATGCTACTTTATTGATGATACCTACATGTTTTATGCACATTATATGTCGTATTTACGCATTTTCTGGAACTAACCTATTAACAAGATGCCGAAGAGCCATTTGTTGTTTTCTGCTGTTTTTGGTTTCAGAAATCCTAGTAACGAAATATTCTCGTAATTGGACGAAATCAACGCCCAGGGTCCTATTTTGCCACGAAGCTTCCTAAGACCGAAGGGGAGTCGGCGGGGGCCACGAGGTGGCCACACCATAGGGCGGCGCGGCCCAGCCCCGGCCGCGCCGGCCTGTGGTGTGGGCCCCTCGCGCCGCCTCTTGACCTACCCTTTCGCCTACTTATAGCCTCCGTCGCGAAACCCCAGTACCGAGAGCCACGATACGGAAAACCTTCCGTAGACGCCACGCGCGAATCCCATCTCTCGGGGATTCAGGAGATCGCCTCCGCACCGCCGGAGAGGGGATTCATCTCCCGAGGACTCTACACCGCCATGGTCGCCTCCGGAGTGATGAGTGAGTAGTTCACCCGGACTATGGGTCCAGTAGTAGCTAGATGGTCGCTTCTCCTAATTGTGCTTCATTGTTGGATCTTGTGAGCTGCCTAACATGATCAAGATCATTTATCTGTAATACTATATGTTGTGTTTGTCGGGATCCGATGGATAGAGAATACTATGTTATGGTGATTATCAATCTATTGTTTATGTGTTGTTTATGATCTTGCATGCTCTCCGTTATTAGTAGAGGCTCTGGCCAAGTTTTTGCTCTTAACTCCAAGAGGGGGTATTTATGCTCGATAGTGGGTTCATGCCTTCATTGACACCTGGGACAGTGACAGAAAGTTCTAAGGTTGTGATGTGCTGTTGCCACTAGGGATAAAACATTGATTCTATGTCTAAGGATGTAGTTGTCGATTACATTACGCACCATACTTAATGCAATTGTCTATTGCTTTGCAACTTAATACTGAATGGGGTTCGGATGATAACCTGAAGGTGGACTTTTTAGGCATAGATGCAGTTGGATGGCGGTCTATGTACTTTGTCGTAATGCCCGGATTAAATCTCACTATATTTATCATATCATGTATATGCATTGTTATGCCCTTCTCTATTTGTCAATTGCCCTACCGTAATTTGTTCACCCAACATGCTTTTATCTTATGGGAGAGACACCTCTAGTGAATTGTGGACCCCGGTCCTATTCTTTACATCGCATACAATCTACTGCAATACTTGTTTTACTGTTTTCTTGCAAACAATCATCTTCCACACAATACGGTTAATCCTTTGTTACAGCAAGCCGGTGAGATTGACAACCTCACTGTTTCGTTGGGGCAAAGTACTTGGGTTGTGTTGTGCAGGTTCCACGTTGGCGCCGGAATCCCTGTTGTTGCGCCGCATCACATTTCGCCACCATCAACCTTCAACGTGCTTCTTGGCTCCTCCTGGTTCGATTAAACCTTGGTTTCTTTCTGAGGGAAAACTTGCTACTGTGCGCATCATACCTTCCTCTTGGGGTTCCCAACGAACGTGTGAGTTACACGCCATCAAGCTCTTTTCCGGCGCCGTTGCCGGGGAGATCAAGACACGCTGCAAGGGGAGTCTCCACTTCTCAATCTCTTTACTTTGTTTTTGTCTTGCTTTATTTTATTTACTACTTTGTTTGCTGCACCTAAACAAAACACAAAAAAATTAGTTGCTAGTTTTACTTTATTTACTGTCTTGCTCTCTGTATCAAAAACACAAAAAAAAATTAGTTACTTGTCTTCACTTTGTTTGCCTAGTTTACTTTTTTGCTTATTGCATCATGTTTCCTTTTAATTTTACCACAAAAGACATACCGGTAGGACGTGGGTCCATAGTTGGGAGAAATAATATAGAAGAATTTTTCAATCATGTTAGTATTACTGAAGATTTTGAAGATAGACACTTGGTAGAACTTGCACCTACCTATGAAATTGCTGCTGCTGCTTTAGTTCGTATGTTGGAAACTAAATTTGTTAATCTCAATCCTATAATTCAACACATGTTTCTTACACTCGGTGATATGGAAGAAGGGGAAAAGAAAGATTTTGTTTTAGAAACTCTTCTTAGAGAATTTGGTGGTCTAGCAAGAGAGGCTAGAAAGGTCTTTGCTAAATTTAATATGCTAGGTTCTCATACTAATTTTGTTGGTCTCCTTGAAAAAATGGACATGGATAGAATAAGGTACACTAATAATATTAATGATGGTGGGGAGATCAAAACACCAATACCATGTAAACTCCTAGCTATGAATGATGCACTAGAAAATAACTATGCTTGGCTTGTTCCTGAAAATTTGTTCGATGAGAATAGCAAGCCCAAGACTAATGAAAAGGGAGACGCTAAAACTTATGTATCCAATATACTATGCTTGGTTGAGAAAACTCCCAATACCCCTGGTTATGATGTTGATGCTTCTACTCTCGATGTTACTTGATTTGCACTTTCTGCGCCTAGCTGAAAGGCGTTAAAGAAAAGCGCTTATGGGAGACAACCCATGTTTTTACTACAGCAATTTTTTGTTTGTTGAGTCTTGGAAGTTGTTTACTACTGTAGCAACCTCTCCTTATCATGTTTTTGTGCCAAGTAAAGTTTCTATGTCAAAGTTGATGTTATATTTGGGATCGCTGCGCAGAAACAGCATTGCTGTCTGTCACGAATCTGGGCACAGGTCTCTGTAGAAAATTCGAACAAATCTGCCAATTTACGAGCGTGATCCTCAGATATGTACGCAACTTTCATTAGTTTTGAGTTTTTCCATTTGAGCAAGTCTGGTGCCATTTTAAAATTCGCCTTTACGGATGTTCTGTTTTTGACAGATTCTGCCTTTTATTTCGCATTGCCTCTTTTGCTATGTTGGATGAATTTCTTTGATCCATTAATGTCCAGTAGCTTTATGCAATGTCCAGAAGTGTAAAGAATGATTGTGTCACCTCTGAATGTGTGAATTATTAATTGTGCACTAACCCTCTAATGAGTTTGCTTGAAGTTTGGTGTGAAGGAAGTTTTCAAGGGTCAAGAGAGGAGTATGATATACTATGATCAAGAGGAGTGAAAGCTCTAAGCTTGGGGATGCCCCCGTGGTTCACCCCTGCATATTTTAAGAAGACTCAAGCGTCTAAGCTTGGGGATGCCCAAGGCATCCCCTTCATCGACAACATCATCAGGTTCCTCCCCGAAACTATATTTTTATTCAATCACATCTTGTGTTCTTTACTTGGAGCGTCGGTTTGTTTTTGTTTTTGTTTTTGTTTGAATAAAATGGATCCTAGCATTCACTTTGTGGAGAGAGAGACACGCTCCGCTGTTGCATATGGACAAATATGTCCTTAGGCTTTACTCATAGTGTTCAAGGCGAAGTTTCTTCTTCGTTAAATTGTTATATGGTTGGAATTGGAAAATGCTACATGTAGTAATTCTAAAATGTCTTGGATAATGTGATACTTGGCAATTGTTGTGCTCATGTTTAATCTCTTGCATCATATGCTTTGCACCCATTAATGAAGAAATACATAGAGCTTGCTAAAATTTGATTTGCATATTTGGTCTCTCTAAGGTCTAGATAATATCTAGTATTGAGTTTTGAACAACAAGGAAGACGGTGTAGAGTCTTATAATGTTTACAATATGTCTTTTATGTGAGTTTTGCTGCACCGGTTCATCCTTGAGTTTGCTTCAAATAACCTTGCTAGCCTAAACCTTGTATCGAGAGGGAATACTTCTCATGCATCCAAAATCCTTGAGCCAACTACTATGCCATTTGTGTCCACCATACCTACCTACTACATGGTATTTCTCCGCCATTCCAAAGTAAATTGCTTGAGTGCTACCTTTAAAATTCCATCATTTACCTTTGCAATATATAGCTCATGGGACAAAATAGCCTTAAAAACTATCGTAGTATCGAATATGTACTTATGCACTTTATCTTTTATTAAGTTGCTTGTTGTGCGATAACCATGCTTCTGGGGAACGCCATCAACTATTGTTGAATATCATGTGAGTTGCTATGCATGTCCGTCTTGTCTGAAGGATCTATCACCTTAATGATTGGAGCATGCAAATTGTTAGAGAAGAACATTGGGCCGCTAACTAAAGCCATGAATCATGGTTGAAGTTTCAGTTTTGGACATATATCCTCAATCTCATATGAGAATAATAATTGTTGCTACATGCTTATGCATTTAAGAGGAGTCCATTATCTGTTGTCCATGTTGTCCCGGTATGGATGTCTAAGTTGAGAATAATCAAAAGCGAGAAATCCAAAATGCGAGCTTTCTCCTTAGACCTTTGTACAGGCGGCATGGAGGTACCCCTTTGTGACACTTGGTTGAAACATGGCATGCAAAGATCCGGTAGTCCAAGCTAAGTAGGACGAGGTGCGGGCACTATTAGTATACTATGCATGAGGCTTGCAACTTGTAAGATATAATTTACATAACGCATATGCTTTATTACTACCGTTGACAAAATTGTTTCATGTTTTCAAAATAAAGCTCTAGCACAAATACAGCAATCGATGCTTTCCTCTTTGAAGGACCATTCTTTTACTTTTATTGTTGAGTCAGTTTACCTATCTCCCTCCACCTTAAGAAGCAAACACTTGTGTGAACTGTGCATTGATTCCTACATACTTGCATATTGCACTTGTTATATTACTTTATGTTGACAATATCCATGAGATATACATGTTATAAGTTGAAAGCAACCGCTGAAACTTAATCTTCCTTTGTGTTGCTTCAACACCTTTACTTTGATTTATTGCTTTATGAGTTAACTCTTATGCAAGACTTATTGATGCTTGTCTTGAAGTACTATTCATGAAAAGTCTTTGCTTTATGATTCAGTTGTTTACTCATGTCATTACCTTTGTTTTGATCGCTGCATTCATTACATATGTTTACAAATAGTATGATCAAGATTATGATGGCATGTCACTTCAGAAATTATCTTTGTTATCGTTTTACCTGCTCGGGACGAGCAGAACTAAGCTTGGGGATGCTGATACGTCTCCAACGTATCGATAATTTCTTATGTTCCATGCTACTTTATTGATGATACCTACATGTTTTATGCACATTATATGTCGTATTTACGCATTTTCCGGAACTAACCTATTAACAAGATGCCGAAGAGCCAGTTGTTGTTTTCTGCTGTTTTTGGTTTCAGAAATCCTAGTAACGAAATATTCTCGGAATTGGACGAAATCAACGCCTGTGGTCCTATTTTGCCACGAAGCTTCCAGAAGACCGAAGGGGAGTCGAAGTGGGGCCACGAGGTGGCCACACCATAGGGCGGCGCCAGCCCCGGCCGCGGCCGTGGTGTGGGCCCCTCGCGCCGCCTCTTGACCTACCCTTTCGCCTACTTATAGCCTCCGTCGCGAAACCCCGCACCGAGAGCCACGATACGGAAACCTTCCAGACGCCGCCGCCGCGAATCCCATCTCGGGGGATTCAGAGATCGCCTCTCCGCACCCCGCCGGAGAGGGGATTCATCTCCGGAGGACTCTACACCGCCATGGTCGCCCGGAGTGATGAGTGAGTAGTTCACCCCTGGACTATGGGTCCATAGCAGTAGCTAGATGGTCGTCTTCTCCTAATTGTGCTTCATTGTTGGATCTTGTGAGCTGCCTAACATGATCAAGATCATCTATCTGTAATACTATATGTTGTGTTTGTCGGGATCCGATGGATAGAGAATGCTATGTTATGGTGATTATCAATCTATTGTTTATGTGTTGTTTATGATCTTGCATGCTCTCCGTTATTAGTAGAGGCTCTGGCCAAGTTTTTGCTCTTAACTCCAAGAGGGAGTATTTATGCTCGATAGTGGGTTCATGCCTTCATTGACACCTGGGACAGTGACAGAAAGTTCTAAGGTTGTGATGTGCTGTTGCCACTAGGGATAAAACATTGATTCTATGTCTAAGGATGTAGTTGTCGATTACATCACGCACCATACTTAATGCAATTGTCTGTTGCTTTGCAACTTAATACTGAATGGGGTTCGGATGATAACCTGAAGGTGGACTTTTTAGGCATAGATGCATGGATGGCGGTCTATGTACTTTGTCGTAATGCCCGGATTAAATCTCACTATATTTATCATATCATGTATATGCATTGTTATGCCCTTCTCTATTTGTCAATTGCCCGACTGTAATTTGTTCACCCAACATGCTTTTATCTTATGGGAGAGACACCTCTAGTGAACTGTGGACCCCGGTCCTATTCTTTACATTGCATACAATCTACTGCAATACTTGTTTTACTGTTTTCTTGCAAACAATCATCTTCCACACAATACGGTTAATCCTTTGTTACAGCAGCCGGTGAGATTGACAACCTCACTGCTTGGGGCAAAGTACTTGGGTTGTGTTGTGCAGGTTCCACGTTGGCGCCGGAATCCCTGTTGTTGCACCGCATCACATTTCGCCACCATCAACCTTCAACGTGCTTCTTGGCTCCTCCTGGTTCGATTAAACCTTGGTTTCTTTCTGAGGGAAAACTTGCTACTGTGCGCATCATACCTTCCTCTTGGGGTTCCCAACGAACGTGTGAGTTACACGCCATCAGTGGACACTATCAACATTGATCACATAATAAATAAGTTCTCTTCCTTGTGCTACATATACTCTTGTTTGATAATGAACACCATTCGGTGCGTAGGATTACACGAACCCTCAATGCCGGAGTTAACAAGCTCCACAACATTCAATATTCATGTTTAAGTAACCTTAGAGCATAATAGATCTTTGCAAAATAGACCGAGTACTAACATAGCATGCACACTGTCACCATCACACTATGAAAGAGGCATAAATCACATCAATACTATCATAGCGATAATCAACTCCATAACCTACAAGAGATTATGATCATAATCTACGACAAGAACCACACGATGCACACACTGTCACCATTACACCATGCAGGAGGAATAGACAACTTTAATAACATCACATGAGTAGCACATAACTAGTAGCGATACAAAGCTCATATAAATCTCAATCATGTAAAGCAGCTCATGAGATCATTGTATTGAAGTACATAGGAGAGAGATGAACCACATAGCTACCGGTACAGCCCCGAGCCTTGATGGAGAACTACTCCCTCCTCATGGGAGCAGCAGCGGTGATGAAGATGGCGGTGGAGATGGCAGCGGTGTCGATGGAGGAGCCTTCCGGGGGCACTTCCCCGTCCCGGCGGCGTGCCGGAACAGAGACTCATGTCCCCCAGATCTTGGCTTCACGATGGCGGCGGCTCCTGGAAGGTTTTTCGTACCGTGGCTTATTCGTATCGGGTTTTAGGTCAGAGACTTTATAGGCGAAAGGGCGGAGTCGGAAGGGCTACTGGGGCCCACACAACAGCCGGCGCGACCCTCTCGTGCCGTGCCGCCTTAGTGTGTGGGGCCCCCGTGGGCCCCCTCCGGTCCCTCTCGGGTGTTCCGGAAGCCCGTGAAAATAGGGTACTGGGCGTTGATTTCGTCCGATTCCGAGAATATTTCCTTACTAGGATTTCTGAAACCAAAAACAACAGAAACAGGAACTGGCACTTCGGCATCTCGTCAATAGGTTAGTTCTGGAAAACGCATCAAAACGATATAAAGTGTGAACAAAACATGTAGGTATTGTCATAAAACAAGCATGGAACATCAAAAATTATAGATACGTTTGAGACGTATCAGCATCCCCAAGCTTAGTTCCTACTCGTCCTCGAGTAGGTAAATGATAACACAAATAATTTCTGAAGTGACATGCTACCATCATAATCTTGATCAACATTATTGTAAAGCATATGACATGAATGGAGTGATTCAAAGCAATGATCTATAGTTTGCTAACAAATAGATAACATATAGCAAAACTTTTCATGAATAGTACTTTCAAGACAAGCATCAATAAGTCTTGCATAAGAGTTAACTCATAAAGCAGTAAGTTCAAAGTAAAGGCATCGAAGCAACACAAAGGAAGATATAAGTTTCAGAGGTTGCTTTCAACTTTCAACATGCATATCTCATGGATAATTGTCAACACAAAGTAATATGATGAATGCAAATAAGCAAGTATGTAAGAATCAATGCACAGTTGACACAAGTGTTTGCTTCTAAGATGGAAGGAAATGGGTAAACTGACTCAACATAAAGTAAAAGATAGGCCCTTCGCAGAGGGAAGCAGGGATTAAATCATGTGCTAGAGATTTTCAAGTTTTGAAATCATATAGAGAACATAAAAGTAAAGTTTTGAGAGGTGTTTGTTGTTGTCAACGAATGGTAATGGGTACTCTAACTACCTTATCAACCAGACTTTCAAGAGCGGCTCCCATGAAGGACGTTATCTCTACCAGCAAGGTAGATCATCCCTCTTCTCTTTTGTTTACACATGTACTTTAGTTTTATTTATTAGGTGACACTCCCCCCAACCTTTTCTTTCACAAGCCATGGCTAACCGAATCCTCGGATGCCTTCCAACATTCACATACCATGGAGGAGTGTCTATTTGCAAATTTAAGTTGCTTACTGATAGATCAGAGTAAAACATGTGAAGAGAATTATTAATGCAAGTTAATTAATTGAGGCTGGGAACCTCATTGCCAGCTCTTTTTGCAAAATTATTGGATAAGCGGATGAAGCCACTAGTCCGTTGTGAAAGTCTGTCAAAAGTAAATGACAAGATCGAAAGATAAAACACCACATACTTCCTCATGAGCTATAAAACATTGACACAAATAAGAGGTAATAGCTTTTGAATTGTTTAAAGGTAGCACATGAAGTATTTACTTGGAATGGCAGGAAATACCACATAGTAGGTAGATATGGTGGACACAAATGGCATAGGTTTTGGCTCAAGGTTTTGGATGCACGAGAAGTATTCCCTCTCAGTACAAGGCTTTGGCTAGCAAGGTTGTTTGAAGCAAACAAAAGTATGAACCGGTACAGCAAAACTTACATAAGAACATATTGCAAGCATTATAAAACTCTACACTATCTTCCTTGTTGCTCAAACACTTTACCAGAAAATATCTAGACCTTAGAGAGACCAATCATGCAAACCAAATTTCAACAAGCTCTACGGTAGTTCTCCACTACTAGATTTAAACTACATGATGCAAGAGCTTAAATGATTTATGAGAGCTCAAAACAATTGCCAAGTATCAAATTATTCAAGACCATATGAAGCATTTTCTTATTCCAACCAAATAGCAACAAGTGAAGCGATCAACTTTCGCCTTTGAACATTAAAAGCATGGATGAAGAACACATGTGTTCATATGAACCAGCGGAGCGTGTCTCTCTCCCACACAAGGATGAACTTATTCAGAGAATGAAAATAACAAAACGAAAATAAAAGCACACAGACGCTCCAAGTAAAATACATAAGATGTGATGAATAAAAATATAGTTTCACTAGAAGAAACCCGATAAGTTGTCGATGAAGAAGGGGATGCCTTGGGCATCCCCAAGCTTAGATGCTTGAGTCTTCTTAAAATATGCAGGGATGAACCACCGGGGCATCCCCAAGCTTAGACCTTTCACTCTTCTCGATCACATTATATCACCCTCTTCTATTGACCCTTGAAAACTTCTGCCACACCAAACTTCGAGCAAACTCATTAGAGGGTTAGTGCACAATCAAAAATTCACATGTTCAGAGGTGACACAATCATTCTTAACACTTCTGGACATTGCACAAAACTTCTGAAAGTTAATGGAACAAAGAAACCCATTCAACATAGCAAAAGCGGCAATGCGAAATAAAAGGCAGAATCTGACAAAAACAGAACAGTCCGTAAAGACGAATCTGGAAGGGGCACTTAACTTGCTCAAACGAAAAAACTCAAAACTAATGAAAGTTGCGTACATATCTGAGGATCACACACGTAAATTTGCAGATTTTTTTGATTTTTGTACAGAGACTTCTGCTCAAATTCGTGACAGACAGCAATGCTGTTTCTGCGCAGCAATCCAAATCTAGCATCAACTTTACCATAGAGACTTTACTTGGCACAAAAACATGATAAGGAGAGGTTGCTACAGTAGTAAACAACTTCCAAGACTCAAATATAAAACAAAAGTGTTGTAATAAAATAAACACATGGGCTATCTCCCAAGAAGTTCTTTCTTTATAGCCATTAAGATGGGCTCAGTAATTTTAATGATGCTCTCATGAAAATAGACAATGAAGCAAAAGAGGACATCAAGAAGCAAATTCAAAACACATTTAAGCCTAACCCAATTTCTATGAAAAGGAATCTTGTACACAAATAAATTCATGAAGAACAAAGTGGCAAGCATAGAAAGGCAACACAAGCGCAATTTCAAGATTCTCAACATAAAGAGGGGAAACTTAATATTATTAAGATGCATATAACCATATTTCCCTCTCTCATAATAACTTTCAGTAGCATCATGAACAAATTCAACAATATAAGTATCACATAAAACATTCTTGTCATGAGTCTCATGCATAAAATTATTACTCTCCACATAAGCATAATCAATTTTATTAGTTGTAGTGGGAGCAAATTCAACAAAGTAGCTATCATTATTATTCTCATCAAGTGTAGGAGGCATAGTATTATCATAGTAAAATTTACTCTCCATAGTAGGCGGCACCAAAAGACCACTATCATTGTAATCATCATAAATAGGAGGCAAAGTATCATCAAAGAAAATTTTCTCCTCAATGCTTGGGGGACTAAAAATATCATGCTCATCAAAACCAGCTTCCCCAAGCTTAGAATTTTCCATATCATTAACAACAATGGTGTTCAAAGCGTTCATACTAATATCATTGTTACCAGCATGCAAATAAGATTCCATAGGTTTTTTAATTTTCGCAGCAAACAATCCATGTCTTAACTCAGGAAATAGAATAAAAGCTCATTGTTTCTTTCCATTATGCCTAACTAGTGTAAACAAGAAACCAAAAGATGCAATTGCAGGATCTAAAGGAAATAGCTTCGAGTACTTACAACGGCGCCGGAAAATAGCTTAGTAGCCGAGATCCGGAGTGTGAGTACCTTTTACCTTTCCTCCCCGGCAACGGCGCCAGAAAATAGCTTGATGTCTACGGGTGCTTCTATTCTTGTAGACAGTGTTGGGCCTCCAAGAGCAGAGGTTTGTAGAACAGCAGCAAGTTTTCCCTTAAGTGGATCACCCAAGGTTTATCGAACTCAGGGAGGAAGAGGTCAAAGATATCCCTCTCAAGCAACCCTGCGATCACAATGCAAGAAGTCTCTTGTGTCCCCAACACACCTAATACACTTGTCAGATGTATAGGTGCACTAGTTCGGCGAAGAGATAGTAAAACACAGGTGGTATAGATGGTGGTAATATTGCAGAAAGTAAAGATGCAGAAAACAGTAAACAAGCGGCGCCAGAAAATAGCTTGCTGGCGTGGAAGCAATTCTTTATGGTGGAAACAAGGCCTAGGGATCATACTTTCACTAGTGGACACTCTCAACATTGATCACATAATAAATAAGTTCTCTTCCTTGTGCTACATATACTCTTGTTTGATAATGAACACCATTTGTTGCGTAGGATTACACGAACCCTCAATGCCGGAGTTAACAAGCTCCACAACATTCGATATTCATGTTTAAGTAACCTTAGAGCATAATAGATCTTTGCAAAATAGACCGAGTACTAACATAGCATGCACACTGTCACCATCACACTATGAAGGAGGCATAAATCACATCAATACTATCATAGCGATAATCAACTCCATAACCTACAAGAGATTATGATCATAATCTACGACAAGAACTACACGATGCACACACTGTCACCATTACACCATGCAGGAGGAATAGACTACTTTAATAACATCACATGAGTAGCACATAACTAGTAGCGATACAAAGCTCATATAAATCTCAATCATGTAAAGCAGCTCATGAGATCATTGTATTGAAGTACATAGGAGAGAGATGAACCACATAGCTACCGGTACAGCCCCGAGCCTTGATGGAGAACTACTCCCTCCTCATGGGAGCAGCAGCGGTGATGAAGATGGCGGTGGAGATGGCAGCGGTGTCGATGGAGGAGCTTTCCGGGGCACTTCCCCTCACAAAGACTCCTGTCCCCCAGATCTTGGCTTCGCGATGGCGGCGGCTCTGGAAGGTTTCGCGTACCGTGGCTTATTCGTATCGGGGTTTTAGGTCAGGGAGACTTTATAGGCGAAAGGGCGGAGTCGAAGGGCTACGGGGCCCACACAAAGCCGGCGCGCCCCTCGTGCCGCGCCGCCTTAGTGTGTGGGGTCCCTATGGCCCCCTGGTCCCTCGGGTGTTCCGAAGCTTCCGGTGAAAATAGGGCATCGTTGATTTCATCGATTCCGAGAATATTTCCTAGGATTTCAAACCAAAAAAGCAGAAAACAGGAACCGGCACTTCGCATCTCGTCAATAGGTTAGTTCCGGAAAACGCATCAAAACGATATAAAGTGTGAACAAAACATGTAGGTATTGTCATAAAACAAGCATGGAACATCAGAAATTATAGATACGTTTGAGACGTATCAGGCAACTCGGCGCCCAGCCCGGCACCACCGGCCCCAGCGTCGGATCACCTGGTTCAGACCAGGCCCTAGACCGATGCACATCGGGCCCGATCTAGGGAGGATAGCTCGCCCGCCCGGTAGCCACCCGGCGCCTAGCCCGGTTTCCGCCGGACCACCCGGCCCGTGGCCTAGTCCCACCGGCTCCCACACCGGTCGAGTCCGAAAGCCGGCCTTCACCCATCCCGATCTGGGTCGGTTTGTAATTGTATTTTTCGACTTCTGGTCATCCTGAACCCCTATATAAGTTCCCAGGAAAAAAAGAAAAAATCAAAAGGAAATGTGGAAAAAATGATGGATACATCTGTATCCTTAACATACTGAAACGATTGCCATTATTCGTATCAAACCAATAGCGATTCATACAAGCTAAATCTTCTAATCAATGGTGGGCCAATAATGAATTTTTTTGCATATGTATTAAGACGCTCGGCCTGATTTCGAAATTGTCCAGAGTTTTATATGTTGTTTTCATTGCAAAATGATGGGTCTCCTTCCGTAACTTTCCAATTACGAGTACGAGAATTGAAAGACATGAAAATTCTCAATTCTCTACGGCGTATTTGCTAATTCGACAAGGATTGTATTCTTTAATTATTTCTTTATTTTTTATTACTTAATTTAAGAATGAAAAATAAATTATTCTAATGGATTTATATTCTTCCTTCAATTAGACCATGTTTAAGATAAACCCTAGTTCATAGTTGATTGCTTTGCAACTCTATTGAATCTATACACCAATTCGCATCGATCTGGTGTTTTGCTACTGAAAGTTTGTGTGATCTGTTGTTCCATTGGGGATTAGAATATTGTAATTTACCGCTTCGTGGCGGCTACGTGCGCAAGTGTGTGGAGTTGCGAATATCTTGCAGGGTTGAGAGCTGTTGCATAGGCGACATGGACCAATCGAGAGACTCTTTAGCGTCATACAAGTTATCATCCACTTCATCGTCGTGTTATCTCCGCTGTGCTCATCGCGTGTTCATCACCATCCACCTCGCTTACTGAGAAGATCGGGAAACCCCTTATCATCTTGGTATCAGATTTTAGTGTTTCCTCGGAGCCATCCAATCCACCCCATAGTTGAGTTGTGAGTGTTTTCCTATCCAAAAAAGCCAAAAAATTTAGGGTTAGGGTATGCCATAGCCTTAGATTGCATCAATTTCGAGTTTTCTTTGTTGTTCGTAGTCTTGCTTTGGCGTATCTTTTTCTTCCACCAAGTTGTCTAGTAGATTGTCTAGGGTTTGTGTTTTTGCTATCATCTACTTTTTAGTTTTTGTTGTTCCGAGTCCACATAGTACACAGTTTGCTTGTCCCAACCATAGCCACAACCTTTCAATATACGTGAGTAGGAACTTTCCCAAAAGAGACTAGTTTTATCGCTCGAGAGGCTGCTCATTAGCTTTTCGGTGTAGTGCAATTTTTGTTGGCCATGTTACAAGGAGTAGAGTCGTAAAAAAATTGATTTTTACTGTAGCTACAGTAACCGTGAAAAATATAGCACAAAGAAAAAGTGAATCAAAAAAAGAGTGAAGAGAAAAAGTGCATTGCTAGTTAGATCAAGTGAAGGCATAGTTTACTTTTATGCACCCGTAGTTGAGCAATCTTGTGACTGTCCCGTTGAGCTTTGCTAGTGTCTCTCGAGTGCATTGCAACATGTTCATCCATATAGTTGCATTGCCACATTTATCGCCTTGTGTGAGTGATGGCGTGTAACTCACACGTTCGTTGGGAACCCCAAGAGGAAGGTATGATGCGCACAGCAGCAAGTTTTCCCTCAGAAAGAAACCAAGGTTTATCGAACCAGGAGGAGCCAAGAAGCACGTTGAAGGTTGATGGTGGCGAAATGTGATGCGGCGCAACACCAGGGATTCCGGCGCCAACGTGGAACCCGCACAACACAACCAAAGTACTTTGCCCCAACGAAACAGTGAGGTTGTCAATCTCACCGGCTTGCTGTAACAAAGGATTAACCGTATTGTGTGGAAGATGATTGTTTGCGAAGAAAACAGTAAAGAACAATTGCAGTAGATTGTATGCGATGTAAAGAATAGGACCGGGGTCCACAGTTCACTAGAGGTGTCTCTCCCATAAGATAAAAGCATGTTGGGTGAACAAATTACAGTCGGGCAATTGACAAATAGAAAAGGGCATAACAATGCATATACATGATATGATAAATATAGTGAGATTTAATCAGGGCATTACGACAAAGTACATAGACCGCCATCCAGCATGCATCTATGCCTAAAAAGTCCACCTTCAGGTTATCATCCGAACCCCATCCAGTATTAAGTTGCAAGCAACAGACAATTGCATTAATTATGGTGCGTAATGTAATCAACAACTACATCCTTAGACATAGCATCAATGTTTTATCCCTAGTGGCAACAGCACATCCACAACCTTAGAACTTTCTGTCACTGTCCCAGGTATCAATGGAGGCATGAACCCACTATCGAGCATAAATACTCCCTCTTGGAGTTAAGAGCAAAAACTTGGCCAGAGCCTCTACTAATAACGGAGAGCATGCAAGATCATAAACAACACATAGGTAATAGATTGATAATCACCATAACATAGTATTCTCTATCCATCGGATCCCGACAAACACAACATATAGTATTACAGATAGATGATCTTGATCATGTTAGGCAGCTCACAAGATCCAACAATGAAGCACATAAGGAGAAGACGACCATCTAGCTACTGCTATGGACCCATAGTCCAGGGGTGAACTACTCACTCATCAATCCGGAGGCGATCATGGCGATGAAGAGTCCTCCGGGAGATGATTCCCCTCTCCGGCAGGGTGCCGGAGGCGATCTCCGAATCCACCGAGATGGGATTGGCGGCGGCGGCGTCTCTGCAAGGTTTTCCGTATCGTGGCTCTCGTACTGGGGGTTTCGCGACGGAGACTTTAAGTAGGCGGAAGGGCAGGTCAGGGGGCCACACGAGGTGGCGACACAACAGGCCGGCGCGGCCCAGGCCCAGGCCGCGCCGCCCTAGCGTGTCGTCGCCTCGTGGCCCCACTTCGTTTCCTCTTCGGACTTCTGGAAGCTTCGTGCAAAAATAGGACCCTGGGCGTTGATTTCGTCCAATTCCGAGAATATTTCGTTACTAGGATTTCTGAAACCAAAAACAGAAAACAGCAACTGGCTCTTCGGCATCTTGTTAATAGGTTAGTGCCGGAAAATGCGTAAATACGACATATAATGTGTATAAAACATGTAGATATCATCAATAATGTAGCACGGAACATAAGAAATTATCGATACGTTGGAGACGTATCAGCTTAGTTCTGCTCGTCCCGAGCAGGTAAACGATAACAAGGATAATTTCTGGAGTGACATGCCATCATAACCTTGATCATACTATTGTAAACATATGTAATGAATGCAGCGATCAAAACAATGGTAATGACATGAGTAAACAAATGAATCATAAAGCAAAGACTTTTCATGAATAGTACTTCAAGACAAGCATCAATAAGTCTTGCATAAGAGTTAACTCATAAAGCAATAAGTCAAAGTAAAGGTATTGAAGAAACACAAAGGAAGATTAAGTTTCAGCGGTTGCTTTCAACTTATAACATGTATATCTCATGGATAGTGTCAATGTAAAGTAATATAACAAGTGCAATATGCAAGTATGTAGGAATCAATGCACAGTTCACACAAGTGTTTGCTTCTTAAGGTGGAGAGATAGGTAAACTGACTCAACAATAAAAGTAAAAGAAAGGTCCTTCAAAGAGGAAAGCATCGATTGCTGTATTTGTGCTAGAGCTTTTATTTTGAAAACATGAAACAATTTTGTCAACGGTAGTAATAAAGCATATGAGTTATGTAAATTATATCTTACAAGTTGCAAGCCTCATGCATCGTATACTAATAGTGCCCGCACCTTGTCCTAATCAGCTTGGACTACCGGATCATCGCAATACACATGTTTCAACCAAGTGTCACAAAGGGGTACCTCATGCCGCCTGTACAAAGGTCTAAGGAGAAAGCTCGCATTTTCGATTTCTCACTTTTGATTATTCTCAACTTAGACATCCATACCGGGACAACATGGACAACAAATAATGGACTCCTCTTTAATGTATAAGCATGTGGCAACAATTAGTGTTCTCATATGAGATTGAGGATATATGTCCAAAACTGAAACTTCCACCATGATTCATGGCTTTATTTAGCGGCCCAATGTTCTTCTCTAACAATATGCATGCTCCAACCATTAAGGTGGTAGATCTCTCTTACTTCAGACAAGACGGACATGCATAGAAACTCACATGATATTCAACAAAGATAGTTGATGGCGTCCCCAGAAGCATGGTTATCGCACAACAAGCAACTTAATAAGAGATAAAGTGCATAAGTACATATTCAATACCACAATAGTTTTTAAGGCTATTTTGTCCCATGAGCTATATATTGCAAAGGCGAATGATGGAATTTTAAAGGTAGCACTCAAGCAATTTACTTTGGAATGGCGGAGAAATACCATGTAGTAGGTAGGTATGGTGGACACAAATGGCATAGTGGTTGGCTCAAGGATTTTGGATGCATGAGAAGTATTCCCTCTCGATACAAGGTTTAGGCTAGCAAGGTTATTTGAAGCAAACTCAAGGATGAACCGGTGCAGCAAAACTCACATAAAAGACATATTGTAAACATTATAAGACTCCACACCGTCTTCCTTGTTGTTCAAAACTCAATACTAGAATTATCTAGACCTTAGAGAGACCAAATATGCAAACCAAATTTTAGCAAGCTCTATGTATTTCTTCATTAATGGGTGCAAAGTATATGATGCAAGAGCTTAAACATGAGCACAACAATTGCCAAGTATCACATTATCCAAGACATTTTAGAATTACTACATGTAGCATTTCCCAATTCCAACCATATAACAATTTAACGAAGAAGTTTCAACCTTCGCCTTGAATATTATGAGTAAAGCCTAAGGACATATTTATCCATATGCAACAGCGGAGCGTGTCTCTCTCCCATACAGTGAATGCTAGGATCCATTTTATTCAAACAAAAACAAAAACAAAACAAACCGACGCTCCAAGTAAAGAACATAAGATGTGACTGAATAAAAATATAGTTTCAGGGGAGGAACCCGATGATGTTGTCGATGAAGAAGGGGATGCCTTGGGCATCCCCAAGCTTAGACGCTTGAGTCTTCTTAAAATATGCAGGGATGAACCACGGGGGCATCCCCAAGCTTAGAGCTTTCACTCCTCTTGATCATAGTATATCATACTCCTCTTTGACCCTTGAAAACTTCCTTCACACTAAACTTCAAGCAAACTCATTAGAGGGTTAGTGCACAATTAATAATTCACATGTTCAGAGGTGACACAATCATTATTAACACTTCTGGACATTGCACAAAGCTACTGGACATTAATGGATCAAAGAAATTCATCCAACATAGCAAATACGGCAATGCGAAATAAAAGGCAGAATCTGTCAAAAACAGAACAGTCCGTAAAGACGAACCTGAAAGGGGCACTAGACTTGCTCAAATGGAAAAACTCAAAACTAATGAAAGTTGTGTACATATCTGAGGATCACGCTCGTAATTTTGCAGATTTTTTCGAATTTTCTACAGAAACTTGTGCCAGAATTCGTGACAGACAGCAATGCTGTTTCTGCGCAGCGATCCCAAATATAACATTAACTTTAACATAGAAACTTTACTTGGCACAAAAACATGATAAGGAGAGGTTGCTACAGTAGTAAACAACTTCCAAGACTCAAATATAAAACAAAGTACTGTAGTAAAAACATGGGTTGTCTCCCATAAGCGCTTTTCTTTAACGCCTTTCAGCTAGGCGCAGAAAGTGTAAATCAAGTATTATCAAGAGTAGAAGCATCAACATCATAACTTGTTCTAATAATAGAATCACAAGGCAACTTCATTCTCTATCTAGGGAAGTGTTCCATACCTTTCTTGAGAGGAAATTGATATCTAATATTACCTTCCTTCATATCAATAGTAGCACCAACTATTCGAAGAAAAGGTCTTCCCAACACAATAGGACAAGATGCATTGCATTCGATATCCAAGACAACAAAATCAACGGGGACAAGGTTATTGTTAACCGTAATGCTCACATTATCAATCCCCCCCAAAGGTTTCTTTTTAGCATTATCGGCAAGATTAACATCCAAATAACAATTCTTCAATGGTGGCAAGTCAAGCATATCATAAATCTTTTCAGGCATAACAGAAATACTTGCACCAAGATCACATAAAGCATTACATTAAAAGTCATTGAATTTCATTTTAATGATGGGCTCCCAACCATCTTCTAACTTTCTAGGAATAGAAGTTTCAAGTTTTAGTTTCTCTTCTCTAGCTTTTATGAGAGCATTTGTAATATGTTTTGTAAAGGCCAAATTTATAGCACTAGCATTAGGACTTTTAGCAAGTTTTTGTAAGAACTTTATAACTTCAGAGATGTGGCAATCATCAAAATCTAAATCATTATGAGCTACAACAATGGGATCATTGTCCCCAAGATTGGAAAAAATTTCAGCAGTTTTATCACAAGCAGTTTCAGCAGTTTTAGCAATTTCAGGCAGTTTTGTACGCTTTGCACTAGGAGTAGAAACATTGCCAACACAATTATTTTACCATTGATAGTAGGAGGTGCAGCAACATGTGAATCATTATCATTACTAATGGTGGTAATAGTCCAAACTTTAGCTACATTATTAGCTAGTTTTTCATTTTCTTCTCTATCCCACCTAGCACGCAATTCAGCCATTAATCTTATATTCTCATTAATTCTAACTTGGATGGCATTTGCTGTAGTAGTAATCTTTTTATCAATATCCTCATTAGGCATAACTTTCAATTTTAATAGCTCAACATCAGAGGCAAGTCTATCAACTCTAGAAGCAATAATATCAATTTTATCAAGCTTTTCCTCAACAGATTTGTTAAAAGCAGTTTGTGTACTAATAAATTCTTTAAGCATGGCTTCAAGACCAGGGGGTACACTCCTATTATTGTTGTAAGAATTCCCATAAGAATTACCATAACCATTACCATTAGCAGAAGGATATGGCCTATAGTTATTACCATAATTGTTCCTATAAGCATTGTTGTTGAAATTATTATTTTTAATGAAATTCACATCAACATTTTCTTCTTGAGCAACCAATGAAGCTAAAGGAACAATATTTGGATCTACATTAGATCTACCATTCACAAGCATAGACATAATCACATCAATCTTATCACTCAAGGAAGAGGTTTCTTCAACAGAATTTACCTTCTTACCTTGTGGAGCTCTTTCCGTGTGCCATTCAGAGTAATTTATCATCATATCATCAAGAAGCTTTGTAGCCGCCCCCAAAGTGATGGACATAAAGGTACCTCCAGCAGCTGAATCCAATAAATTCCGCGAAGAAAAATTTAGTCCTGCATAGAAGGTTTGGATGATCATCCAAGTAGTCATTCCATGGGTTGGGCAATTCTTTACCAAAGATTTCATTCTCTCCCATGCTTGAGAAACATGTTCAGTATCTAATTGCTTAAAATTCATTATGCTACTTCTCAAAGATATAATTTTAGCGGGAGGATAATATCTACCAATAAAAGCATCCTTACATTTAGTCCATGAATCAATACTATTCTTAGGCAAAGATAGCAACCAATCTTTAGCTCTTCCTCTTAATGAGAAAGGAAATAATTTCAATTTAATAATATCACCATCTACATCCTTATACTTTTGCATTTCACAAAGTTCAACAAAATTATTGAGATGGGCAGCAGCATCATCAGAACTAACACCAGAAAATTGATCTCTCATAACAAGGTTCAGTAAAGCATTTAATTTCAAAGAATTCTGCTGTAGTAGCAGGTGGAGCAATAGGTGTGCATAGGAAATCATTATTATTTGTGCTAGTGAAGTCACACAACTTAGTATTTTCAGGGGTATTCATTTTAGCAACGGTAAATAAAGCAAACTAGTTAAAGTAAATGCATGTAACTAATTTTTTTTGTGTTTTTGATATAGAGAGCAAGACAGTAAATAAAGTAAAGCTAGCAACTAATTTTTTGTGTTTTTTTAGGTGCAGCAAACAAAGTAATAAATAAAATAAAGCATGACAAAAACAAAGTAAAGAGATTGGGAAGTGGAGACTCCCCTTGCAGCGTGTCTTGATCCCCGGCAACGGCGCCTAAAAAGAGCTTGATGGCGTGTAACTCACACATTCGTTGGGAACCCCAAGAGGAAGGTATGATGCACAGCAGCAAGTTTTCCCTCAGAAAGAAACCAAGGTTTATCGAACCAGGAGGAGCCAAGAAGCACGTTGAAGGTTGATGGTGGCGAAATGTGATGCGGCGCAACACCAGGGATTCCGGCGCCAACGTGGAACCTGCACAACACAACCAAAGTACTTTGCCCCAACGAAACAGTGAGGTTGTCAATCTCACCGGCTTGCTGTAACAAAGGATTAACCGTATTGTGTGGAAGATGATTGTTTGCGAAGAAAACAGTAAAGAACAATTGCAGTAGATTGTATGCGATGTAAAGAATAGGACCGGGGTCCACAGTTCACTAGAGGTGTCTCTCCCATAAGATAAAAGCATGTTGGGTGAACAAATTACAGTCGGGCAATTGACAAATAGAAAAGGGCATAACAATGCATATACATGATATGATAAATATAGTGAGATTAATCAGGGCATTACGACAAAGTACATAGACCGCCATCCAACATGCATCTATGCCTAAAAAGTCCACCTTCAGTTATCATCCGAACCCCATCCAGTATTAAGTTGCAAGCAAGACAATTGCATTAAGTATGGTGCGTAATGTAATCAACAACTACATCCTTAGACATAGCATCAATGTTTTATCCCTAGTGGCACAGCACATCCACAACCTTAGAACTTTCTGTCACTGTCCCAGATTCAATGGAGGCATGAACCCACTATCGAGCATAAATACTCCCTCTTGGAGTTAAGAGCAAAAACTTGGCCAGAGCCTCTACTAATAACGGAGAGCATGCAAGATCATAAACAACACATAGGTAATAGATTGATAATCACCATAACATAGTATTCTCCATCCATCGGATCCCGACAAACACAACATATAGTATTACAGATAGATGATCTTGATCATGTTAGGCAGCTCACAAGATCCAACAATGAAGCACATAAGGAGAAGACGACCATCTAGCTACTGCTATGGACCCATAGTCCAGGGGTGAACTACTCACTCATCACTCCGGAGGCGATCATGGCGATGAAGAGTCCTCCGGGAGATGATTCCCCTCTCCGGCAGGGTGAGGCGATCTCCTGAATCCCCCGAGATGGGATTGGCGGCGGCGGCGTCTTAGTAAGGTTTTCCGTATCGTGGCTCTCGACCGGGGTTTCGCGACGAGGCTTTAAGTAGGCGAAGGGCATGTCGTGGGGCCACACGAGGTGGCGACACAACAGGCCGCGCGCCTGTGCCCAGGCCGCGCCGCCCCTAGCGTGTCGTCGCCTCGTGGCCCCACTTCGTTTCCTCTTCGGACTTCTGGAAGCTTCGTGCAAAAATAGGACCTCGGGCGTTGATTTCGTCCAATTCGAGAATATTTCGTTACTAGGATTTCTGAAACCAAAAACAGCAGAAAAAGAATCGGCTCTTCGGCATCTTGTTAATAGGTTAGTGCCGGAAAATGCGTAAATACGACATATAATGTGTATAAAACATGTAGATATCATCAATAATGTAGCATGGAACATAAGAAATTATCGATACGTTGGAGACGTATCAGTGAGTATCATTGGTTGTTATACGGTCAGCGCTAGAGCTTGTTATTGGTGCAAATAGGTAGCCTACCTACAGCCCCACATATATCCTGCTTTGTCGTGTGATTGTTCTTATACCCTTGATATTCGCTTCGCTACATCCGTGCACTAGTTTGTCAATCCAAGTGGTAAGCAATACTAATTCACTTTGGAGCGGTAAGATTTACCTTTCTTATCAGTTTTGAGTGAGTTGTGAGAGTACCACCACAGATTTTTGTTTTAATTGCACTAACCTACTAATCATGTGTTTTTGTGATGCTAATGTTGTTGACCAGAAAAAGAAGAATGATGTTGATCTTGTTTCCTGGAGGGAGTATGAAGCTCTCCGTGACGATGTGCAGCGTGAATTCCGCACGCAGGGCGAAGGACTTAATGATGACCGTCAATACAATTCAAGTACAAGTGACGGATATTCAGTGCAACCTTCAAGCGTTGACTCTTGCCATTGATAATGTTACTCAACAACGACAACCGTCACACCATGAAGATGAGGACAATAATCATGGTAACTTTGAGAAAGAACCCGCTACTGATGAGCGTGGTGTTGGTTGTGGCATTGGACATGGCGTCCGTAGTCGTGGTTTTTCCCCCGTTGGAGCAGCCCGTCGTGTTCCTCCACAACCGCAAGACGATGGTTTGGGTAAGACAAAATTCTTAATACCCAGATTTGAAGGAGGTCCTGATGTTGAAGAATACCTCACATGGGAGCTGAAAATTGAGAAGTTGTGGCGCCTAAATGGCTAAACTGAAGATAGGAAGATCAAGCTTGTTTCTCAGAATTTGATGGCTATGCATTGCGTTGGTGGGATTGAATTACACGTGCTCGCAAAGAAGATGGGTAATTTCCTATTCTTACATGGCGCCAAATGAAGGCGATTATGCAAGTCGTTTTGTTCCCACTCATTATTTGCGATCAATATATGATAAGTTGACCCTCTTGAGACAAGGTGTTCTGACGGTTGATGCTTACTACATGGAGATGGAGATGCTTATGCAGCATGGCTGTGTCCGTGAGTCACTTGAGATGACAATGCAACGTTTCCTTCATGGTTTGAAGTATACTATTGATAACGCGTGAAGCACACGTCCGTTGGGAACCCCAAGAGGAAGGTGTGATGCGTACAGCAGCAAGTTTTCCCTCTAAAGAAACCAAGGTTATCGAACCAGTGGGAGCCAAGAAGCACGTGAAGGTTGTTGGTGGAGGAGTGTAGTGCGCCGCAACACCAGTGAAACCGGCGCCAACGTGGAACCTGCACAACACAATCAAGATACTTTGCCCCAACGTAACAGTGAGGTTGTCAATCTCACCGGCTTGCTGAAAACAAAGGATTAAACGTATCGAATGGAAGATGATGTTTGTTTGCAAAGAAAGTAAAGAACAATGATTGCAGATTGTATTCAGATGTAAAAGAATGGACCGGGGTCCACAGTTCACTAGTGGTGTCTCTCCAATAAGATAACTAACATGCTGGGTGAACAAATTACAGGTGGGCAATTGACAAATAAAGATTCAATACATATCAATGATGATTACTATGAGATTTAATCAGGGATTATGACAAAGTACATAGACCGCTATCCAGCATGCATCTATGCCTAAATAATCCACCTTCGGGTTAGCATCCGCACCCCCTCCAGTATTAAGTTGTAAACAACAGATAATTGCATTAAGTATGGTGCATAATGTAATCAACACAAATATCCTTAGACAAAGCATCGATGTTTTATCCCTAGTAGCAACAGCACATCCACAACCTTAGAACTTTCTGTCACTGTCCCAGATTAAATGGAGGCATGAACCCACTATCGAGCATAAATACTCCCTCTTGGAGTTACAAGTATCAACTTGGCCAGAGCCTCTACTAGCAACGGAGAGCATGCAAGAACATAAACAACACATATATGATAGATTGATAATCAACTTGACATAATATTCTAGATTCATCGGATCCCATCAAACACAACATGTAGCATTACAAATAGATGATCTTGATTATGTTAGGCAGCTCACAATTTCTAAACAATGATAGCACAAGCGGAGAAGACAACCATCTAGCTACTGCTATGGACCCATAGTCCAAGGATGAACTACTCACACATCAATCGGAGGCGGGCATGATGATGTAGAGCCTCCGGTGATGATCCCCCTCTCCGGCAGGGTGCCGGAGGCGATCTCCTGAATCCCCCGAGATGGGATTGGAGGCGGCGGCGTATCAGTAAGGTTTTCCGTATCGTGGCTCTCGGTCCAGAGGGTTTCGCGATGAAGGATTTAAGTAGGCGAAGGGCGGAGTCGGAGGGTCACGGGGCCCCACACGCTAGGGCCGCGCGGCCCCTTAGCCGCGCCGCCCTAGTGTGGCGGCGCCCGTGGCCCCACTTCCTTTCCCCCCGGTCTTCTCGAAGCTTCGTGGAGAAATAGGACCCTGGGCGTTGATTTCGTCCAATTCCGAGAATATTTCCTTTGTAGGATTTCGAGACCAAAAACAGAAAAAAAGAACTGGCACTTTGGCATCTTGTTAATAGGTTAGTGCCGTAAAATGTATAATAATGCTGTAAAGTATGTATAAAACATTCAAGTATTGTCATAAAAGTAGCATGGAACATAAGAAATTATAGATACGTTTGAGACGTATCAAGCATCCCCAAGCTTAGTTCCTACCCGTCCTCGAGTAGGTAAACGATAACACAAATAATTTCTGAAGTGACATGCTACCAACATAACCTTGATCAACATTATTGTAAAGCATATGAGATGAATGGAGTGATCTGAAGCAAAAGATTGCTAACAAAGATAATGACTAAACAAATGAATCATATAGCAAAACTTTTCATGAATAGTACTTTCAAGACAAGCATCAATAAGACTTGCATAAGAGCTAACTCATAAGCAATAAATTCAAAGTAGAATGCATTGAAGCAACACAAAGGATGATTAAGTTTCAGCAATTGCTTTCAACTTGTAACATGTATATCTCATGGATATTTGTCAACATAGAGTAATATAACAAGTGCAATAAGTAAACATGTAAGAATCAATGCACACAGTTAACACAAGTGTTTGCTTCTAAGATAGAAAGAAGTGGGTAGACTGACTCAACATAAAGTAAAAGAATGGCCCTTCGCAGAGGGAAGCATGGATTACTATTTTTGTGCTAGAGCTTTTATTTTGAAAACATAGAAAAAAATTTGTCAACGGTAGTAATAATTCATATGTGCTATGCATAATATTTCCTACAAGTTGCAAGTCTCATGCATAGAGTACTAATAGTGCTCGCACCTTGTCCTAATCAGCTCGGATAACACGGATTATCATTGCATGACATGTGTTTCAACCAAGTGTCACAAAGGGGTACCTCTATGCCGCCTGTACAAAGGTCTAAGGAGAAAGCACGCATTGGATTTCTCGCTTTTGATTATTTTCAACTTAGACATCCATACCGGGACAACATAGACAACACATAATGGACTCCTCTTTTAATGCTTAAGCATTCAACAACAGATAAAATTATCATAAGAGATTGAGGTTGTATGTCCAAACTGAAACTTCCACCATGATACATGGCTTTAGTTAGCGGCCCAATGTTCTTCCCTAACACATGCATACTCAAACCATTTGATCATGAAATCGCACTTACTTCAGACAAGACGAACATGCATAGCATCTCACATGATATCCAACAAAGGTAAAAAGTTGATGGCGTCCCCAGAAACATGGTTACCGCTCAACAAGCAACTTATAAGAATTAAGACACATAACTACATATTCATCACCACAATAGTTTTTAAGCTATTTGTCCCATGAGCTATATATTGCCAAGATAAAGGAATGAAATTTTAAAGGTAGCACTCAAGTAATTTACTTTGGAATGGCAAAAAAAATACCACATAATAGGTAGATATGGTGGACACAAATGGCATGGATTTTGGCTCAAGGTGTTTGGATGCACGAAAAGTATTTCCTCTCAGTACAAGGTTTGGGCTAGCAAGGTTGTTTGAAGCAAACACAAGTATGAACAGGTACAGCAAAACTTACACAAGAACATATTGCAAGCATTATAAGACTCTATACTGTCTTCTTTGTTGTTCAAACAGAAAATATCTAGACTTAGAGAGACCAATCATGCAAACCAAATTTTAACAAGCTCTACGGTAGTTCTCCACTAATAGATTAAACTACATGATCCAAGAGCTTAAACATGATCTATGAGAGCTCAAAACAATTGCCCAGTTATTCCAAACCATATGAAGCATTTTCTGATTCCAACCAAATAGCAATCAACGAAGCAATTTTCAGCCTTCGCCATGAACATTAAAGCACAATTAAGAACACAAGTGTTCCATATGAAAAAGCGGAGCGTAATATCTCCAATATAAGGATGGTGGGATCCAAATTTATTCAAACCAAAACGAAAATAAAAGCAAACATACGCTCCAAGTAAAGAACATAAGATGTGATGGAATAAAAATATAGTTTCACTAGAAGTGACCTGATAAGTTGTCGATGAAGAAGGGAATGCCTTGGGTATCCCCAAGCTTAGATGCTTGAGTCTTCTTAAAATATGCAGGGATGAACCACCGGGGCATCCCCAAGCTTAGACTTTTCACTCTTCTTGATCATAGTATATCATCCTCTTCTCTTGACCCTTGAAAACTTCCTCCACACCAAACTTCAAGCAAACTCATTAGAGGGTTAGTGCATAATAAAAAATTCACATATTCAGAGGTGACATAATCATTCTTAACAATTCTGGACATTGCACAAAGCTTCTGAAAGTTAATGGAACAAAGAACCTCATTCAACATAGCAAAAGCGGCAATGCGAAATAAAAGGCAAAATCTGTCAAAACAGAACAGTCCGTAAAGACGAATTTTGCCGAGGCACTTAACTTGCTCAAACGGAAAAACTCAAAACTAATGACAGTTGCGTACATATTTGAGGATCACGCACGTAAATTGGCAGATTTTTTTGATTTTTTTACAGAGAGTTCTGCGCGAATTCGTGACGGACAGCAATTCTGTTTCTGCGCAGCAATCCAAATCTAGCATCAACTTTACCATAGAGACTTTACTTGGCACAAAAACATGATAAGGAGAGGTTGCTACAGTAGTAAACAACTTCCAAGACTCAACAATACAGTAATAAAATAAAACATGGGTTATCTCCCAAGAAGTGCTTTTAACGCCTTTAGGCGCAGAAAGTGCAAATCAAGTAACATCAAGAGATGAAGCATCAACATCATAATTTGTTCTAATAATAGAATCAAAAGGCAACTTCATTCTCTTTCTAGGGAAGTGTTCCATACCTTTCTTGAGAGGAAATTGATACTTAATATTTCCCTCTTTCATATCAATAACAGCACCAACAGTTCGAAGAAAAGGTCTTCCCAACACAATAGGACAAGATGCATTGCATTCAATATCCAAGACAACAAAATCAACGGGGACAAGGTTATTGTTAACCGTAATGCAAACTGATGCGGGGTGGCTTTTGGACACCTCCGCTTCAAGACCGACAAGTGCATCCCCGCCTATCGTCGACGCTACACCATGGTCAAGGAGTCCCCCAAGTGGACCAACAACACCAAACCCCGCCATATATGTCAAGGTGAACTCTTTCCTCTCGACACTCGACCTCGTCAATACCTTGGATGGAATGCTACCTCATGTCGGTGTGTTACATGTCATTAGGTACAAGAGTCATCGAGGAACCGGAGAGAAGGAACTCCCATGGTGCAAGGAAGAGAGAAGAAGAAGAATGAAGGAAGAAGGAAGGAAGAGGAAGAAGTGGCGAGGAGGAGGAAGGCCAGCCTGACCGGCTCCGACCGGACCGCCCGGTCACAGGCCCGGACCCTCCTCCGGCCCGGCCGGTTTCGACCGGAACGTCGACCGGTGCCATCCGGAAGCAATCCCGGGGCTCCCGAAGCCCCGTCCGGTTACGTCCGGCCCAGAATCCGGTTTGGAACCGGATGGCCCGGTCCCAGACCCGGTCCAACCGGCCCTGTGACCGGATTCGTCGGGTTTGACCCACCAACTTGTACCTTTTCGACCCATGTCGCCTTGTATGCCTATATAAGACCCCAGCTCGCCCCCATAGCTGGTTAGACAAGATTTAGGCTTAAACATAACTTTGAGCTTTGTCTCCCTAGGGTTTCATCCCCTTTGTATCAAGGCACCCCATGTTGGATGATTGGATCTATGTGAGTGAGATTCTAGTGTAGCCCACTCTCTCTCCCTCACCGGTCTCCGTCCCCAACACCGATCTCTCACTCCGGGATTCTACCTCGAGTCTCTCCCGTGGTGATTCTATTGGCGTGGTCCATCGAGCCACGAGGGTAAGTATCGATTGTATCGGGTTGGTGTGCGTTGTGTTCTTCGCGTTCTTCGTGTTCTTCCACCTCTCCCTCTCTTTTCCCCTTTGATTCTTGGGTCATTCGCGAGATCGGGCCACACACGGGGTCTCAGACCTTAACATATGGTATCAGCAGCCTTTGGTTTCCGCGAATTTGACCCCCCACCCATCCAATTTCGTCTCTAAAATTTTTGCCAAAAATCCCCAAAAAAAATAGCCCTAATTTGCCTTTGGATGGATCTGCGATTTGGTTGCGTTTTGAGTGGTTTTGGTCCATGGATTTGGTGTTGAGGTGCTTGATCTACTATTTCCCCCACTTTCTAGCCCCCAATTCCATCGTTTCCTTCGATTTGGGTCGATTTGGTTTGGTTTGCCTCAAGAACAGGAGAGAGAAAACGCCCCCGGTTGAGAACCCGGTCAACCGGCCCCCAGACCGGGCCAGACCGGCAGCCGGCCGCCAGGGCCGGCCAACCGGCCGGCCAGACCGGGCGCCAGACCGGGCCGCACCACCACCCGCCGCCGACCACCACCACTCCTCTCCACCGCCGGCAAGCACCGCCACCTCCCCAACCCACGGGTAAACACCGCCGCGGCCCCACCACCACCACCGCCGCATCCGCAAGAGCATCGACACCACCCACCACCGGCATACCACCGCCACCGCCGCCAAGCTACTTTGACCCGATTTCTCCGCTAACTTGTGTTTGCTTGTTCCGGTTTGAGTGCCTTGTTTGTGAAACTAACCCGCAGCTCCGAAGCAAGCGACGACATCCTCGGCACCCCGGACTTGCAAACGTACTCTTGACACCACCGCCGTCATCGCAAGTTGCGTGTTCATCACCGCCTAACATCTTAGGTATAACTTGCATTACCCTTGTAACCCCTCTTCTTTTGCGATCTATCCTATCGAGCATTGCTTATCTAGTGTTGCGAGACATTGCACGTGGCCCCGATTGTGAGGTGTGTGTGTAGTGTGGAGTCAAGCTTCTAAGCAAAACTCGTGTGGCAAGATAGCAAAAGCGAGCTAACGCTAACATAGTGCGAGAAAAAGCCGCAAAAACACAAAAAGAGTGCAAGTGCACCATAGAGCAAAAGTGTGTGAGTGCCATCATACATACAAATACACAAAAGAGTGCAAGTGCCACCAAATACAAAAAGAGGAAAAAGCTTTTAAGCAAAAGAGAGAAAAGAGAAGAGAGGCCGCGTGTGAATCTTGTTGTCTCTTCGTTTGCAACCAAAGCTTTGCCTCTCCTTGTGTTAGTGTGACACCGAGCAACCTTGCTTTCGGGCTTCATACACTTTTCCGCTCATTCCTTGGTCGCACTAACCCCACTTATCCCGTGTGTGAGTTCCATATCTTTTCCGTGTTTATAGTGATCATCGCTTTGACATTTGAGTTTTTGGATTTCACCCACCCTTAACAACAAACTTGATTTCGGATTTCATCTTTTGGCTTTCCACCATACTCACCTAACACCATATTTGCTAGCTTTTGCGTGTGTCTTTGTGTGAGTGCCCGATACAATTGTTCTAACTCTTGGTTTGTTGGATCACCCCAATCTTGTCATACCACGGTAAGATTGCGAGGTAGTGTTCTTCCACTAACATATACCATATAGATACCGTCTTGCTAACATGTATAGCGACGAAGAAGATACGGAGGAGTACACGGAGCACTTCGAGGAGGATACCTCTTCAAGCACCGCGGATGTGGAGGAACATGTGGAGCTCTACACCGACTATGGCTCCGCGAGCATCGCCAACATGACCGACATCGAGGAGCTCTACACCGACTATGGCTCCGCGAGTATCGCCAACATGGACGACATCGACGAGCTCTACATCGACACTTGCTCAACAAGCATGGATGACATGGTGGAGCACCACGACGAGGACGACATCGACCCCACCATGCATACCGCCGATGCTCCCACATACCCCTACTTGGCCAATGGAGCTACATATGAAGATCGAGGACCTCCACGATGGCATCATCATGTGGATCATCAAGAGCGTCCCCAACATATTCGGCATCGACACACTTCTCCGAGCTCCACAAGGCGCCATCATGAGAGTGCCTATGCACAAGATCATCGACATCACGGACATCATATGGAGCATCAAGAGCGCCCCCAACATGAGCCATCACCTAGGCAAGGCAAGGACCGTCATCGACTCACACCATCTCATGATCGTCGTCGACCACCACCACCCCATGGTCTACATCGACATCCGCCCACACATGATCTTCGACGACACCACTCAAGACATGGTGATGAGGCAAGAAGACGAGAGCCTCGACATGAAGCCCTTCCTCATAAGGCGACTTCTACCTCTTGCGCCACCACCACAATGGCCCCTACCTCGTCATATGCCTATGGACTCCGATGCTACAAGTGCAAGAAACAAGGCCACCTTCCACGGGAATGTCCCAATCTCCTATGTGAGGTATGCAAGGCCAAGGGTCACATGGCATGGCAATGCACAACGCCAAGCGCCAAGAAGCTCTACTTCGACGAGCTCAATGCACAAGTCTCCAAGATGCCACCACTTGAGGACGACTTAGGAGGCGATGGAGTTGAGCATGGTGAGCATGGGATTCTCCCTTCACCCACGGAGGCGCATGGAGTTGAGCATGGTGAGCATGGGATTCTCCCTTCACCCACGGAGGCGCATGGAGTTGAGATGGTTGAGCATGGGATTTTCCCTTCAACCACGGAGGCGCATGGAGATGAGCAAGTCGAACCTACTCCTACATGCTTGATTGATGAGTTGGTACCAATCCCATGTGAGCATGAGAGCCACTTAGCCCACTTGAGCGAGAGTGATAGTGAGTTGAGTGACTTCCACCCCATATGTGAGTTTGAGTGCTTCCATTTGGAGGACATGAGTGATACACAAAGTGAGTTGAGAGAGGTAGAGGATAGGTCCATGGAGGACATCGCATTTGCTAACACATTAACCTCTCCCTCGCTTGTGTCTTCTTATGTTGCACTAGGTTCAAAGGAGGACGAGTTCCCGCTCATGGAGACGATGTACATGGTGCATGAAGATGATGATATCTCACCATGCTTGCTCCAAGATGGACATGTCGACCACATGGATCCTCCTACTTCCACAACACCTACCTCACATGAGTCGGCCTTCAAAGGTAACAACATAGGTGTTGATGATGCCATGATCCCACTAGTGGACATGATGACTTATGAGCGCATGCATGATCTTGATGATACATTTGCTACGTCACTTGATTCTTTCATATTCCCATGTGATGCTTTGCTTGCTAACATTGTTGATCATGTGGAGTTGATTGATTGTGATAACATGAACATGCCATGCTATGAGAGCTTCATATTTGCTCCGCTTGCTTGCAATGATAATGATTATGCTCATGCTTGTGTTGTGACTCCCTTGATGACTACTTGCTCTTTGACATGTCTTGTTGACAATGATGACATTAGCTTCCGCATGCTTTGCCCAAAATGCTTACACCATTCCATGATCCTAGCATCCAAGATTGTGAACAATTGCTCTTTCTTATGCTTGGTATGCAAGAATGCTTATTTCATTGTCCATGAGATGGCCCCCATAGCCTTCTCAATTTTTGATGATCATGAGTTACCACATGCCATGAATGCACCTTCTTGCCATATGCACCATCGCCATGCATTTCATACTATCTTGCTTGACACTAATGGTGATGTGCATAAGACATGGAACATCATGATGGATGATGTATTCATCTACCATGCACACACGCTTTTTGTCTTGTTTCTTCCATGTGTAGGTACACGGACGACCACTTCCACCGCTACGGAGCATGAGCTCACGAAACACGCAATTGAGAGCTACCCCATCAAGGACCTAACCCGCGGGAATCACACCAAAGGGTATGTTCCCACAAGCCTTCGCCCTCATGTGTTTCCGACTTGGTTTGTCGAGCTTCCGGTTTGGTCCAATTCCTCATCACCTCTTTTGCTTCTTATGCAACTTATCTTGAAACATCTTGTTGGCACAATGGTTGTTGTATGTATTGATGATATCATCATACACTCCGAGAACCTCAAGGATCATGTCATACATGTGAGAGACACCTTATGCACCTTGTGCCACATGTCACACCAAAAGTTGCTCTCCTTTGGATTTCTCATTTCATCTTTGGCATTTGCAATGGATTCTTTGAAACTTGAGGATACCCATACTCGGCTCAAGCCAACCATACTTTCCCAAGCTAGAAGTCTCCATAGCTTTGCCATTGCACATAACAATTTTGCCCCAAATTTTGCCGCCGATACTTGCCTTTTGATTGTTCCATTTGTGTGGGACAATGCTACAAACAACATTTTTGACACTTTCCAAAGCAAGCTTTTACTTGCACAAATTTTTGTCCTCCCACATTTTGGATACATCGACACTCTTTCGATTACCATTTTTGCCACATGCCTCTTGGAGAAACGACTTGATGCTTCGTATTTGATTGAGAGCCTCTTGTTCGCCGGTCACCAAATTGGCATCCACAAGCTTTCCTTTTGCAAGTTGTTTTTCCCCTTGTTCTTCTTCGACCGAGACTTGGCCCCTCCACCACTACATGGGAGACCCGTTATGGACTACAACAAAGACGCCCGCACTACGACGAGCATCCCTAAGGACACAAGGGCACCTATACAAGTCCTTCCCGTCTACCTCATCGGTGAGGAGGAGCAAGAGTCGAGGACGACTCTTCCCCAAGGGGGGGAGATGATGCGGGGTGGCTTTTGGACACCTCCGCTTCAAGACCGACAAGTGCATCCCCGCCTATCGTCGACGCTACACCATGGTCAAGGAGTCCCCCAAGTGGACCAACAACACCAACCCCCGCCATATATGTCAAGGTGAACTCTTTCCTCTCGACACTCGACCTCGTCAATACCTTGGATGGAATGCTACCTCATGTCGGTGTGTTACATGTCATTAGGTACAAGAGTCATCGAGGAACCGGAGAGAAGGAACTCCCATGGTGCAAGGAAGAGAGAAGAAGAAGAATGAAGGAAGAAGGAAGGAAGAGGAAGAAGTGGCGGGAGGAGGAAGGCCAGCCGGTCACAGGCCCGGTCTGACCGGGCTCCTGACCGGACCGCCCGGTCACAGGCCCGGTCTGACCGGGCTCCTGACCGGGCCGGTTTTCGACCGAACGTCGACCGGTGCCATCCGGAAGCAATCCCGGGGCTCCCGAAGCCCCGCCCGGTTACGTCCGGCCCAGAATCCGGTTTGGAACCGGATGGCCCGGTCCCAGACCCGGTCCAACCGGCCCTGTGACCGGATTCGTCGGGTTTGACCCACCAACTTGTACCTTTTCGACCCATGTCGCCTTGTATGCCTATATAAGACCCCAGCTCGCCCCCATAGCTGGTTAGACAAGATTTAGGCTTAAACATAACTTTGAGCTTTGTCTCCCTAGGGTTTCATCCCCTTTGTATCAAGGCACCCCATGTTGGATGATTGGATCTATGTGAGTGAGATTCTAGTGTAGCCCACTCTCTCTCCCTCACCGGTCTCCGTCCCCAACACCGATCTCTCACTCCGGGATTCTACCTCGAGTCTCTCCCGTGGTGATTCTATTGGCGTGGTCCATCGAGCCACGAGGGTAAGTATCGATTGTATCGGGTTGGTGTGCGTTGTGTTCTTCGCGTTCTTCCTGTTCTTCCGCCTCTCCCTCTCTTTCCCCCTTTGATTCTTGGGTCATTCGCGAGATCGGGCCACACACGGGGTCTCAGACCTTAACACAAACATTATCAATCCTCCCCAAAGGTTTCTTTTTAGAATTATCAGCAAGATTAATATCCAAATAACAATTTTTCAATGGTGACAAGTCAAGCATATCATAAATCTTCTTAGGCATAACAGAAATACTTGCACCAAGATCACATAAAGCATTACATTCAAAATCATTGAATTTCATCTTAATGATGGGCTCCCAACCATCTTCTAATTTTCTAGGAATAGAAGCGGGCACCACTAGGGATCGGTACCCGATAGTTTGCTTCCTATCGGACTAGCTTTCGGCCGCCCGATTGGAAGCCGTCTGACCCTCGGATCTTTTTCACGTCCTGCACAATTCATTCCGTGATTATAGGACCGTTTGCATGCAGGTTAATTGGATGCATTTCCCTGAACGTGCGGCCCATCCCGTGGGATTTCCAAGTTTGACTTCCACTAATCACGAATGCTTCCATTTTTTTCTAGATAATCACCGCATGGCTAAATCATACTTTCCATATTCAATAATATTGCTAAGTTTTGCCGATATTTACTCATGGTTCTTGGTTTCTACCTAGTACCGTGACTAATATACGTTCTGATGGCACATTAGATTTGTTTTCTCCCTACATATAATGTTTTCTTTGCTTCATATATTAATTCACATTGTACAGGAGTCATGCTTTCAGCATTGTCACACTTGCTTCATAATTCTTAGTTAAAGTATTTCCTGAAGCACTTAATCCAAGTACACCATTTGTTTTGGACAGTGTTGATAATCCTCCGGAGGCTCAAACGTCCCGAACCTCCGGATGCAGCGATCAACACGTGTCCCACGGGGCCACTCAGCCACACGGAGACCTTCCACGCTCCCGAAAATAAACGGCCACACAGCGTCCTCGTGTCCTCGCTCGAAGCAAGCAGCACTATCGCCATGGGGCGGTAGCTTGGCCCTTGACCGGCACCTCCGGCGATGTTGGCGTCTAGCTCCGGCGAGGTCAGCCTCCACCCCACCTCGTAGCAAACGACTCGTGCAGTCGCAGCAGTACCTCCCTCTCATGGAAGCACGTCGGGAAGCACAACCACCCAACTTGTAGCAGCCCGGCGGACTCCGGCGAGCAGCACCGTCCTATGTCTTGGTAGCACCGTCGCGTGCTCCCTCAACACTGCTAGCAGCACCAGTGACAACCCATTGGAGCTCCTACGCAGGCGCCTCGAAACTCCGGCGGCAGGCGCTCGGAGCAATGGGCGACGCTCCTTGCAGCTCCGCCGGCGGCGGCTTGCAGCTTCCCCGTTGACCGGTTGCAGCTCCGGCGGTAGGCGCTCGACGCATCGGCGGAGCTTCCCTTGCAACTCCGCCGGTAGGCGGAGCAATCAGCGATGCTCCTTGCAGCTCGCCGCGGGCGGTTTGCAGCTCCCCTGTTGACCGGTTGCAGCTCCGAAGGTAGGCGCTTGAAGCATCGGCGCGCCCTTGCAAAGACGACGCTAGGTGCTCGGAGCAATCGGTGATGCTCCTTGCAGCTCTGCCGGTGGCGGCTTGCAGCTCCCTTGTTGACCGGTTGCAGCTCCGGTGGTAGGTGCTTGAAGCATCGGCGGCGACCCCTTGCAGCTCGACGGTAGGCGCTCGGAGCAATTGGTGACGCTCCTTGCAGCTCCGCTGGCGGCGGCTTGTAGCTCCCGTGTAGACCTATTGCAGCTCCGGCCAGCGACTTCTGCAGGCGTGTTCGCACGCGTCCGCGCCCACCGTCTGGTGGAGAGCCCACACCATAGCGCCGCCGTGTAGGTGCTCCCCATCTCGTACCTTGTAGGTTTAGACGGGGAGAGACAAAGCTGGGCGAGAAAACAGCGGCCAAAACGGCCGGGATCTCACCGGAGGCGCGCGGGACGGAGGGGCTGGGCGGCAGCTCGCCGGCGTGGTCAAGCTCTTGGAGAGCAGGCTATGGAGGGCGAAGTTTTTCTACAAACAGACAGAAAATAGGAACGGGTGGAGAAGAATCGTTCGGAGGAGATAAGCCATCGGCCCGCAACGTGGTGGGTCCGCCATCGCTGTCTCACCACACGGAAGGACGCGTGTCACGCGCTCAGCTCGCGATGGAAAAGGATCCTACAACGCGCTAGCCGGAGGCACGGAGCCACGTGCCTCCGACGGAAACCGAGCATTTTCCATTTGTTTTCCATACATTTGAATCATGGTTGCAGCCGGTGCTTCCATTATTTTCACATATGCTTACACTATTGAAAAATGTTTCCAATGCTGCTAACTTTTGTTTGTTTTAGAAGCTGCGTATTTATAGTTCCGTCGACTTAACACTTTGCTTCTATAGTGACGAGAATTCGCTTCTTTGAAAATAAAATTTTCCCATAAACGGTAGATTTTGCTACAATATTTATCACATGTGTTTTATACGGTTTTGAAGTATTGCTGCAACATTTTTCATTTTGTGCTTCGTTTCTGTTTAATATATGCTTCCATGTATTATGGTTGCATATTCTTTTACTTGACTAGCACTTAATTTGGTTGCTTCGTATGCAACTTAAAGCAGCTTCCTATATTATCTACAGATGCTTCGACACCAAAAACAAAAGGAAACATGCTTCGCTGCTTCCACAATAGTTCGACACATATGTACTAGTATTAATGCTTCCTGGTTGTATTAATATTGCTTCATAACTTCCTACTAGATGCTTCAGCTGTGTTTCATCTCCATCTGAAGCATTATTGTGGAGGGCCTTGGAGCTTGGAGGCATACGGAAAGAGTACGCCTCGCTGGATCAGCAACGTAGGTTAGCCAAAAAGTTAGTGTTCATCATACGCCCCTGCCTTTCGCCGGAGGCAACGACGAGAAACTGGAGCATGAGAAGGTTGTTGGCGCCCCTCGCGACTTGCGACCCTGCTCATCGTAGGCATCGTTTGTTAGCGCCGCTCATCGTAGGCCACAAGAAACTTTGGAAGCATCAATTTACGATGTCTCAACATAACTAGTACCACGTGGAAGCTTTGAAGCCTGAAACATAACTAGTAGCACAAGGTCAATGTTTAAATCACAATTGTACTAATTAAAGACGACATTAACCAAAACTAACAGGAATAAGCATGGTTGTATGTAGGAAACTGTAAAGCGGAAAAAAAATATAATGTACATATGAAGCATAGAAATTCCCTATAATTTTTTCACTTCCAAATTCCAATACGTATCAAGAGATTAGTGCTATGGCAACATAAGTCGTATTGGAAGCATAGAAGTTTCATACAAAGTATCTCAATATTAGACATAGCACTAATATTGAGATACGTTGTATCTGTCAGATAAGTGCTATCTAACAGATTGATTTTGCGATGTTAAAGTTAACTAGATTACTCTTCAAAGATCGAAAACCCTGATTGGGATCTAGGACTAGGTCCGTTGCAAGTTACCTGCTCCTACATTGTGTAGGTGTTCAACGAAGCAGCCGCCGATCCAGTGCTTCATGTGGAGTGATCTGCCGGGTTATGCCTCCTCTGACTCTATAACGACGTCCGTCGGCGGTCAGGGAGGTCCCGATGACATACCCGCGACGGAGCGTCGAGTGTGCCAGCGCAGGGCCTGAACCAGGTGATTGGTAACTGCATGGAGCACGCCGAGTATGCCGAGTCGCCGTGCAATATGTCACCTCGGGCGACCAGCGCCCTGAACACCATCCTGACCTCGACCTCGCGGTGGTCGCAGCTTGCGTCGAGCGCAACCACCACCAATTGTGGCGGCGGCAACAAGCTAGGCTGCCACCGTCATCGCATTTCCAGCGTCGATCGGACATAGGAGCGCGGCTGCGTGTTGGTTCATGCAGGTGGCGCCGTGGCGAGGAGAGGAGCCGCGGCGCGCTGGGGAGAGCAGATGCGGCAAGAGCAGGCCAATCTGTGGGCGAGTAATCCGGCCACGATTTTGGGGCTCAGTTATCGCATGATTTTTTTCTGTGGGAGCTGGGTAAATGTCCAGGTTTATTATTGGGTCACCTCTTTTCTTCAAGGAAAGCTTCGTGAATGAGGGCCGTATGATGGGATAGGATCGTGCGGCGTCTGATCGGTCCGATGGTTTCCTTCTCATCGGACTGCGATACATAGTGTTTTCCAATAGAAGCTTTAAGTTTTAATTTCTCTTCCCTAGCTTTAATGAGAGCATTTGTAATATGTTTTGTAAAGGCTAAATTTATAGCACTACATTAGGACTTCTAGCAAGCTTTTGTAAGAACTTTATAACTTCAGTAATATGACAATCATCAAAATCTAAACCATTATGTTCTACAGCAATGGAATCATTGTCACCAATATTTTGAAAAATTTCAGCAGTTTTATCACAAGCAGTTTCAGGCAATTTTGCACGCTTTGCACTAGGAGTAGAAACATTGCCAACACCAATTATTTTACCATTGATAGTAGGAGGTGTAGTAACATGTGTAGAATCAACATTACTAGTGGTGGTAATAGTCCAAACTTTAGCTACATTATTCTCTTTAGCAAGTTTTTCTTTTTCTTCTCTATCCCACCTAGCATGCAATTCAGCCAACATTCTAATATTATCGTTAATTTGAACTTGGATGGCATTTGTTTTAGCAAACCTAGCATCTTTAACTTCCTCGGGCATAACTTTAAGTTTTAAAAGATCAACATCAAGAGCAAGACTATCAACCTTAGAAGCAAGAACATCAATTTTACCAAGCTTTTCTTCAACAGTTTTATTAAAAGCAGTTTGTGTACTAATAAATTCTTTAAGCATGACTTCAAGACCAGAGGGTACACTCTTATTATTGTTGTAAGAATTACCATAACCACTACCATTATTAGAAGGATATGGCTTATAGTTGTTGTTACCATAATTATTCCTATAAGCATTGTTGTTGAAATTATTATTCTTAATGAAATTCACATCAACATTTTCTTCTTGAGCAACCAATGAAGCTAAAGGAACATTATTAGGATCAATATGAGATCTACCATTTGCAAGCATAGACATTATAGCATCAATCTTATCACCCAAAGAAGAGGTTTCTTCAACAGAATTTACCTTCTTACCTTGAGGAGTTCTTTCAGTGTGCCATTCAGAGTAATTGATCATCATATCATCAAGAAGCTTAGTCGCGGCGCCCAAGGTGATGGACATAAAAGTACCTCCAGCAGCTGAATCCAATAGGTTCCTCGAGGAAAAATTCAATCCTGCATAAAAGGTTTGGATGATCATCCAAGTAGTCAGTCCATGAGTTGGGCAATTCTTTACCAAAGATTTCATTCTCTCCCATGCTTGAGCAACATGTTCATTATCAAATTGCTTAAAATTCATAATGCTACTTCTCAAAGATATAATTTTAGCATGAGGATAATATTTACCAATAAAAGCATCTTTACATTTAGTCCATGAATCAATACTATTTTTAGGCAAAGAAAGCAACCAATCTTTAGCTCTTCCTCTTAATGAGAAAGGAAACAATTTCAGTTTTATAATATCACCATCTATATCCTTATACTTTTGCATTTCACAAAGTTCAACAAAATTATTAAGATGGGCAGCAGCATCATCATTTCTAACATCAGAAAATTGCTCTCTCATAACAATATTCAGTAAAGCAGGTTTAATTTCTGTTATCACCAGATTTTGGCCAAATCAGGAGATGGGTTGTAAGTTGAGATGGGCTTGAAGGATATACGCGTGGAGCATCTCTGAAACGGCCTTGCACGAGGAGTTTGGGCTAGATTGCCCGTATATCTGTAAATATAGTAGATTGCATCTTAGTTTAGAATTAAAAGATAGAGTTTAACCCGTGCACGGTTAGGTGCACGCCCGAATTAGAAAGTCCCTTGGACTATAAATATGTATCTAGGGTTATCGAGAAAGGAGGACAATCACGTTCACAACAAACACAAACCAGGCGCATCGCCACCCCTTCTTTCGAGGGTTTCTTCCGGGTAAGCATCATGCTGCCTAGATCGCATCTTGCGATCTAGCAGACGTTTATTCGTTATCTTGTGCTGCTCGTGCTGAAGCGTTGTTGATGGTGAGTAGCACTATTTATCTTAGGTGTTGTGGGGCTTGCATGGATGCTTTTCTTATACATGCTTGTTTAGCTATGCTGCCCCTCGATATCTAGCTGCCCTTATACCTATCTAGGTGTAAGGGCAGCACCTTGCTTGTTCGTTATTTAGTAGATCCAATCTGTTATAGTTGCTCCTTGATTCTTCAAGGATTGGTTTAATATCTGTATGGTTAGGCCTTGCAAACGGGTTGAACGATCCGGTAGTGCGTAAGGTATGGTTCGTTAGTCCTAAGAGGGATGTTCCGGGAATTGACTTAATGTTGGTTTTTAGGCCTCTTTTAGGGTTAGCTCTCCATTATCTTTCGTGTCTATTAGGCTCAACTACGCGTAGGATGTTTCGATCATGCGGTGAAAACCCTAAACTGTCGTAGATTGGTTTAGCTTTATATTGATCAAGCAAGAGCCCCATGTCATCATTAACCCGACGTGAACCATGGGGCGATCGGCTCTTTGAGCTGATCCACAGGGCAACCTGAGAGCCGATCGGGCTCGTATTTAATGTTTACGTGTCTACCATGCAGGAAACTAATCGAAGCAATCCAACACCTTCCCTGGTATAGGTCAGGTGGCACGCCCTTGCAACCGCTAGGACGTGTGCCGGAACATTTGCGGGACGATGTCGAGGGACCAGGGCCCCCTGCAGTCTTGGAAGCCTCCCGGCTCTTCGTGTTGCTTAACCACCGCTCGCCGTGGGTTTTGGCAGGCAACACATTCTGGCACGCCCAGTGGGATAGTCTTCTACAACAACCACGTCAACACCTGCATCCGAGATGGCGGAAGAACCGATCAAGTACGAAGATCTGCCTCCAGAGCACAAGAAGAAATATGATGATCTCAAGGCCATCTTCGAAGCCGATCTCATCGGCTCTTTCGAGAAGACCCGTTCGCACGGGATTAGGTTCAAAGGGTTCAAACCCGAAGGCGTGCTTGAAGGAGTAGATCTGTCTCTCCCTTCGGAGGACCGTACCAGAGCCCTGCGCCAGGAAATTAACTATGATGTGGCTCATTCTCTTCATCGGCATTCTGAGAGCCTGGTGAACACTCTGGAGCGTGTCGCGCTTTGTGTGGTTCAAGAAATCATGAAGCATCAGTATTCTCCGTCAGGACCTGCTCTAGGAACTCACCAGGGAGAAATACCGTTCTACACTAGACCACCACTGCCATACACGTTTGCAGCTCCACAGCAACAAGGTTCACCGGCGTACGTCGTCTACAAGGTTGGAGGCGATCCTGGCGATTACCAATTCCTGTATGAGCCGCCCAAGGAGATTCCACATGGATACGTGTGCACGTACGTGCCGGACTGCAACAACTGGGCGAACCAGATTACGGCAGGAGGGGTCGCTGGAACAGGAGTAGTTGCTGGGCAGGAGGCAGTTCTGGAGCAGATGCTGAGAAACAGGCGTGGCTAGCTAAATATGCCACCGGAACAAGTCATGAACGCTCAACCTCTGCAGCTCCTACGGCGGATCAGATTACTGCAATCTTGAGAGACCAGTTCGGCATCCTGCCAAAGAAGAGAATGATCGGCTATTCCAAGCCGTATCCCAACGAGTATGACCTAATTCCACTACCGCCTAAGTATCGGCTCCCTGACTTCACAAAATTCAGTGGATCAGAAGGGTCCAGCTCAATTGAACACGTGAGCCAATATTTAGCACAGTTGGGCATGGTCTCAGCTTCAGACGAGCTACGTGTGAGGTTCTTTTCACAATCTCTCACGGGTCCGGCCTTTGGGTGGTACACCTCGTTGCCACCAGATTCGGTTCGAACGTGGAAGCACTGGAAGAGCAGTTTCACATACAATATCATTCAGAATGAAGCTGGCATTGCCGATCTGACCCAGGTTCGGCAAAGGCGAGGAGAGACGGTGTTTGAATACATCCAGCGCTTCAGACCGTCAGAACCGATGTTATTGGCCGTTTATCCGAGAAGGAAGCAATCGAGCTGGCGATAGGTGCCCGCGCCGCTCAAAGATGTGACCTTCCAAGCGACTACAATTCAGGCGCATATGGTTCGAAATTGACATCGTATGAACAACCACCGTAATTGTACCAGGACAAGTTCAAGCGCGTCGCCCTGATCGAGACGGAAGAAGATGAAGATTCTGCAGGAGATCAGGAAGTCGCCGTGGCTGAATGGAACCGGGGGGCAAAACCCTTGTCCTGCAAGTGGGTGAAACAACCAGGGCCTGCAAAAGGGTTTGACTTTGATTTAAGCAAAACGGAGCAGATTTTTGATTTGCTGCTAAAGGAAAACAGCTGAAGTTACCCGAAGGCCACAAAATCCCCACGTTACAAGAGATGAACGGCAGGCCATACTGCAAATGGCATCACACGTTCACTCATGCCACCAATGACTGCAAAGTCTTGCGCGGACAGATTCAAATGGCGATAGAACAAGGCCGATTACTCTTTCAGTTTGCCATGAGAGTTGACACGCATCCGTTTCCTGACGTCAACATGGTCGATCTTAGTCACTGCAGGAGCGAGCCAGGCTTCTCGTTTGATGTCAACATGGCAGGACTTGTAGACCGCCATGGCAAGGATAAGCCAGAGACTAGTCACTCCCGTGGAAAAGATGAAGAGGAGGCCGATCCACGCGACCGGCCCCAGATGATGACAGACGGTATTTGAACTGAGGAAGAGGTGAGAAGCGTGCGGTATCAACGACCACTTTCCGCGCACCTCCTTAACAAATATGAGCAGCAGTATGACCGACGTCGGCGCTACGACGTAGATGATAAGAGAGATCGTCGGTCTGATGCAGATGACAGGAAATACCGTCGATATGATAGAAACAATGAAGGGTATAAGCGTCACGCTAGAGGGAGGTCAAGAGTGCGAGAGGACATGGATAGGCATTGGAACTGTCCTTTCTTCAAACACTGCTGGGACTCAGGAATGAGCCGATTGCCTACAATCGAGAACTGCCCAGAATGTAGACAAAAGAGGAAGGGAACAAGTGAAGTTTCAGTGTTCATGCCTAGGACCTCTCCCAGAAAAAACGAGCTAAGTCATCTCAAGATGAAGACTTCGAGGAGTCAGAGGAAGAAGATAGATATCACCGGCCAAGGTGGTGCCCTGATGGACTCAGCCACTCCCAAAAGCGCAGAGTACAACGGCTACGAAACTTGGAGGAAGCCGAGGTGCAGTACCTGTACACGTTGCGGAAGGCACGGCCCGACCTGGCCGTGAAAATTCAGCAAACATTGGAGACGGGGACTCGCCCACCAAAGAAAGTGTGGCGACCTAAGCAGACAAAAGCCGATGCAGAGGCATCGGCTGATACAAACATGGTGTTTATACTCCCGTCAGAATTTTGTGCTCCAAAAGACGAGGAAGTATCAGTGGCACAGTTCGATTGCGGCCCGCGGCCAGTCATCTTTGAGAAGCCAAGAGAGAGGAGCTACAGGCACCTGAAAGCCCTATACTTGAAAGGTTATATCAAGGGATTTCAATCTTCGTGCCCCTGCTTCGTTAGTTGTACTCAGTTTTCCCCAGCTTGTTAGTTTTTCCTCAGTTTTCCCCTCCCTCTAGTTTGAAACCCATCGAAGACGCGGGTTGCCGTCAGGTCAGAGGCCTTACCGTTACCGTGAGGTCAGTTCCTCGCTGACCGTCTCGTGCTGACGGGTGGATCCATCTACCGCTGACGCGTGGGCCGTTTTATTTCCTGATTGTATACGCGGTGCTGCCAATGACAAATGGGGCCGCTCTATGGGGCTGCCGCAGCCAATGACCAGTGGGTCGTCTATTTATTTATAGAAAATTATATATTGCCGCTCTGTGGGGCCTCCGCAGCCAATGACCGCTGTGGTCGTCTATTTTATTTAGAGAATATAATATAGAGCCGCTCTGTAGGGGCCGCCTCAGCCCATGGCAGGTGACTATTTTCGCAGCTTAATCTAAAGTGACTCTTATGCTAAACATTGTGCATCCCGACGTTGACCTAGCAGTGGCGGCGAGCATAGCCGTTCTGACCATGCCGATATCGGCATCGGCATCGTTACATGCATAATATATAGAAAATAGCTAGATCTCTAAATCGATGCATATGAAGCTACATATATATTCTTGGTCATAATCCCCTTAATTATCTAAAGGGGATGGATGCATGGCTTCACGTCGTCGTCGCTTTCATCGTCAGTATCTTCGTCGTCTGAGTAGTAGTACCTCCTGCACATTGTTCCGTCGAACACCTTCACTGTGAGCACATCATCGCCTTCATATTTGAAGTGTACGAACCAGCCGAAATCCACACCGTGCGCGATGGCGAATTTCTCCCAGCCCTTGTCGAGGTACATCCGGCCTTGTCCGTCAAATAGGACCTCCACGGTCCAGAGACGAGGACCGCAGTCAGCTGCTCGCAGATACACCTTAGCTGGCTCCTTGCCGTCAAGATAGTCCGCAAATTTTTTTGGGAGTTCCTGCAAAGAGATCGAGCGCCGATCGTTTGAAATTAGGGAACCCTTGAAATTAAAGGTTTTTTAGAACATGCCCATAATTAATCACATGCATCATATATGTGGGAACGCGTACGTACCTTCTTGACCAAAGGGTCTTCATAGACGACGATGAAGAACTCCTCTATGATCAATGGCAGTGTTGACGGTGGTGGTGGCAATGATGATGATCCACTTCCCCTTCCCCTTCCCCTTCCCCTTCCCCTTCCCCTTCCCCTTCCGGTCCGCGTCCGAGACGTGGAAGCCATGGCAATGGATAAAGTGTATGTGAACGAAGAAGAGAGAGGCAGAACCTATTGACACAAGGGATGGCCGTGTGGGTGTTTATAAGGGAGAGATGACCGTTGTAGGGGTTTACACAATAAAATAAGGAGGAGATGACCGTTGTGGGGGTTTATACACAATAAATTAAGGAGGAGATGACCGTTGTGGGGGTATATATCTCAAAAAAAAAGTAATGCGGACTATGTTGACGGAAATGGAACTTCGTGATATAGTTTATCATTTTACCGTGAAAAGTAATGCCTAAAAGAAAAGTAATGGCTACAAGAAATCGGTGATGGTTTATCGTTTTTTGCGTGAAAAGTAATGGGTACAAGAAATGGGTGATGGTGTATCATTTTTTGCGTGAAAAGTAATGGCTACAACAAAATCGGTGATGGTTTATCGTTTTTTGCGTGGAAAGTAATGGGTACAAGAAATGGGTGATGGTGTATCATATTTTTGCGTGATAAGTAATGGCTACAACAAAATCGGTGATGGTTTATCGTTTTTTGCGTTGAAAGTAATGGGTACAAGAAATGGGTGATGGTGTATCATTTTTTTGCGTGAAAAGTAATGGCTACAACAAAATCGGTGATGGTTTATCATTTTTTGCGTGGAAAGTAATGGCTACAAGAAATGAGTGATGGTGTATCATTTTTTTGCGTGGAAAGTAATGGCTAAAACAAAAGTAATGGCTACAAGAAATCGGTGATGGTTTATCGTTTTTTGCGTGGAAAGTAATGGCTACAACAAATCGGCGATGGTTTATCGTTTTTTGCGTGAAAAGTAATGCCTAAAAAGAGTTTATAATTTAGCTCGTGAAAAATAATGCCTCGTGAAAAATAATGCCTAAAAAGAGTTTATAATTTAGCTCGTGAAAAATAATGCAGAAAACCAAACTTTAGCGTACTGGGTAACCGCCCTTTCGCATACATAGAGGGTGGAAGCTAACCGACGACAGAGAGAGAGAGAGAGGGTGGTGGCCCCGACCAGAGAGAGAGATAGGGATTATCCTGCCCGTTAGATCATACGATCAACGGTCATCGGGCACGATCCGCGTGACATGGGCTAGACCAATCAGGGCAATGTTCGGCGTCTGTGAGAGTGTGTGAAGGGAGAGGGCAAAACTGAGTAGTATCAAGAAACCAAGGGCAAGTGAGTAGTAAACAGACTAAGGGATTGAAATATGAGATTTAAAAATTGGAAAATGCGTGTTTTGTACAATGAAACCCATCTTGGCCTACCTCAAATTATTTGTAATACAAATCTACACGAGTGTGAAAATTATGGCCTCATTCAGACAAAGTATGTTTTGGGGAAAGCTGTTTTGGGTAGGGCTTATTATGGAAAACCATGCACCTTCATAGCTACTAGGTGATTTGAGAAGTGGCAATTTGTGGTGAAACTTGATTTATCTATGATTTGAGAAGTGGCAATTTGTGGTAAAGACTCCATGAGTAAGTGCCACTCTTTTTCGGATTTTTTTGCACATTAAATAACTCATTTAACTAGTTAATCCCATTTGTTGACTCTCTGTTGACCAGCCACTTGAGGGTAAAACTGAGTATATTGCACTAGCCAGTATTAGCACTCAAGGAGAAAACTGAGCACACAAAAATGCTAGTATATGACTCGAGGGTATACCTGAGTATATCTAAATTTCCAGGGTTAGACTCGAGGACGCGTGTTGCGGTGCAGAAGTGGAAGACGTGCCATTGTTGACGCGTGTCGCGGTGCAGACGTGCAAATAGTGGACGCGTAGGACGCGGGTCGCATTTAGGACGCGTAAGCCCCTCCCTCCCTCCCTCCCTCTGCACACAGTCGTCTCATTCTCGCTCACGCACGAAACCACCCCTCTCACGTCCCATCAACTTCTCCAAATCGAAAAACCCCAACCGCCGTACGCACGCTACCCTGCCGGCGATGGAGAAGAAGAATGCGCCGACGGCCGTCGCCTCCGAGCCCGTCGCCTCCAAGCCCGTCGCCTCCGCGCCCGTCGCCGCCGAGCCAGTCGCCGCCGAGCCTCGCCGCCGAGCCGCGCCGCCGAGCCGCCGAGCGCGTCGCCTCCGAGGGCGGCGCATCCAAGCGCGGCTCCTCCGTGAACTGGGCCTCTCTCTCGGCTGATGGACCACTTCACAAGATCGGCAAATGCTTGCTGGCGAACGAGGAGTACGCCGACACCTACTCTGCCATGAGGCAAGTCTGTAGAAATTGGCGCTCAGGTTTGCCTGAGCCCGACGTGCACCTGGACGAATGGATCATGCTAGACCACGCCCTTCCACACGTCGCTGAGTTCACCTTCCTCCAACTCGGCACATCACGCTACGTCACCATAGATCTATCGGAAGTTCATACAAGGTTCAACTTCCTCCATATCTACCTCTTTATTTTCAATCTTAAACATCTTAGTGCTGAATGTTATCGTGCTTGCCCAGATACTACTTCGTCGGATTTTGCCGTGGCGTCATCGTGCTTGCCCAGAAGAACCCGCCGCACAAGATACGGCTTCTGAACCCACTCACAAAGAAATCGAACACTATGTTTGAGGCGCAGATGCCATCTGTTTTCCTGAAATCAGTCGCTGTGATCAAATCCCCGACTATGGTCTTCGTTACCGCACATTACCCGTCGGAAATTGGTTGGGTCGATGAGAGCACTCCAACTAAGGATATAGATAAAGATTGGGAAAAAAGATTTTCGATCAAGAACCATTGTCTGCGTTGCATTACCCCGTTCAATGGTGAACTGTATGCACTAGCTGTGGACAATTTAGAGCACGGAAGAATAGTGTGCACCAATGTACAGTTGCAGCAGCGCGCGAGCACTGTCAAGATGGAGACACTAATTTCATTTCCAGAACTTGGACATCAGAAGTTCTACCTCGTGAAGTCGGATGGTGATCTGCTGCTTGTGTTGTTGGTCAGCGTGGCTTTGGCGGGCAGACCATTGGTGTACCGTGTGGACACTCAGAGCCGCTCTCTCCATCCGGTCAGTAACATTGGCAGTAATGCCTTCTTCGTGAATTATATCCGGTGTATCTCCGTCGACACCAGAGTGTACCCGACACTTCGACCTGGCTGCATCTACTACACGGATTTGGGTTATATCAGAGAGTACTCTCATGATACAAAGGCCTGGGATGAGTGGGCAGTACGTGTGGATAGAATAGGAAACTACGGTATGAGAAATGAACACAAGCCATACCGTTTGGAGGATGTATTGGCCGCACACTGCAGACGGAGGGAGTTCAATGAATATTTCCTTCGGGTAATGCACGATTGGAGCAACGACGAAATATATGAGGAGGAATGAAGAACAAATTCATTCATCCTAATCTTCTTGTTGTCCATACATTGCGTGTGTCTTGTATATTACAACGTTATTGGCTGCTTTTGGCTGCTGTATGCAGTTTCCCTATGTATTATACTTAGTTTTCTGATTATGCAGTTGTCAATTTATCATATACTAGCTTCTACATTTGCTACTAGATTTGCTGCCATATTGGGCAAAAAACGAGGGCCAAAAGGCATAAATAACCCCAGAGATTTGCTACTAGATTTGCTGCCATATTGAAGAAAGACAGAAATAGAAGCTTCTCTAGATTTGATACTAATTTGGTGAAAAAGACAGAGAGAGAAAGAGGGGAAAAGGTGCTCTTAAAAATGCCAATTTGGGCCGAGAGAGACAAAACCCAGCTCCTGCTCACGTGCAACCAAACGCTTCTCGTCCTGTCCCACGCGGTCCCTTTCTACCAGCCCCACGCGCCGCGCCCCACGCCGCGGCCCCACACGACGCGGCCCCACAGACGACGCGGCGCAACACGCCAGCACAGAACGTCCAAATAAACGGATTCCTTCCGTCCGAGCTCCTTCTGCGGGTTTCAGACATAGGTTGGGGAAAACTGAGGAAAACTAAGGGGCTGGGGAAAACTGAGTACAACTAACGACCCGAGGGCACGAAAATAGAAATCCCTTATATCAATGGGCAGCCTATCAGCAAGATGCTGGTTGACACGGGAGCAGCAGTCAATATAATGTCGTACTCCATGTTGCGACGTTTGGGACGTTCCAATGAAGATCTGATCAAGACCAACGTCACACTAAGCGATTTCAACGCCAAGCGTCGAAGCCAAGGGTGTTCTGAACGTAGACTTAATCGTTGGCCGAAAAACCATCCCTACCTCGTTCTTCATCGTCGACAGCAAAAGCACTTACGATGTCCTGCTAGGAAGGGATTGGATCCACGCTAACTGTTGCATTCCATCCACCACTACTAGGAAAAGGCCTAGCCGTAAGACAGCCAGCAGTGGCGCACCATGACTGACGTGCGCCACCACTACTTAGCAGTGGCGCACCACAAAACGGTGGGCCACTGTTACAAAAGTAGTAGTGGCGCACCTCGATTGTGGTGCGCCATAAGTAAGTGGTGACAGGAGGCCAGCTCCTCCCCCAACCTAGTAGTGGCGCACGTCTCCGGGGTGCGCCACTGCTACATTACTTACCTATGGCGCACGTTAAAGTGGTGCGCCACTGCTAGGAGGTGTCCAGAGCCCGTTTAGAGATGATAGGCTTAGCAATGGCGCACATCAGTGGTGCGCCACTGCTACATAGGTTACCTATGGCGCATGTCTTTAGGTGCGCCACTGCTAGGGGGTGGCCAGAGCCCCTTTAGAGATGAGAGGCTTAGCAGTGGCGCACCACCTGGCAGTGCGCCATTGCTATGTCACCCTAGCAGTGGCGCACGGCTAGGTGGTGCGCCACTGCTAACCTGGGACCATTTCCTGCTTTTCACCCTCCACTCACATGTGCCACCCACTTTCCCCAAACACTCTTCCACCACCACCTCCCACCAAATCTGGATCTGGTCGTGTTGCCCCTCCTTCCCACCTCATTTTCACCTCTTCATTCACCAAAATTAAGTTGGTAAACTTAATTTTCTTCATAGGTAAGTAATGGTGAAGCTTTCTTAGCTCAATACCCTACTCAATCTCAACTTTTTACCTCATCCAACACTCTAGGTCTCGCCGTATCGGTAACTTTGTTGGTTTTATGCTTTGTGTGTGACCGCGCCGGTTCCGATCGTCTTGCACACACACGTGTGCACATCTCTAAAGAGCACTAAGCTCCCAGGGTTGGGGGCGCTTGTGGTGGCTCCGCACATCCCTTTCACGGGCCCCACAGGTAAAGTATGCAGGTCGTGCTGCCAGGCAAGTCATAGGCGGTTGGTTCAGAGGCGGCTCGTTCTTGACAATCGCTAGCTGCACCTCCATCGGCCTCCTCATCTTGACCGCATCCCATCGAGTTTGACGCCTCTCGGATCACCGTGGATGGAGCAGACTGCTCCTTTCTCCGATGAGCTCTGCCGCCACGTCCTTCCTCTGAAGTGCGCTACCGCCGCCTACTTCCTCCGACGAGCTCAACCGTCGCCTTCCTCCGACGAGCGCCGCCGTCGCCTTCCCCGACTCGCGGCCGCTTCCTCCCTCTGGCAAGACTCCAATCTGCCGCTCCAAGGTGAGCAGCGCGACCTTACCGGAGATTTGGTTTGTGATTCTAACAGATTTAGGTTGAGTTCCTGACCATGATCAGTTGATCACTCTAGCACTATGGAAGTATGAGGTGATGCTTCTACTACAGTCAAAGAAGAATTGTGTCTCTGAATTCCCTTTTGCAGCTTGCACTCGAGAGAAGAGGATTAAGAAATTAGAAACTGCTTTATTGTCCACGGGTTATTATCGAGCACTTTCTTATATTGTAGGTGACATGTTTTCTGACGGTATGCAAATATGTCTCCTTGTATACTCTTCTTGTGAGCCCAACGCATGCTAAACAAAATGTCTACCTAGCTTGAGCTTTAAGCTGGGTGTCATAATTGTAGAGCTGTAGCCCCTTGCTGACCTGAAGGAACACCGAGTTCTCACAGTGGCATCAGATAATTTTAGCATAATTTTAACTTCCTGAAACTGAATTCTTAAAGAAATTCATTCATATACCCTGCCTGGGTGACACTTCTCTTGTCTGTTGTCGTAATATAAAGAACATCTGGTTGCAGATAAAGTAACTGAACTAGATAATGATATGTTCTGGCTTTAATGTGTATCGAAGTATATTCAACGTGGTGACTACTTTAATAGAGTGGCGCTTATTTGCATCATCGCATCTCTGCAAAGTCTTCTGGTATAAATCCGCTGACCATACACTTCAACATCTGCAGCCGAGGAACCTCCTGTGGGCAACTTCCAAGCATGATGTGTACGTGATGCAGAACTACTCTATGATGCACTGGTCATCCCTGCTCCGGAGTGGAAATGAAGTTCTCAAAGTGGCAGGCCAAGTTGAGCCAACTCAGGTGATCCGCCAGACCACCACACCGATAGTAGTTGGTATTATCGGGATGTTAATCCACCAAGTGACTTACTGTAACAGACTATCTCGTGGCCCTTGTCCAGGGTGCACAACTGCTCATCTGCAAGGTAGGAGCAGTAGGAACACGGTGCGGACCTGTGGATGTTCCGAATCTTGTTAGCTGACGGTTCTCTTTTGGTGTCAGCATGTAGATCAACCTGAGGGGTGAACACACTAAGATCTTAGCTAAATAGGAACACTGCATATTCGTCAAAGTATCTGTGTTTCCGTGTTCGAATGCCTAGGGGATTGGGATCTCTAGGTGCAGATGTCCTCTCTCTGTCTTTTCAATATCCCCTTCGGTTTAGCAATGGCATTACAACAACTTGTGATTTTTCTTCGGTTAGTGTAAAACCTGAAGCAACAGTGTTTTAGTTTAGCTGAAATCAGTGAATGTTGAGTAGTAAGTGCGGTTCTGTTTTGTTCAAGACATCATATTATTATACCAAATTGAATTGTTTCAGAACTTGTTGGTTTCGAATAACAAATTGGAAGTGTCTTGCCCCGTGCATCTATGACATCGTTTAGTATCTGAATCTGTCCAACAACAGGTTCGTGGACTCGATTCCAGCTGAATCAGCTAGATTGAGTAACATGGGACATCTAAACCTCTCTTCTAATGGCTTTGGTGGAGCATTACTGTTGGTTTTCAAAATCTTGATAAACTAGCTTGATGTAGTTGGATCTCCGTGGCATTGACTTCGCCGGCAAACTGGATGACATATTTGCACAGTTGCAGAACCCAATCCGTTTTGATTTCAGCCGCAGTCAGTTCTCGGGGTTCCCTGCATCAATATCTGGTAAGTCATCTGTGGCTAGCACACTGCAATACTTGAATATTATCCATAATTTGCTGTCAGGGGCAGTGTTTGAGAGTGATCCAACGCGATTGTTTGACATCTTGGATGTGTTCAATGCAAGTTATAGTAACCTGAAATTTTGAATGCTTGATGATATCTTTAACTGGTGTTATGCTAAGATATCCAGACTTTTGTTTTATGGAGATATCTACATTTTGCAATACATATTTGACGAAAGGCTATCTTTACAATTCATGCACCTAATAGCTCCTCTATTTACTAATTTATCAGTCTCAACCATCGAAAGGTGCATGGGATCTCTGAGAGTTATCATAGATTTTGTACTACAGCAAATTCTGCATAGCCGTAGTATGCATTGTTCTGCCCATGCTATGAATATTTTTTGTCGTTATTTCAAAATCAGTGTGCAGTACTTGCTAAGACTTCCATGTGTATTGCAAACAGTAACATCTTGGTTCAGTCCATTAGTATCTTTCTTAGACACAGTGTACACATAAGGATTCAGCTCCAAATTTTACAAATATTAAAATCTTTTCCACTAGATCACTCAAATACAAAAGAAGTGAGTAACATCTGATCATTGTTTTTGAGTCGTTGTATAGTCGCCGAGTCGTTTTCCAAAATAACGGTGACTCGCAACTGTACAACGACTTATGGCGACTATTCAACGACTTTGGTCGACTATACACTGAGTCACAGCCTCGGCGACTCAATTTTGAGCCGTGACTCAAAAACCTTGCATATGATGCCACTTCCAAAGGAAGTAATATAACAAAGTACTCCAATCATGTTGCAGAAGCATCGTATGCAGTAACTAATCCATATGTATGCCCACTGTCAATGTTTCTGAAGGATGCATTAGTTAAGAGTGTGGCGACATGTTTGTTTCCAGTTGTATCCGTTACCGATGAATAACTCAGTGCTATGTCGGACTGTAGGTGACGCTGAGCGCAAAGCTGTGAGTCTATCTCCATTTCCTCTAGCATGTGATGTCTTTCCATCTACATGCTCTCCTTATGTAATTGATTAGTTGGATATGATATCATATCATCTACAATCATTATTGTTTATTGCAGTCTACTGTAAAATAGTTATGACTAGCTGTAATGTTTCATAAATAATTTTAAAATAGTTCATGTATGTTTTGAAAGACAAGAAACATAAAAGAGAAGAATCATAAGTTGTTTTCACACTGCAGACTACAATGACATTGCTTGAAAATTGTACAATGCGCAGACTGCAGAGTAGGTACGCATAATATAGGGCCAGCAAAACTGTATAATGTGCATACTGCATATTATATATGTACAAACGTTGCTGTATAGTTTATAAGTTGTTTTCAGCTTACATGTGTTACTTTTACATAGAGTGATTTTAGCTGGCTTATGAGCTTTGGTTCTTGCAGTTTATTATATATACACAGTGCTCTCATTTGGATTCAGTGTCTACATATATGAATATGCCACGGCTATTCTAACTTGGTGTTACTTTCTATGAAAACCTCTGTTATGGACCAATTTAATCAGAGCAAGAAGCAGATAATGTTGCAAAAGTCACTCAATTTCAAATGGTATGTTTTAAGCATCCATTACATGATTTCCGCAGATACAATGCGATGAGATTGCTGCAAGCATACATGCTTTCTGGAATTGTGCCAGTGCAGTTGTTGTGCGGAAGGTCTAAAGTTTATAGGTTGGGTAGGTTATAAGCATCGACCTTGGTAAGCTGTCCACTGAAATTGTTGCTCATGAGGTTAGTTGTTATGAGATTTGTGAGTTGCTGAGAACTACTGGCAGATACCCTGACATATTGTTATGCTTCAAGTGGAATTCCTCCAATTTCTTGAGCCCGTCTACAGACTATGAGATATTGCCATTGAAGCTATTCCCTCGAAGATCAATTTTGCGAAGTTTTCGAGGCTAATTATGCGTGCAACATCAAGTAATTCATATAAATGATTGTTAAGAAAAGAGAGGTACTCGAGTGAAGTACCATTGAATATATCATCTAGGAGTCCCCCACTGAGGTTGTTCTGGTCGCCTTGAGCACTTCCAACATGGAGCAAATATCAAATCCTTGAGGGATGCTGGCACTGAAATGGGTGAAACAGAGCTCAAGCATGAGAAACGATGGAGAGCTGTTGCAGATACGAGTTGGTATATTCCCAGTGAAGTTGGTGTTGCTGGTGTTGACGGCAACCAGATTGTCTCCCATGTGGTAGATGGAACCGTCCAAGGAGGCTCCCAAGAGACAGAGAGATGCACTTTGAGGCCAGCAAGATATTGGTGACAATCTTGTTTGGACTGCAGATGATCCCTTCCCACTTACAGCAATCCATCCTACCCTTCCATGAGCAGCGAGGCCACTATCGTGTGATAGCCCCACTAGGAATTGGATATGGGAGCCCTTCTCCTCCTCCATGCATGAGCTGGTGGGATTGGCAAAGGAGATCAGCAGCACAAGAGAAAGACCAATACCTTGATATGTGTCTTCTTTGAAAACTGAAGTGTATGCAACTGAATCAACTACAAATTTAGACGCCTACTCTTTGAATACCTTCTGATATAGATGCTCTTTGTTGGGGCCATTTTTATTGACAACTTTCTTTTACGTCTTTAGGATCCATTTCAATGTCCTTTCAAGAGCTACAATCTTTATAACTAGAGATTGGTTTGGACCTTCATCATTTAGTTTTGAAATATTCTTTGTGATGGAAAGACTTCTCAATGCTTTGGGATATAAGGTTGTTTTCTTACCTTGATACTGACATAGGTGCCATAGAGTATAGGGGTTGGAGAAATCGTTTTGAATCTTAGTTTGTATGAGACTCATGGAGAAGCTGTATTGTTATTTTTATTTCTTAAGTGTCTTAGAGAGGAAAGTCCTTCCATGCGTACATTATATTGCAGAGACTATAAGTGTCTTAATGGTCTATCCTATATTGTAGCGACGTCAAATTCGAGTGTTTAGATGTGCACCTTATTGTGCTTCCAGATTCATTGTGAAAGAAATCCAGCAAGAGTTGTTTGCAATAATTCTTACCATATTAAACTGCACATTTGTTTCAAAATATATAGCATCCGATTTTTATTTCGCTTATTTTATAGCATAGTCTCTCCATAATTATTTGTAGGCACAAGAAAGAAAGGTGGCAAGTAACTAGACAAAATGCACGAAGTATGAACTATGTATAAAAGATTGCTACATCATGAAGTGGTTTAATACCTGCCTTGGTTAGTCCAGTGATAATCCTTCATTTCTTTTTTCATTTTCTGTTTTGCAAAATCTTATGATTATTCGATGTTGCTATACCGAGATAACTACTTATGTCCCTGACAAATCTTGAACGTAGTTTTCTTTCAATTTGCTCGATGCATATAGTTGCGACCCTAGAAAACATGAAAAAATGCTTATGGGGGAAGTTTTTCTTTACCGTAGTTCTATCACAAGATTGTTTGTTATGTGTACTATCTTTATGTGATTTCTCACAAGGAAATAATTACATCTAATAAGAAAATGGATCTAAATTACTAAATGGGGATCTAGAAGTTGACTGCTTTTTATTTTGCGGTTTATAGCTAATAACTATTCTCCGCAGTAGTACATAATTGTTTTTGCAAGAAAAAAAGTAGTGGATGATAGTCAAACTATTTTTTCCGAAGTTGTTTTTAGAGGCCGGTATTAACCGAAAGTACAGTACACACGGTAATTAAGTGCAGGAAAACAGAGTGAATTTTCTAATGTTATTCTTAGAGGCCAATTCTCTTCAAAGTACAGTACGCTTGGATACCATTATTATAGGTATTTCGTGTGCAATGAACTGAGTAGATGCTCTATTTTTAATGGTCATGATCTGTTCAGGTAGTTGCTTTTGCTAAGATTAGTGTCCTGCATACTGTTGCAATAGCTATTTTCGTGTATAAGGAGCTTCGGACATGGTTTTTTTTTCTGAGGTCATAATGCGCTCAGGTAATGTTATGGGGAAATGGGTATTTAGAAGACCGGCCCTTGAGTTGGTTTGTTGAATGCCTCATAGATGTTAAATTGGTTTTAACATAAAAATTAAGTAGAAGTCTGAAACCATGGCTCAGCTGTACATGAATGACATAATTATCTGACCACAAGAAGAAATATGTTCGTCTTATTTCTATGTGATTCCTCTCTTTATTTTTCTAATAATAGAGGAATGTGATTCATGCAATGGTGTACATGTAAAAAAGTTTTATTCTGTTTCTCTTAAAGGTAACTTCTAAAGTCAAGTAAAGCAACCGGGATGGAATATAGTGAAAATATTTTATGTTGATTATGCTTACTAAATTTTCCATTCATTTGAGTGGTAACGACTTGATTGTACATTTTCTGGGTAGTCGGGACGTAGATTAGCATCCCCCACTTCCAGTCCTTTTCCTGTTTGTGATGTACTCTTTCTTTGGCATATTCTTTTGGTGATATCATATGGTCACACATTTGAGGTACATAATAGTGCATTCTCCTCCTCTTTCCATCACTATAATTTTCAGAATTCTCTGAATACAATTAGTATGGAACTATTGGTTCGTATTTGTTGCAGAACTTCCTCTTTTCTCTTCTAGACCTGGAGCATGAACAAGAAAGTTGGCGGGATAGTTTCATCACAAACTTGATACGAAAATGACTCCTAGGCTAGAAGGTCGATGGATATGTTCTGCCTGCTGAAGATTTGTGAGAGTATTGAGGGTGGTAAAAAAAATAACACCGGTTCTCAATTGTTTTTGTTTACCACAGCTGGCCATCATTTCTCATATTGCCTCTTGTGAAGATTGTTCCAATTTCATGTTTGTAGGAGCAAGATTGGATTGCCTTTGTCCTCGAATGTTTTGGTGTTCCGATGATGGTTGTTAGTGGCTTGGCCACAAGTAAATGCCAAGCTGGAATGCATCTTTACACATCGTATCTAGAAAAGATTGGGTCACTTATTTCTGAATGGATGAGACAAAAAAACAACAACCATGCCATGCAAACTAAACGTTGGTACCGGAGGACAGCGCGGCAGAGCGCGCTGGGTCCATCTAGTATGTTATGCGAAGCTCATGTGTGTGTTGTGTGCGCATGCACGAAAAGCGTCTCACGTGCATGTGTGTTGTATGCGAAGCCGTGTTGTATATGCAAAGCCTCCGATCCACACATGTGTTGCATGTGTTTGTTTGCAGGGATTTGAAATGCGATGGAGTTGCCAATATTTTGCCGAAACGTTGATTCATTTCCGTTTCGGCGAATAGTGTGGGCATACTACGCATATACATATGTCCTATTTTTAGGGAAGGTCATGCCAAAATTTTCTTTTGGTATGCTAAGATATCCATTTTCTCTATACCCGCAGGCGACCATGGTCCGCATGATGAGCGAAGGCGTTGTGGCTAGGTTTTTGAAAGCCGCGACAGCCGAGATGATTAGAAATAACCAAAAGGAGATAAGATGTCCGTGTCGAAGATGCAAGCTGACGAGCCTTATGGACCCTAAAGACGATATGGTGCGGGACCACCTTCTCATGTGTGGTTTCATGGATGGCTATCGGTGGGAAGGCGACGAAGATGATTATGAATTTGTCCATGGGATTTCAACAAGAAATAAGGAAGGAGGTGATCAGGATGTAGAAGATCTCGGGCATGATCAGGATGTAGAAGATCCCGGAGATGATCATGATCACAATGTAGGAGATCCTGGACCTGATGATGGGGAAGATCAAGATGGAGGTCATCATGAAGATGAAGACGATGGACCATCGTCGATGGACTGGGTGCAGGACCCTTATCTTCAAGAGCTGCTTCTCAAGCAGACGAGTAACGCAAGAGCTGCCGCCCGAGAGAAAGCCAAGATGGATCAACTGGAGGTAGACGCGGTTACTCCATTGTATGAAGGATGCAGGCCGGAGGATACCCGCCTGAAAGTAACGCTCATGGCACTGGAGATGAAGGTAAAGCACAAAATGACCGACACATCCTTCAACGACAACATGTCATTCTGGCAGGAACGTCTTCCCAAAGGTAACACGTGTCCGACTAGTATCGAGGAGGCCAAGAAAATCGTGTGTCCTCTGGATTTACCGCATGTGAAATATCATGTGTGCTTGAACGATTGCATCATTTATCGGAACGAGCACGCGGAGTGTACCATATGTCCGGTGTGCGGCGTCAGTCGGTACAAGAAGGGGAAGAAAGCTCCTCGGAAGGTGGTGTGGTACTTTCCGATCACTCCTCGTCTGCAGCGGTATTTCGCGGATCCTAAGCAAGCAAAGCTAATGCGCTGGCACGCGGAGATGAGGAAGGTAGAAGATGACGCAGATGATCCGGACAAAAAGAAAAAGGACAGGATGTTGAGACACCCTTCGGATGCTAGCCAGTGGAATGCGTTGAACCTCGAGTACCCAGAATTTGGGGACGATCCTAGGAACATAAGGCTGGGCGCGAGCACCGATGGAGTCAATCCGTTTGGCAGCCAGAGCAGCACGCATAGCACCTGGCCCGTGTTTGTGTGGATGTACAACCTCCCCCCTGGTTGTGCATGAAGAGGAAGTACATTCAAATGAGTATGCTAATTGAAGGGCCGAAACAACCAGGGAACGACATCAATATGTATATGGGGCTTCTGAAAGAGGAGCTAGCCACGCTATGGGACACGCCTGCCAATACGTGGGACGCCGCCGCGGAAGAATATTTCCCTATGAGAGCCGCACTGCTCACGACGGTGCACGACTTTCTCGGTTACGGATATGTCGCGGGGCAGGTGGTCCACGGATTCAATGCATGCGTCAGGTGCATGGACGACACAACGTACCGCCAGCTAGATAGAGATCCCGGGTCCTCGAAAACGGTGTTCATGGGACATCGAAGGTGGCTTCGCGAGGACGACGCATGGAGGAAACGCAAGGATCTGTTCGATGGTGAAGACGAACCCCGAAGACGGCCACGTACGAGAAGCGGCGAGCAAATAGACGAGCTATTGAAAAATTGGAAAGAGTGCCCACCACCGGGAAAGAAGCGAAAGGCGCCGGAGCCGCTGCTTAAGGTATGGAAGACGAGGTCTGTTTTCTGGGACTTGCCGTACTGGAAGATCCTCCGTGTGCCTCACAGCCTTGATGTCATGCACATCACGAAGAACGTGTGCGAGAGTCTGCTTGGTACCCTCCTCAACATGCCAGAGAAGACCAAAGATGGGCCGAAAGCAAGGTACGACTTGCAATCAATTGGGATCAGGGAGGAGCTTCACGCGGGACGCCCTAATGATGATGATGATGATGATGACGATGATGAGGCGGAGGACACGCAAAGTCGTCGCAAGGGCAAAAAGCCAAAAAGATTGAATATTACCCCCCCCGCGTGCTTCACTCTAAGTCAGAAGGAGATCGAGCAGTTTTTCGACTGTCTCCTAGGAGTAAAACTTCCCTACGGGTACGCGGGGAAGATAAGCAGGTACCTAGACAAAGCGAAGCAGAGGTTCAGCGGGATGAAGTCTCACGACTGTCACGTGCTGATGACGCAGATACTTCCGGTTGCAATCCGTGGGATCATGGACGCGCACGTCCGTGAAACGCTTTTTGGCCTATGCAACTTTTTCGACGTCATCTCTCGGAAGTCTGTTGGCGTGAGGCAACTTAGAAGGCTACAGGAAGAGATCGTGGTGATACTGTGCGAGCTTGAGATGTACTTCCCGCCCGCTTTCTTCGACGTTATGGTGCATCTGCTGGTACATATCGTGGAGGATATCATCCAACTGGGGCCGACGTTCCTGCACAGCATGATGCCGTTCGAAAGGATGAATGGTGTCATCAAAGGGTACGTTCGCAACAGGGCACGTCCAGACGGAAGCATAGCCAAGGGCTTTCTGACCGAAGAGTGCATCTCCTTCTGCACGAGTTATCTAGAAATCGAGAACCCCGTTGGCCTGCCCGTAAACAGGCATCTCGGGAAGCTCGCTGGATGGGGTCACCGCGACGGTAGCCGCGAAATGCATGTCGACTTCAAGGGTCGAATCGCTGACTTTGAAAGAGCAAACCTAGTCGCGCTACAACACATAGACGTGGTCGATCCTTGGGTGGTAGAGCACAAAACCTTCATCGCAAAGACGTACAGTGATCAGGGCCAACAGAGGACGGACGGAGATATAATCAAAGAGCACAACTCAACCTTCACGCGGTGGTTCAAGGACAAGATGCTGACGTACCCTATAGACGAGGATTCTTCTGCGGAAGAAAAACTCATATTCGCCTTGTCACAGGGCGCCGAACACAACCTGATGACATTTCAGGCGTACGATATCAACGGCTACACATTCTACACCGAGGAAAAGGACATGAAGAGCGATTATCAGAACTCCAGGGTAACGATGGAGCCCTACACCGGTGACGTCAAGCAGAGATACTATGGAAAGATCGAGGATGATGTAGCCCCGCTCGCCAACGACACTACATCAAGGCCAACAAGTCCCCCAAGTGGACCAATGACACGGGCTCGAGCTAAAGCAATACATGACAAGGTGAACTCGCTCCTCACTACCCTCGACCTCGGTACACCATTGGATGGAATGCTACCTCATGCCGAAACACTTTGTGTGATTAGGTACGTGAGAGGATGAGACGCCATGGTCAAGGGAAGGAGAGGAGCAGCGGAACCTGAGGATGATCATGAAGCCGAAGCCGACGTCGCCCGAAGACCTCCAAGGAAGAGACGGACGCTGGCCGGTCCAGGACCCGGTCAGACCGGACCCACGACCGGACGCCCCGCCACAGCCCGGTCAACCGGGCGCAAACCGGGCCAGCTCCCTCGTACGGACGACGACCGGACCCAAGACCGGATTCTTCGCAGAATCCCGGTTGGCGACCGGTCGACCGGACCCATGACCGGACAGCCCGGCCCGGTCGCCGGACCTCTGGCCGGACAGCCCGGTCACAGCCCGGTCTGACCGGACGCGCAACCGGATCCCGGGAATACCCCACCAAACTGCCTTAACTTATCCATTCGCGTACCTGTTCGCCCTTGTGTGTGGCCCTATATAAGTAGCTGGAACCCCTCCTTTACTTTTCAGACTTGTTTAGAACTCAAACCTAACTTTGAGCTTAGTCTCCCTTGGGTATCATCCCTCTGTAATCAAGGCCACCCTTGTGGATGTATGAATTTGGTAGTGAGAGATTCTAGTGTATTCACTCTCTCTCCCACTCCTTGATTCGTCCTCCCCACCGGTCTCTCCTCTCGGAATTCTACCTCGAGTCTCTTCCGGGCGGATTCTATTGGCACGGTCCATCGAGCCGTGAGGGTAAGCATCGATTGTATCGGGTTGGTGTGCGTGGATCTTCGTGTGTTCTTCGTGTTCTTCGTATTCTTCCGTCTCTCCCCTCTTTCCCCCTTTGATTCTTGGGTCATTCGCGAGATCGGGCCACAATCGGGGTCTTAGACCTCATCATATGGTATCAGCAGCCTTTGGTTTCCGCGGATTTGACCCTCCACCCACCCAATTTCGTTTCTAGAAAATTTTCCAAAAAATAGCCCTAAATTGCCTTTGGACGGATCTGTGATTTGGTTGAGTTTTGAGTGGTTTTGCTCCATGGATCTGGTGTTGTTGTGCTTGATCTACTATTTCCCCAACTTTTAGCCTCCAATTCCACCGTTTCCCTTCGTTTTGGCCGATTTGGTTTTGGTTTGGGGAAGAACAGGAGAGAGAAAGCTCCAAATCGTGAAACCCGGTTTCGAAACCGGTCAACCCCTGACCGACCGTCCGCGCAGACCCGGCCAACCGACCGCCGACCGGACAGCCGCCCAGACCGGTCAGACCGCCGCCAACCGGACCGCCGGATAGCTCCGGTCCAACCGGACCACCGACCGGCACCCGTCTTCGACATCGAATAACACCACCGCCGACCACCACCACCACCATCATCTCCACCATCGCAGGTATAACTTGCAGTAACCCTTGTAGCCCTCTTCTTTTTGCGATCTATCCCACGAGCGAAGCTTTCGAGTGTTGCGAAACATCGCACGAGGTCCCAACCGTGAGGGTGTGCGTTGTGTGAGTAAAGCTCATAAGTGGAGCTCGTGAGTGGCACGCAAAAGAGTAAGAGCATAGTGTGCTAGTGAAAAAAAGAGAAAAGCAAAGTGCAAAGTGCCACCGATACAAAAAGAGTGAAAAGCTTTTAAGCAAGCAAGAGAGATAGAGAAGAGAGACCTCGTGCGAATCTTGGTGTTTCTACTCTATGCAACCTAGCTTCGACCTCTTCTTGCGTTAGTGTGACATTGAGCACCCTTGCTTTGGGGTTTTTCATTTTTCCGCTCGTTCCTTGGTTGCACTAACCCCGCTCATCCCGTGTGTGAGTTCCACATTTTTCCGTGTTTATAGTGATCTCCACTTTGACACTTGATTTTTGGACCTTACCCACTCTTAACAACATACTCGATTTTGGATTTCGTCTTTTGGCTTTCCACCATCCACTCCTAACACCATATTTGCTAGCTTTTGCGTGTGCCTTTGTGTGTGTCCCGATACAATTGGTCTTACTTTCGGCTTGGTTGATTGCCTCAATACTATCTTACCACGGTAAGAGTGTGAGGTAGTCTCCTTCCACTAACATCCACAACATAGTTCTTGTCTTGTGATCATGGATAGGCACGGAGACCAAGCAAAGGAGGATGAGGTCCTACACCCCTCCGAAAGGTTGGCCACCCAACACAACCTATGGGTGCAACGCCAAGAGTTCAAGGACCAACTCAACTTGTTCGAGACACGCATCGACGAGCAATATGAAGAAGTGGCTCACAACTTCGGCCAAGTGAACCAAGATATGATTCTTCTTCGCGAAGCTACGGACAACTTGCATGACCAAGTGACGGCCAATGATGCAAACATGGAGCGGCGCATGGATAGCCTCGAGCGCGCCATCAACAACTTGGGATGCCGACATCGACATCGCTCTACTTCCTCATCGTCATCGACCTCCTCACATGATGACTACTCCCATGATCACCATTCGTCCTCAAGCTCCGACTCAAGGCATGGAGATCATCATCGCTCTCGTCGACCGCACGCTCGTCATGATGATTCTCGCTCAAACTCAAGGCGCGGAGAGTTCCATCGCCATGCTCGTCCTCATGAGCGTCCTCAACAAGACCAAGCTCTTCACCAAGATCGTCATCAAGCGGCTCGCCATGCCCACCATGGGCATGACGACCAACCCCACGACAACGTCCTCCACAACATGGACCCGGCACCTCATCGTCAAGCCCATGTGGATGCTCAAGACCAAGGTCATCAAGATCCACCAAGGCGTGACCTCCGGAACCATCCTCGCCATGACCAAAGGGGCCGAGGACAACCACAACATGATCAAGATGAGAGGGCCAACATTGGACAACGTCAACAACCTCGTCAAGATCCGCAACAACTTCATCAACGTGAGCCAAGTGAAGCTAGTGTTCACCTCAACCGCCAACCCAATGCTATGGTTGGTCGTGGAAGACCTCCTCTACCACCTCAAGCCGCAAGAGATGAAGGCATCCGTCCTCGCCGCCGAAACTTGGAAGATGAAGAGAACATGTATGGGAAACTCAAGTTCAACATGCCCAAGTTCAAGGGTGAAGACGACGCCGAGGCCTACCTCTCATGGGCACTCAAGGTTGACAAGATCTTCCGCATCCACAACTACTCCGGTGCCAAGAAAGTAGCCATGGCTTCCCTCGAGTTTGAAGATTATGCCAACACTTGGTGGGAACAAGTTGTCACTCTTAGGGAAGAAAAGGGTGATCCTCCAATTGATACTTGGGAAGACATGAAGGAGGAAATGCAAGCTCGCTTTGTCCCTACACACTACAAGACCGATCTCTTCAACAAGCTACAAAAGTTGAAGCAAGGCACCAAGACCGTTGAGGAGTTCTTCAAGGAAATGGAGTTAACTATGATGCGAGCAAACATCCAAGAGTCCGAGAACCAAACCATTGCTCGGTTCTTCAATGGCCTCAACTACCCCATCAAGAGAATTGTGGAGTTCCAACAATACTCCAACATGGTTGAGTTGGTTCACCAAGCTTCCAAGGCCGAGCGTCAAGTGAATGAGGACATCAAGTACTCGAAGTCCAAGCAATACTTCGCCTCCAAACTTGCTACATCAACTCCCACAACAAGTGTCAAGCCAACCGCATCCTCTACACCTTCCAAGCAACCTTCTATCCAAAGTCGCATGAAGCAAACGGTGTCCTCCACCGCCTCCTCCAAAGCCTCTACGGGACCATCCAATGTCACTTGCTTCAAGTGTGGCACTCAAGGCCACAAGTCCTTCGAGTGCAAGAACACCAAGGTTATGATCACTATGGAGAATGGTGACATAGAGACGCTAAGTGAGGGCGAATATGAAGCCCTAGTGCAAGCCGCCGTTGCTAATGAGGAAGAGTATGATGAAGAAAGTGGAGAAGACCCTCTCTTATGCACCCACGACCCAAGCCCTTCACTTGTGGTCACTCGAGTGCTCACCACTCAACCCCAAGCTATGGAAGACCAAAGATGCAACATCTTCCAAACTCGGGCCGGCATTGGTGGCAAGTCTATCAAGGTCATCATCGATGGTGGGAGTTGCCACAACTTGGCAAGCACCGAGCTATGTGAGAAGCTCAACCTCACGCTTCGCAAACATCCTCATCCATACCATGTCCAATGGTTGAGCGACAAGGGCAATGTCAAGATTCAACACACCGTCACCGTCAACTTCAAGATAGGACCCTATGAAGACACCGTTGAGTGTGACGTGGTTCCCATGACCGTGTGCCACATGTTGCTTGGCCGCCCATGGCAATTTGACAAGAAGGCCATACATGATGGTTACTCCAATGCATACACCTTCAAGGTCAAGGACAAGAAGTGCAGCATCAAGACCCCGGAGAGGATGAGACGCGGAACCTGAGGATGATCATGAAGCCGAAGCCGACGTCGCCCGAAGACCTCCAAGGAAGAGACGGACGCTGGCCGATCCAGGACCCGGTCAGACCGGACCCACGACCGGACGCCCCGGCCACAGCCCGGTCAACCGGCGCAAACCGGCCAGCTCCCTCGACCGGACGACGATCGACCCAAGACCGGATTCTTCGAGAATCCCGCGGCACCGGTCGACCGGACCCCTGACCGGACAACCCGGTCACAGGCCCGGTCGGACCGGACTGGCCGGACAGCCCGGTCATAGGCCCGGTCTGACCGGACGCGCAACCGGATCCGACGGGAATACCCCACCAAACTGCCTTAACTTATCCATTCGCGTACCTGTTCGCCCTTGCTGGCTGTGTGGCCCTATATAAGTAGCTGGAACCCCTCCTTTACTTTTCAGACTTGTTTAGAACTCAAACCTAACTTTGAGCTTAGTCTCCCTTGGGTATCATCCCTCTGTAATCAAGGCCACCCTTGTGGATGTATGAATTTGGTAGTGAGAGATTCTAGTGTATTCACTCTCTCTCCCACTCCTTGATTCGTCCTCCCCACCGGTCTCTCCCTCGGAATTCTACCTCGAGTCTCTTCCGGGCGGATTCTATTGGCACGGTCCATCGAGCCGTGAGGGTAAGCATCGATTGTATCGGGTTGGTGTGCGTGGATCTTCGTGTGTTCTTCGTGTTCTTCGTATTCTTCCGCCTCTCCCCTCTTTCCCCCTTTGATTCTTGGGTCAGAGATACAACGGTCTTAAAGATCGAGGAGATCTGGGAGCTGAGCTACGCCGGAGAGAATGTGCCGATGTTCCGTGTCAGGTGGGCCAAGAACGTCATAAAAGAAGACCGGCATTTCACCACCATGGTTATACCCGAAGCCAAATCCAAGACAGCGGGCGCAAAGGTCACCGCGAAATATGAGCCATGGGTACTAGCTTCCCAAGTGGACCAATGCTTCTTCATTACCGACCCGCAAAAGCCCAGCCGTGTTGTCGTGAGGAGAGGCAAAAGGAGCATCATCGGAATGGATGGAGCCGCCAACGAGCTAGACTTTGACCAGTACGGCGATCCGAAGATGGAAGATGACGACGACGATGATGAAGAACCATACACAACAAGAAGAAGCAGGACCACCCTACCTAAAGGCCGTCCATTCAAGAGAAGAAGTCAAGGAGTTCCGGGGCTAAATTATTCAACCGCGAGAAAGAAGGGCAAGAAGATTGTGAAAAGATAATTATGTATCATTTTCTTGTATGAATAATGGATGTCATATTGTTAATCTACACATTGTACCGATCAAAATAGACATATAATTTATATTTTTGGATATTTTCTAGATTCTATAGTATTTTAAATATTCTACATAATTATAATTATTTATGCCTTTATTTTGGTGTATTATGCTACTTATTATAGTGTTAAATCAATTTAATAAAAAGGTGAAAAAATTTGGGGCCGCCAGGGTTCGAACCTGGCCGGCCAGGGTAAACCGAACAGAGAGGGGGAGCAAGCCACTGCGGTACAATTCGGATCTTGTCAAATGTAGGTGTCGCGAGCCTTTTGACCTAAACCTAAAGAGGCAGTGGCGCACCCCGAGAGGTGCGCTATTGCTAAGCCTCGTAGTGGCGCACCCCTAGAGGTGCGCTATTGCTAAGGGGAGTCGGGGACTTAGCCAAATCCCGACCATCTTCTTCTCCCCATCCCCATTCACCATTCCCCAATCCCCGCCGACGCTCCCTCTCGATCTTGATCTCGCCCCCACCGACGACTCTCTCCACCGGACCCTCTCCCCCTCGAATCCCCGCCGGCGACCACCTCTCCCACCGCCGGCGCCCCATCCTCTGCCTCGTCGCTCCCCAGGCTGCACACCGTGGAGCAGGAGTAGGAGAAGCGCACGCCGCCTGCGACCTCGTCCTCGATCTCACCGCCGAGGAGCCGCACGTCCTCGACCTCTGACGCCGCCTGCGACCTCGTCCTCGACCTCACCGCGGAGGAGCCTTCGACCGCTGACGCCACACGCCTTCACCGTTGCGCATCCTTCCCAGGTAGCCGCCGTGCTCCTCCCCTCCTCCTCCTCTGCTAGGTTGACTGCTTGGTGCTGCTGCTGCTAGATAGGTTGATGCTGCTGTTAGGTGCTGCTGCTGTTAGGCTGCTGTGATTTTAAGCTACTGACTAAATGGCAGAGAAACTAAAATTAGATACAACATACTACTGCTGATTTAACTGCAAAAGAATTAGTAATGAAGAAGAAGCATGGCACTATGAGCATCAGCACTCCTACTGCTGTTAATTTCTGTCATGATGATGCTGTAGAAATGTGGTTTCCATACTCTGTAATTGCTCAAGTACTCTGCTGTTCATCAAATCAAGGTTAAAATAAGTTAATCATGATGGAAATGTTCTCTTTAAATGACTTGAGCACTGGCATTCATTGATGCAACATAGCTTGGCCTAATCATTTTGTGATTCTGTTTACTGGCAGTTCATGCTAACATGGATAACATAGGGGTTGTCAAGATGCTTAATTGATAGTCTAGTGAAGCAAAAGAAAATTGCTAAGTAACTAGTCTGTGCACCTTATGCAAACCAAATGAGGAATTTTGATTTCACAAAAGGTGGTTCTCTGTAGTTCATTGGAGTTCTTTGTTGCAAATGCAGTTAGTTAGTGTAATGCACATCAATTCATTTGATGATAGGTACTGCAGTGCTAACTGAAGCAAAATAATATTGTAGAAGAAATTCTGTGACCAAGAAGAATTTATAAGAATCCATTTGAAACATATCCAGAGTACAACTCACTATTGAAACATAGAATTTATAAGAATTTATAAGAAGAATTTACTGAATCTTTGTGAATTTATATCTAGGATGTGTTTTTCCATGCCTAGGTTACTGATTCATTGTCAGGTGGGCCAAGTACTATTTGATCCTCCCATGAATTTGTATCTGTTTACTTCTATTTGTATTTGTATGCTTGGTGCTAGCTTGCTGGCTGCTGCTAGCTTGATAAACTTCTGGAGCATTGTTGCTGGTTTGGTGCTCTTCAGTTAACTGAATGTTTGTCTTGGCAATGCATCTTGTAGCTTGTGTTCAGGTGTATTTCTATGTCTGTTCCATTTGGCAAATATACTACATAGATTGGTTGGGGGTTATCAGCTGTTTGGTTGACATGTGGTGTTCCCTGTGTTACACCTGCACTTTTATATAGGCAATTATTTACAGTATATATGTGTCAAGTTTATTTTTAGTTGTTCTACGGTTGTAAAGCAAGGTCATTTTATTTTTGCGAATAGTAAAGCAAGGTCATTCTGAGTACACTGCCATGTAAACATTAACAACAAACTTATAAACATCGGCTAGTTAGTGCTTAGCCTTAATGTGGTTGCTTTCTGCTTGCAGTTTGGATATATGCCAAATATTAGCAGTATTAGTTATACTGAAGCAAAATAATGAGGCTCTGTTCTGGAACATTTGATCTCTTTGGATGAATGTTGCTGTTCTGGATGAATGCCTCATATTCTGTGCACTAGACCATAAAGCATTATGTTCTGCTTATGTGTAGCCCTGTAGCCATTTGCCTGACATAAAAATGACAGCACACAAGACAAAGTTTAATTAGCATCAGGTTTCCTTTTGATTTTCTCTGTTTGAACTCCACAGTACCATGAACAAGCTTACTGAATTTTTATTTTTATGTTTTTCAAGGCAGAGTTGAGCACCTGACCGCCGCCCTCGCATCTTCCTCGACCCGGAGCAACAACTCACCTCTCGGAGACTCCACGCGACTCACGGTGAGCTTGATGCTGCTTGCTACTGCCGCTAGCTGCTAACTGCTGCTTGCTAGCTGCTTGCTACTTGCTGCTGCTAGCTAGCTGCTGCTGCTAGTTAGCTGCTACTGCTTGCTAGCTGCTTGCTGTTGCTGCTAGTTGCTGCTTGCTGCTACTGCTTGCTAGCTGCTGCTGCTTGCTGCTGCTGCTAGCTGCTTGCTAGCTTGCTGCTGCTGCTAGCTGATGCATGCTGTTGAGTGCTCAGCTGGTGGAGGATCAATTGTATATGTGCCATGGTGTATATGGAGGAACAATTGTGTATGTGCCATGGTGCTCAGCTGGTGGATTGTTTTCCTGGTGTATTTGTGTCATATTCTTGTGCAGGGATCGACAGAGTTGCCCATTATCGCCGAAATGTTGATTCATTTCCGTTTCGGCGAAAATGGGGCACTCATATGTCCATAAATTAGCATAGGTCATGCCCAATTTTTCCGTGAAATCTTGCGCTAACTTTATGCATTTTTTCCTACTTAGTTCGAACATGGCCAACAACGAAGAGGCCGGCGGCAGCGGTAGCAAGCCATTCTGGATGCTAACCGATGAAATGGAGGTGATGGAGTCACAACCTCGCCGCGACGACGGCGAGGATGATGGCACCGATCCAGAGTACCGAGCGGACGATGCCGCCGAGGATGACACCACTGATGGTGCCGCCGAGGATGACACCACGGATGGTGCCGGCGAGGATGACACCGGCGCACCGAAGAAGCTACGGAGGGAGCGTCGCCCGAATGTGCTCAGCACCGTGAAGCAGGCATTCACCAAAGTGAACGCCAGTGGGCATCCAACGGCGCCCCCTGATTTAGTCAAAGGGTACTCTGCCCAACTCGGGTGCATCCTCCGGAGCACGGTCTCGATCAACACCGAGAACCTCAGGCATCCTGACCGAGCGAATTTGCGCACCCTCCTCTTCAAGAAGCTGCACGAACGATACGAGTTCCCGGTGGACTGCTCAGAAAAGCGTCTCATGCGGAACAAAGTGCACAATGCCGCCCTCACGAAGATGAGCACCGCCCTCGCTAGTTGGAGGAACCGAGTGAAGAAAATGATTAATAATGGTGCGAGTTACGAGAAGATCAAGGAGTCAAATCCCTCGATCACCGAGCAAGACTACGCTGATTTCAAGATCAAGTGCGAGAGCGAGTCAACGTCGGATTCTAGTCAGTGGGGGAAGGACATGCGAAAACTGAACTTAGGCACCCACAAACTTGGTCCTGGCGGTTTTAGGGCGGCGCAACCGAAATGGGATGCCGCGGATGAGGAGCGTGTGAAGAACGGCCTCGAGCCCCTCTTCCCGCAATACAAAAACAAGCAAACCAGGAACTTTCTCCTGGCCCGGTACCGTATTGACCCGAAAACAAAGGAGCTCACCACCACTCCGGATGTGAAGCAGTTTGAGGCTCTTCTGGTAAGGAATGCACCCGCTTAATTAGCTCCTTTATGGTTGCATTCTTATTGATGAATCCAAATTTCTAAATGGTTCATGCATGTTCCTCCCGTAGGCTAAGGAGGTTGCTGCGGAAAGTGAAAAGGAAGCTAGTAGCGGCGCGGGGTCCACGAGCTCCTCGCAGTGTGCCCCTTGGGACAACCCTTTAAATAGGGCGTTGAATGCCCACAAGAAGAGGGATCCATTGAGTAAGCCGACGTCGGCTGGTCGTGTGGTCGGCGAAGGATGCTCTATGAAATGGTCAGAATACTATAAGTCGGGGAAAAAGGAGAAAAAGGCCACCATCGATGAGAAGGAGGTCGCACATCTCAAGGCACAAGTTGCGCAGATCCCGACATTGGTCGAGGAGCAAGTGCGGCAACAAGTGCAACAAATCGTGGAGACCCAACAGAGGACGCAACGACAGCAAGTGGAGGACCAAGTGGGCACGACGCTTAGCTCCCTCATCCCTACCTTGGTTGCCGGTCTGGACGCGTGGTATAGGGGAGGAAAAAAGGGGCCTCCCCCGGTTCCCAGTTTCACGGGCAGCAACTCCCACAACGTGGAGCCATCGGTGAGTCCGCAGGCGGCAAACAATGGTGTCTCCGGCGGCGCCAACATTGGTGGCTCCGGCGGCGCCAACCTTGGTGGCTCGCGGCGCCAACCGGTGGCTCCCGCGGCGCCAACCTTGGTGTCTCCCGCGGCGCCATTACTTCAGCTCAATGCACCCGTCGCTGCGGATAATACGCCGCCCGGCACCGCGCCAACAAGCGGCCACTCCATCAGTTGCACGCCCGCCGCCGGCGGTGCCTCGACCTTAGCCGAGCTGGACGCCATCACGGTAACCAACCCTCGGCCAATGACTTCCATATCCTTGCCTTTGACTAGCTAGCCATCCCTAACGCCCTACATGTTTTCCGCAGAGCTCCGCCGTCGACGTCCCATGCACTCTCCTGCACTTTGTGAACGGCGAGTTGATCGATGTTGCCAAGGCCAAAATCGTTCAACCGAGCAACCGCCAGTTACACGGTAGACCCATGCAACCCGACGTGTATAGGATTCAACTGGTTCGGGTGCTTAGCGGCTACGACGACGTGGTACCTCCCTTTCAACCCCATGGTGCCGATGAAGATGAGGTCCTTACCCTCCAGCATTGCTTCAATTGGTCCATGGTTTGGCCAAAGAGCCAGATTCGTTTGGGGGCGAGGGACACCACCCCACAGACAGCACCCCCAGCCGTGCCGGCGCCAAGCCATGGCAAGACCACCCCAACGGTGCCGCCATCAGCTGATGTGGACATGCAGATGGCACAGGATCCGAACGATGGTCCGGACGAGGACAGTACGTTCGCCAACCTGGACTGCAACTTCGATTTTGGGGTGATGGACTACGATCTCAGTAGCCAACCCTCTCAAGCTGCCGCCGAGGGGAAAACCTATTGCAACAAGCGGCGCCTATTCTGTTCTCAGGAGACGCCTCCAGCTGCCGACTTCACCGAGACTCAGCCGATAGCCGAGGTGAGAAGTGTTATCAGTCCTAACACACTGAAGAAGGCTTGCGAAGAGGAGAATGCAGTCCCAGTAAATACGAAGCCGAAGGGACGGAAAAGAAAGAAGAAGGACGACAAGTCTGCCAGCCAGCCGGCACCTATCCGTGCTCAGGACGGGCCACCAGTGCCCAAGAATATCGAGGCGAGGGTGCATGTGTCGGGTGAGCGGATGCTAATTAAAAGATTGTACGATGCTGCACCCGGTCCTATGCGATCTCTGGTTGACGGTATTCAGTTTATGGAGGAGCGGCGTATCAGGGAGAAAGATCATGGATACCCGGTGTATATTGCCAAGGTGCCCTTGGGCCATGGCTTTGTCGATAGTGGCTTCGCAGAGAAGATCTTCCTGCGGTATGATGACATCTTCGCCATGCTGAACAGTTATCCGCTGCACTACACCTTCATTCGCCTATACTCGCTCAGCAAGGCGATGCGGATCATTAGACACAACATCCCGGACATCGCGATAGCCGACCCCTTCTACATGCGTGCCGTCCACTTGGCCACCGCCGGAGACCGGGCAGTCGCGAGTGGATACCTCAAAGACTTCTTTCTAGCGAACCAGAAGAAGTGTAACATCGTCCTGCCTGTATTTCCCGAGTAAGTCACCCCCTCACCGTACCGGTCTTAACTCGTGATTTTTTTAGATTTCAATCGTCATGTTCTTAAACATTATGTCTTCTACGCAGAGACAAAACCTGCACACTCATCTCCATAACCCCGAAACATTCCGTGGCCACATACCTCGATGCGGACGGTAAGTCAACCACGGACTACACGAATGTCAAGGCCGTACTTGATGATGCTCTCAATGGCTACGTCAAAGCGAAAGGCAACATGCAGAGGCCAAATATTAGGTACGGGAAGCATGTGTTCAAGCACCAAACAAAGTTTCCCTGCGTCAAGAAGCCGCCTTCTAGTAACAAGGATGCCTACTACGCCCTCTATCACATGGATAAGTTCATACGGGACCAGCAGCAGCTTACGCTACCTGAGCATCTCAGAGACTGGGCCAACAAATTGGCGCGGGTCCCTGACGACGACATCAAGCAAGACTTCTTCCGCATCCAAGTAGAGTTTTGTGAAATCATCCATCAAGATGTCATTAGAAGCGCGGGGGAGTTCTACGCCGGCTATCAGCCGTCAAACAGTGACATAGACACAATGCTCCAAATGCAGGGTGACGACTACCGCTCATGGATGTGCTTGAAGAAAGGCGGCGGTTTTATCCACGCTCCGAGAAAGTCTTGATGTGCGAGCCTAGTTATGTAGTTGTGAACTAAAGACGAGCTTCTGTTGTAATAAACTTTATCCAGCACTTTACTTGCTATTAATTACTAGTTCGGCTATGTTTGTGAACTTATATATATGGCTCTGTCGTTTTCCGCACTTGATTTGGTCGTTAATTTTGTTTGCATATGCCGATGATTAGAATGGTTGGTCATCCGTACACTTGGGGATGGCGTGAGCGAGCCTGGTGTGATGGCACAAATATCCATGTCTTGTGCATCCTACCTGGTCTCGCTCACACCATCCCTAAATGTTAATATTTTTTTTGACCGACAAAGTATGAGGCATTCCATTTAGTTCATACTAGCTACTTATCTTCTTATTTGAGTTGGCACTTCTTAATTGCATTGGCCGATGATTAGAATGGTTGGTCACTTGTACACTCCGGGGTGTCGCTAGTGAGCCTGGTGTGATGGCACAAATATCAATCTCTTGTGCATCCTACCTGGCCTCGCTAACGCCATCCCGGGATGTTCATATTTGTTTCGACCGACAAAGTATGAGGCCCTTGTCATTCTTCCATTTGCTTTCGTATTTTAAAATGCCGATGATTAGAATGTTCGGTCAACTGTACACTCCGGGGTGTCGCTAGTGAGCCTGGTGTGATGGCACAAATATCAATCTCTTGTGCATCCTACCTGGCCTCACTAACGCCATCCCGGGATGTTCATATTTGTTTTGACCGACAAAGTATGAGGCCCTTGTCATTCTTCCATTTGCTTTGGTATCTCAAAATGCCGATGATTAGAATGTTTGGTCACCTATACACTTGGGGGAGGGGTCAGTGAACCTGGTGCAATGACACAAGTATCAATCTCTTGTGCATCCTACTTGGTTTCACTAACCCCTTCCCTAAATGTTGATATTTGTTCCGACCAACAATGTATGAGGCATGCCTTTTAGTTCATACTACTTGGATCGTTTTTGAGTTTGCTCTTATTCGTTGCAAACATCTATGAGCGTGCACTAATGTTTCTTTGGCTTGTTCATATATGTGCAGATATGACGTGGTATGTCGTGTACAAGGGCAAGGTTCCCGGAGTCTACAACGACTGGGAGGAGTGTCGGAGACAGGTTCACCGTTTTAGCGGTAACAGCTACAAAGGGTACACCACTAGAGCGGAGGCCGAAGATAGATACGCACGCTATTTGGCGGGAGAGAGGAGGGAGCGGAGGAGGAACCGGATGAAGACCACTTTCATCGGGACGGTGCTAGTAGTGACTCTAGCTCTCTTCTATGTGATGCTAGTTTAGATGATCGACCTTGTGTAACCACTAGCTCATTTGACTTGTAACACCGTAACACTTGTCTAATATTCGAAATCTTGTGAATCATGGAGGCTAATGTGAAGGACTATGTATTGGTATACTGTGCTGTTGTATATATGTGTTATATATTCTGTATCTGTGCTGTTATACTGTGCTATACAACCTGTACAAATACATGCCAGAAATACAAAAAATGAAAACGAACTACTAGTAGTGGCGCACTACTGGATCTTGAGTGGCGCACGACCACCAAGTAACAGTGGCGCACCAGCCTGGACCCAGTGGCGCACAACCCTCTGATCACCTTCGAAACTACCAGTGGCGCACCAAAGCTGCCAGCAGTGGCGCACGTCTGAGATGCAACAGTGGCGCACCTAAACAGGCAGCAATGGCGCACCAGCTCGCCGTAACAGTGGCGCACCCAAGGAGGCAGCAGTGGCGCACCGACAGCAGACAGTAGTGGCGCACTGCTGCTGAACAACAGTGGCGCACCCCTTTGGAGTAGTAGTGGCGCACCACTGTACCTATCAATGGCGCACAGGGTAGTGCGCCACTATTACATAGGATAGTTGTGGCGCACCAGAGCTGCGCCACTACTAAAACTTAGCAGTGGCGTGATAGTAGTGGCGCACCAGCAGTGCGCCACTGATGGGGAATAGTGGTGCGCCACTGAATAGCTTTTTCCTAGTAGTGCACAATGCATCAATGCATCATACAATGGGATGGAGATGAAGTGGAGATTGTTCATGCAGATGACTCGATCGAGATCTCTTTGGCTGGTATGAACAATTGGGATGCAGACGACCAAGAGCCGCTCTTCGGAATCAATCTGGATGGCTGTGAGCGCATCGAAGCTTCAAAAAACGGGGTGAGGCTGGTCTTATCCACTGGCCTGACAGAGTAGCAAGATCCGAGTCTATGGACGTACGTGGCAAGGCCGATCCCTGCGATTGGCCCCAAAAAAAAGTAAAAAGCAAGGATCTCACATCAAACATGTCACGTAGTAGTGGAATACAGGTAGAGTTGCAACTGCAAGGGAGGCCAATTTCAGCAATCGGCTAAAATATTCTCACCACACATGTTAACCGCTGTGCTATTTAGCATGGTGAGTGGTGTGACAGGCTTGTAGTTGGCTGGAAAGCCGATATCTTCAATTACTTGAAGGATTCGGCTCGGGGGGCATACACACAGAGAAGGTACGAGGCCACGAAGTATGTACCCAGGAGGAGCCGATTCATGAAATCGATCGGCTAATAAAAAATCGAAAATAGAAAAATTTTCGGCCTCGTCATCATCATCCTTGCCGGCCACCAGTTGTTTGTTCAAGCACGTATCTCTGCCAAGCTGGGCGTGGCGTAAGTCGATTCTCTGACGAGCCAACTGCACCCTTGACCTGAAGGCAGACAACGTCACGACTGGCCAGAGCTTCAATTACAGCGTCTGGGACGTGGGGCTGGATTTCTTCAAGGATGTTCTTCACCTCCTCAGAGTTTTCGACCAATGTCTCAATGGGTGAAGAAAGCAGAGCTTTGAGGCGTTGGAGTTGGGCAGCGATGACGCTGGGACTTGGTTCATCACATGCTGTGGAGGGGCCGGCTCGATAGATTCAGGGTCGAACGACAGCAAGCCTGAGAGATCACAACCCTGACAAACAACAAGAGCAGCATAAGCATGCAGATCAGGGTAAGGGCGAGCCCAACAAAGGGAGCATACCTCTCCTAGGACCATGGGAACAGCCGATGACGAAGCAATCGGCTGTGGCGTTTTGCCTGGGGTTTGGCCAAGGTGGCGACTTGGTCGATGTCACCTTTAGAGGTTGTTACGTCCAGAGTTGTGGAGGGCATCAGAACTTCATCAACATCCCCACTGGAAGTTTCATCAGTCTGCAAAAAAGATGGTGAGCCGATCTGAGCAGCAAAGCACAAGAATTGAGCTAGGAGGAGTTGGAGAGCCGTTACATTTGAAGCTTCTTGGTTCGAGGAAGGGGTTTGCTGATCCTTCCGAGCCCTCTTGGTGCATCGACTCTTTGTGCGTAAGCTTCCCTGCCCTGTTTTGATGGGAGCTGGAGGGGCAGCAGGTTCAGGGGCTGACCTTTTCTTGGAAGCCGATGGTGGCACATCTGGCTGGTTTTGCGTGGTGGTGTCCTCAGAGGTGCCCGAGCTTGAGCCTCGTCGGCTGGACTGCGTCTCCTCGCTGGTATTATCTTCAGTAGAGGTCTACAAGAGCAGGATTAATGAACTAACATGCTATTAAAGCCTAGAAGGATGAATGGAACAAGTCGGGGTATAGATTAGCTTACATATAAGCTTTCTTGAGCTGGCACAGGGTTTTTGCCCTTCAAAGTTTTCCTGGAGACACCTTTCTCACTGCTGTTCTCGCCCTGACTGAGGCTCGGGGGGCAGCTGGCCCTGAAGATTCATAACCAGGTTTTATGATCCTGTTTGAGGTGCTCATGCCAACTGGGAGGAAGCAGGGACGGATCATGATGGAATATAACTGCCGAGTGCTGTCGTCATCGGCAAAGCTGTCTAACCTGAAGGAGACCGGATTTTCAAAATTTTCAGACTCCTGATAAGGAAAGAAGAGAGGGTCATCCAGGCCATGGTAAAAAGTTCTGAACCATCCTGATGCTTCCTTGGGGTTCAGTTGATGCCTGGAAGACTGTACAAGGCTTTGCCCTGGTGATTTGGAGCAGTTAAGGATTACCTTCAGGCTAGAGACCGTGGCATTGGCGCTGGATGATTTCGCCATTGGGTTAGCTGCGGAGTTTGGATTTGCGTGTCCAAGATCTATGGTTCGCGCGGCTGCGGGCTGGACCTATTCGATTGGAAATTTGGGATCTGAAATTGAGCAAGGGTTGCAGGTTACCGTTTGAGGGGATAACTGAATTGACCTGTCTCGCAATCTATCGTGAAGGACTGATGCGTTGCCATCGGCTCATTGAGCATTGACCAAGTTGACAATCGGCAAAGTCAGTATGAGGGGAAATCGGCTAAATTAGCATAAAGGAAATTGGCAAAATCAAATTAAAGGAAGTTCTTCATTGATAATGGGATTTCTTACATAAAAGAGCTGATTGCCCTCAAAAGGAAGAACCAGGGGATACATTACCCCATCTACTATTACTGATCCTATACTAAGGATCCTATCTATGGCCGTCGCCGTCGTGCCGCTGTCGGCACTACTCCCGGCGGGCTCGTCGTCGCTGCTGCCGCCGCCGCCGGCAGGGCCCTCGTTGTCCTCGTCCTCCTCGTCAGCGTCGTCGTCGCCGTCGAAGTCGCCGAGGTTTCCCGGCCGGGCGGGCGCTTGGCCGGCGGCTCGTCGAGGAGGTGTCGTCCTCCTCATCCTCTTCCCCCTCCTCCTCCTCGAAGGAGGTGAAGTCGTCCCAGGAGAAGCGGTCGTCCTCGCTCTCCGCCTCTTCCTCCCCATTGACGAGGAATTGAAGGTCGGCTTCTCCGTCGGTCAAGGATTTGTCATCCTCGGACCAGACGCAGAGTAGTGGTCTTCCTTGTCCCACGTCGTTGGGGCAAGGATGTCGTACGCCGCCTGCGTGCCCCACTCTGGTGTCGACTCTCGAAGGGGAGAGGACACGTAGGAAAGCCCTGAGGAAGCCGATGAAGCGGAGGACGAAGAGGAAGACATGGCTACAGAGGAGAGAGGGTTTTTGGCCGACGGCTAGTTTCGGAGCAGGGGGATGAAGAGGGAACTGTTCGATGGTTAAATAAAAGGAGATATAGTGGAAATTTAATGTTCGAGCAGTTTTTGAGGATGTGGTGCCAAAACTGTCAAATTGTGCAGAGAAGTTGAGAAGGCAAGGCGTCATGATGAAGAATACTGCGACGGTTCTGCTCTGCCACGACATGACCCTTCGAAGGAAAAACAGAGTGGTTTTGAAATTATCATTGCCAAAACCAGGGGGGCATTTGTTATCACCAGATTTTGGCCAAATCAGGAGATGGGCCGTAAGTTGAGATGGGCTTGAAGGATATACGCGTGGAGCATCTCTGAAGCGGCCTTGCACGAGGAGTTTGGGCTAGATTGCCCGTGTATCTGTAAATATAGTAGATTGCATCTTAGTTTAGAATTAAAAGATAGAGTTTAACCCGTGCACGGTTAGGTGCACGCTCGAATTAGAAAGTCCCTTGGACTATAAATATGTATCTAGGGTTATCGAGAAAGGAGGACAATCACGTTCACAACAAACACAAACCAGGCGCATCGCCACCCCTTCTTTCGAGGGTTTCTTCCGGTAAGCATCATGCTGCCTAGATCGCATCTTGCGATCTAGCAGTACGCGTTTATTCGTTATCTTGTGCTTCTCGTGCTGAAGCGTTGTTGATGGCGAGTAGCATATTTATCTTAGGTGTTGTGGGGCTTGCATGGATGCTTTTCTTATACATGCTTGTTTAGCTGCTGCCCCTCGATATCTAGCTGCCCTTATACCTATCTAGGTGTAAGGGCAGCACCTTGCTTGTTCGTTATTTAGTAGATCCAATCTGTCATAGTTGCTCCTTGATTCTTCAAGGATTGGTTTAATATCTGTATGGTTAGGCCTTGCAAACGGGTTGAACGATCCGGTAGTGCGTAAGGTATGGTTCGTTAGTCTTAAGAGGGATGTTCCGGGAATTGACTTAATGTTGGTTTTTAGGCCTCTTTAGGGTTAGCTCTCCATTATCTTTCGTGTCTATTAGGCTCAACTACGTAGGATGTTCCGATCATGGTGAAAACCCTAAACTGTCGTAGATTGGTTTAGCTTTATATTGATCAAGCAAGAGCCCCATGTCATCGTTAACCCGACGTGAACCATGGGGCGATCGGCTCTTGAGCCGATCCACAGGCAACCTGAGAGCCGATCGGGCGTATTTAATGTTTATGTGTCTACCATGCAGGAAACTAATCGAAGCAATCCAACACCTTCCTGACCAGGTATAGGTCAGGTGGCACGCCCTTGCAACCGCTAGGACGTGTGCCGGAACATTTGCGGGACGACGTCGAGGGACCAGGCCCCCTGCAGCCTTGGAAGCCTCCCGGCTCTTCGTGTTGCTTAACCACCGCCGCTGGGTTTTGGCAGCAACAATTTCATAGAATTCTTCAGTAGTAGCAGGTGGAGCAATAGGAGTACTTAAAAGCATTATTATTTGTGCTAGTGAAATCACACAACTTAGTATTTTCAGGAGTCCCCATTGTAGCAGTAATAAAAGTAAACTAAGCAAATAGAATAAAGACAAGTAACTAATTTTTTTGTGTTTTTGATATAGAGCTAGTAAATAAGACAGAAAGTAAAGCAACTAATTTTTTTGTGTTTTTAGTATGAAGCAAACAAGACAGTAAATAAAATAAAGTAAAGCAAGACAAAAACAAAATAAAGAGATTGGATGTGAGACTCCCCTGCAGCGTGTCTTGATCTCCCGGCAACGGCGCCAGAAAAGAGCTTGATAACGCGTGAAGCACACGTCCGTTGGGAACCCCAAGAGGAAGGTGTGATGCGTGACAGCAGCAAGTTTTCCCTCAGTAAGAAACCGAGGTTATCGAACCAGTAGGAGCCAAGAAGCACGTGAAGGTTGTTGGTGGAGGAGGAGTGCGTAACACCAGTGAAACCGGCGCCAACGTGGAACCTGCACAACACAATCAAGATACTTTGCCCCAAGGTAACAGTGAGGTTGTCAATCTCACCGGCTTGCTGAAAACAAAGGATTAAACATATTGAATGGAAGATGATGTTTGTTTGCAAAGAACAGTAAAGAACAATGATTGCAGTAGATTGTATTCAGATGTAAAAGAATGGACCGGGGTCCACACACTAGTGGTGTCTCTCCAATAAGATAACTAACATGCTGGGTGAACAAATTACATTGGGCAATTGACAAATAAAGATTCAATACATATCAATGATGATTACTATGAGATTTAATCAGGGCATTATGACAAAGTACATAGACCGCTATCCAGCATGCATCTATGCCTAAATAATCCATCTTCGGGTTAGCATCCGCACCCCCTCCATTAAGTTGTAAACAACAGATAATTGCATTAAGTATGGTGCGTAATGTAATCAACACAAATATCCTTATACAAAGCATCGATGTTTTATCCCTAGTAGCAACAAGACATCCACAACCTTAGAACTTTCTGTACTGTCCCAGATTAAATGGAGGCATGAACCCACTATCGAGCATAAATACCCTCTTGGAGTTACAAGTATCAACTTGGCCAGAGCCTCTACTAGCAACGGAGAGCATGCAAGAACATAAACAACACATATATGATAGATTGATAATCAACTTGACATAATATTCTAGATTCATCGGATCCCATCAAACACAACATGTAGCATTACAAATAGATGATCTTGATCATGTTAGGCAGCTCACAAGATCTAAACAATGATAGCACAAGCGGAGAAGACAACCATCTAGCTACTGCTATGGACCCATAGTCCAAGGATAAACTACTCACGCATCAATCCGGAGGCGGGCATGATGATGTAGAGCCCCTCCGTGATGATCAGGGTGCCGGAGGCGATCTCCGAATCCCCCGAGATGGGATTCGCGGCGGCGGCGTCTTGTAAGGTTTTCCGTATCGTGGCTCTCGGTCCGCAGGGTTTCGCGACGAAGGCTTTAAGTAGGCGAAGGGCGGAGCCGGGTCACGGCCCCACGCGCTAGGGCCCGCGCCCCTTAGCCGCGCCGCCCTGTGGCGGCGCCCGTGGCCCCACTTCCCCTCGGTCTTCTGGAAGCTTCGTGGAGAAATAGGGCCCCCGGGCGTTGATTTCGTCCAATTCCGAGAATATTTTGTAGGATTTCTCAAACCAAAAACAGCAAACAAAGAATCGCACTTCGGCATCTTGTTAATAGGTTAGTGCCGAAAATGTATAATAATGCTGTAAAGTATGTATAAAACATTCAAGTATTGTCATAAAAGTAGCATGGAACATAAGAAATTATAGATACGTTTGAGACGTATCAACTATCAAGGGCATTGTTTGTCATCATTACATAATTATGAACGAGCTGCTACATCATGCAAGAGAAGTGAAGCACGAAGGAAGAAGCGCATATCAAAGGTCGTGCTATGAGAGTTGGGCGCTACACGCCTCAGGGCGCCCCTTCTACGGCGCCGACGCCATCAACGCGCCCGCATTTTCCTACTTCGTCTAGCAAGCCGGTCTCCAATGTGTCCAACACAAAGAAGCCCGAACCTGCTGCAAGTGGAAGTGGTTCTAGCATGTCTACAGCGCGCAACCGTGATATGGCTTGTCATACATGTGGTGGAAAGGGTCACTTCAAGAGAGATTGTCCTAATCGTAAAGTGATGATTATTAATGAGGACAATGAGTATGAGACTGGAGATGATGCTGATCCATATGCTCCAGAAGATGATGAATATGACACTGATGGTGTAGATGCTTATTTGTCTGAAGCTCGCACTATTGTTGTGTCACATGCTCTTAATGTGTAGCCAAGTGCATCTACTCTGTTGCAATTTGTTCCAAACAAAGGCACTAGTTGGTCCTGAAACTTGCAAGGTCATTATTGATGGCGGGAGTTGTCGCAATCTAGCAAGCAAGGAGTTATGTGGCAAGCTGAAGTTGAAGTATTTACCGCACCCGCATCCATATTATATTCAGTGGTTGAGCGACAATGGTGAGATGAAGGTAAACCACATGGTGCGTAAGGATTCCATTGATTTTGATGTGGTTCCTATGATGGTGTGTCACCTACTATTGGATGGCTCTATGACCGTTCTGTGCAACACAATGGCCGCGCCAATACATATCACTTGGAGTTCAAGGGCAAGAAAATTAACTTGCAGCCCATGTCACCACAACAAATTATCAATGAATCTCGTCAGAAAGTTGAAGTTAACTTGGAGGATGCACCATAGATAGGTGAGAGAATTGTAATGCCGTGAGTGATATAACAAAAAGTGAGAGAGTGAATTCCTTAGTCATATTAGCCACCAAAGAGGATATGAGAGAGTTTAGTGAGGATCCTACAACTATGCCTCTTGTGCTCATGTACAAGGGTGAGGTTTTGGTTTCTAACGATTGACCCCTATTTCTCTTGGTGTTTCTCATGTTTTGCAGGAATTCAGCGACGTGTTTCCGGAGGAGGTGCCCGCAGGATTGCCACCATTGCGTGGTATTGAACATCAAATTGACTTGATCCACGGCGCTCACCGCCCAATAGGGCACCATGATGCGGTGGCTTTCGGACACCTCCACCTCAAGACCAAGTGCAGCCCCGCCTATCGTCGACGCTACACCATGGTCAAGGAGTCCCCCAAGTGGACCAACAACACAAAACCCCGCCATATATGTAAAGGTGAACTCCTTCCTCTCTATGGTCGACCTCAACACCAACTCGAATGGTATGCTACCTTATGCCTATCGTCATGGTGTCTATAGGTGCCGACATCGACAAGGACCAAGAGAGAAGGAACTCCCATGGTGCAAGGAAGAAGGAAGGAGAAGAAGGAAAGAAGAGAAGAAGGAAGAGGGAGGAGGAGGCCCAGTCCGGTTGGCGCCGGTCAACCGGACCACGACCGACCATCCGGTCCAAGACCCGTCTGACCGGCCGCAAACCGGATCCGACGGGATTACCCACCAAGCTGCCTAAGTTACCCACTTATGTACCTTTTCGCCATGCGTCGTCTTGGGTGCCTATATATAGACCCATGACACCCCCTTACCTCTTTAGACAAGATTTAGGCTTAAACATGACTTTGAGCTTTGTCTCCCTAGGGTTTCATCCCCTTTGTATCAAGGTACCCCATGTTGGATGATTGGATCTATGTGAGTGAGATTCTAGTGTGCTCCACTCTCTCTCCTCACCGGTCTCCGTCCCCAACACCGATCTCTCACTCCGGGATTCTACCTCGAGCCCTCCTTGGTGATTCTATTGGCGTGGTCCATCGAGCCACGAGGGTAAGTATCGGTTGTATCGGGTTGGTGTGCTTGTGTTCTTCGCGTTCTTCGTGTTCTTTCCGCCTCTCCTCCCCTTTGATTCTTGGGTCATTCTCGCAGATCGGGCCACACACGGGGTCTTAGACCTCATCATATGGTATCAGCAGCCTTTGGTTTCCGCGGATTTGACCCTCCACCCACCCATTTCGTCTCTAAAATTTTCCAAAAATTCCCAAAATAGCCCTAATTTGCCTTTGGATGGACCTGCGATTTGGTTGCGTTTTGAGTGGTTTTGGTCCATGGATTCGATGTTGGAGTGCTTGATCTACTAATCCCCATCTTTTTCCCCCTTCGTGCGTCCCAATTTCGCCTCAGATCCTGAGACATTTTCGTGGTCATTTTCCCTCTGTTCTTCGGGCAGCTTCATCTTCTTCCCAGCTCCCAACCAACCACCACGCCGCCGCTGACTCCCACCACCGCGCCGCCGCCTCCCGCCAAGGCCTCTGTGCAACCACCTGCAGCCGCCACGACGCGCCCGGCCGCGCGCAGACAGACTCCGCGTCCCTCTCCTTGCCGCTCAGCGCGCCCTCCACGCGCCGCCTCGCGCGCAAGCCCCCGCCAACCTCCCCGCGTGCAACCTCCCCTCGACCAGCTTGGCCTCGCTCCCGCCTCTCCATCCCGTGCCAGCTCCACGCGCCGCCAACGCAAGCGCGCCGCCTCATCCTCCCGCCGAGCACGCCCGCCTCTTCCTCGCCAGCGCGCAGCGGATACGCCGCTTCGCTCCCGCCTCGAGCACACCAACCCACGCAATCTCTCGCCCGTAACCCGCCTCAACTGATCCAACCGCGCCAACCGAAAAAATTGCTCGGACCGAGCGAGACCGGACGCAAACCTAAAATCCGGTCATGGTCCGCCAGACGGTCGCCAACCGGATTTCACGACTTTTGACCCAATTTTTGTCCAATTTTGACTCCACTTTTTGCCCCAAATTTTGACAACTTTCCGGCGCCCGTTTGACTCCAAACTTTAACAACACCCTCCAACGACTCTACATAGTCTACGTCTAATTTTTGACGATTTTTGGAGCCCAACTTTTGACCGCTCGTTTTGACCCAACTTTTCGGGCATTGACTTAATTTGCCCGGTTTTCGATTTGGAGTGCATTGGTTGTCTATTACGCTTCCGCGCCTACACCAACACCGCGACGACACCTTCGGCACCCCGGACTCCGGCGCAACTACGAAACCATCGTCGCCATCATCGCAAGTTGTGTGTTCATCACCGCCTAACATCTTAGGTATAACTTGCATTACCTTGTAACCCCTCTTCTTTTGCGATCTATCCTATCGAGCATTGCTTATCGAGTGTTGCGAGACATTGCATGTGGCCCCGATTGTGAGGTGTGTGTGTAGTGTGGAGTCAAGCTTCTAAGCAAAACTCGTGTGGCAAGATAGCAAAAGCGAGCTAACGCTAACATAGTGCGAGAGAAAAGCCGCCAAAACACAAAAAGAGTGCAAGTGCACCATAGAGCAAAAGTGTGCGAGTGCCATCATACATACAAATACACAAAAGAGTGTAAGTGCCACCAAATACAAAAAGAGGAAAAAGCTTTTAAGCAAAAGAGAGAAAAGAGAAGAGAGGCCGCGTGTGAATCTTGTTGTCTCTTCGTTTGCAACCAAAGCTTTGCCTCTCCTTGTGTTAGTGTGACACCGAGCAACCTTGCTTTCGGGCTTCATACACTTTTCCGCTCATTCCTTGGTCGCACTAACCCCGCTTATCCCGTGTGTGAGTTCCATATCTTTCCGTGTTTATAGTGATCATCGCTTTGACATTTGAGTTTTTGGATCTTACCCACCCTTAACAACAAACTTGATTTCGGATTTCATCTTTTGGCTTTCCACCATACTCACCTAACACCATATTTGCTAGCTTTTGCGTGTGTCTTTGTGTGAGTGCCCGATACAATTGTTCTAACTCTCGGTTTGTTGGATCACCCCAATCTTGTCATACCACGGTAAGATTGCGAGGTAGTGTTCTTCCACTAACATACACCATATAGATATTGTCTTGCTAACATGTATAGCGACGAAGAAGATACGGAGGAGTACACGGAGCACTTAGAGGAGGATACCTCTTCAAGCACCGCGGATGTGGAGGAACATGTGGAGCTCTACACCGACTATGGCTCCGCAAGCATCGCCAACATGACCGACATCGAGGAGCTCTACACCGACCATGGCTCCGCGAGCATCGCCAACATGGACGACATCGACGAGCTCTACATCGACACTTGCTCAACAAGCATGGACGACATGGTGGAGCACCACGACGAGGACGACATCGACCCCACCATGCATACCGCCGATGCTCCCACATACCCCTACTTGGCCAATGGAGCTACATATGAAGATCGAGGACCTCCACGATGGCATCATCATGTGGATCATCAAGAGCGTCCCCAACATATTCGGCATCGACACACTTCTCCGAGCTCCACAAGGCACCATCATGAGAGTGCCTATGCACAAGATCATCGACATCACGGACATCATATGGAGCATCAAGAGCGCCCCCAACATGAGCCATCACCTAGGCATGGCAAGGACCGTCATCGACTCACACCATCTCATGATCGTCGTCGGCCACCACCACCTCATGGTCTACATCGACATCCGCCCACACATGATCTTCGACGACACCACTCAAGACATGGTGATGAGGCAAGAAGACGAGAGCCTCGACATGAAGACCTTCCTCATAAGGCGACTTCTACCTCTTGTGCCACCACCACAATGGCCCCTACCTCGCCATATGCCTATGGACTCCGATGCTACAAGTGCAAGCAACAAGGCCACCTTCCACGGGAATGTCCCAATCTCCTATGTGAGGTGTGCAAGGCAAAGGGTCACATGGCATGGCAATGCACAACGCCAAGCGCCAAGAAGCTCTACTTCGACGAGCTCAATGCACAAGTCTCCAAGATGCCACCACTTGAGGACGACTTAGGAGGCGAGGGAGTTGAGCATGGGATTCTCCCTTCACCTAAGGAGGCGCATGGAGTTGAGCATGGTGAGCATGGGATTCTCCCTTCACCTACGGAGGCGCATGGAGTTGAGATGGTTGAGCATGGGAAGTTCCCTTCAACTACAAAGGAGGCGCATGGAGATGAGCAAGTCGAGCCTACTCCTATATGCTTGATTGATGAGTTGGTACCAATCCCATGTGAGCATGAGAGCCACTTAGCCCACTTGAGCGAGAGTGATAGTGAGTTGAGTGACTTCCACCCCATATGTGAGTTTGAGTGCTTCCATTTGGAGGACATGAGTGATACACAAAGTGAGTTGAGAGAGGTAGATGATAGGTCCATGGAGGACATCGCATTTGCTAACACATTAACCTCTCCCTCGTTTGTGTCTTCTTATGTTGCACTAGGTTCCACGGAGGACGAGTTCCCGCTCATGGAGAAGATGTACATGGTGCATGAAGATGATGATATTTCACCATGCTTGCTCCAAGATGGACATGTCGACCACATGGATCCTCCTACTTCCACAACACCTACTTCACATGAGTCGGCCTACAAAGGTAACAACATAGGTGTTGATGATGCCATGATCCCACTAGTGGACACGATGACTTATGAGTGCATGCATGATCTTGATGATACATTTGCTACGTCACTTGATTCTTTCATATTCTCATGTGATGCTTTGCTTGCTAACATTGTTGATCATGTGGAGTTGATTGATTGTGATACCATGAACATGCCATGCTATGAGAGTTTCATATTTGCTCCGCTTGCTTGCAATGATAATGATTATGCTCATGCTTGTGTTGTGACACCCTTGATGAACACTTGCTCTTTCCATAGGGTTGTCGACAACAATGATGACATTAGCTTTCACATGCTTTGCCCAAAATGTTTACACCATTCCATGATCCTTGCATCCAAGATTGTGAACAATTGCTCTTTCTTATGCTTGGAATGCAAGAATGCTTATTTTATTGTTCACGAGATGGCCCCCATAGCCTTCTCAATTTTTGATGATCATGAGTTACCACATGCCATGAATGCACCTTCTTGCCATATGCACCATCGCCATGCATTTCATACTATCTTGCTTGACACTAATGGTGATGTGCACAAGACATGGAACATCATGATGGATGATGTATTCATCTACCATGCACACACGCTTTTTGTTTTCTCCATTGTGTGTATAGGTACCCGAACGACAACATCCACCGCCACGGAGCATGAGTTGACGACACGTGCCATTGAGAGCTACCCCACCACGGACGAACTCCATCACCAAACCCGCGGGATTCAAACCAAAGGGTATGTTTCCCAACGCCTTCGCCATCGTGTGTTTCCGACATTTCTTGTCGAGCTTCCGGTTTGGTCCAATTCCTCGTCACCTCTTTTGCTTCTTATGCAACATATCTTGACATATCTTGTTGGCACAATGGTTGTTGTATGTCTTGATGAGATCATCATACACTCCGAGAATCTCAAGGACCATGTCATACATGTGAGAGACACCTTATGCACCTTGTGCCACAAGTTACACAAAAAGTTGCTCTCCTTTGGATTTCTAATTTCATCTATGGCAATTGCAATGGATTCTTTGAAACTTGAGGATACCCATACTCGGCTCACGCCAACCATACTTTCCCAAGCTAGAAGTCTCCATAGCTTTGCCATTGCACATAACAATTTTGCCCCAAATTTTGCCGCCGATACTTGCCTTTTGATTGTTCCATTTGTGTGGGACAATACGACACATCACATTTTTGACACTTTACAAACCAAACTCTTACATGCACAAACTTTTGCCCCACCAAATTTTGGATACATCGACACTCTTTTGATTTCCATTTTTGCCAAATGCCTCTTGGAGAAACGACTTGATGCTTCGTATTTGATTGAGAGCCTCTTGTTCGCCGGTCACACAATTGGCATCCACAAGTTTTCCTTTCGCAAGTTGTTTTTCCCCACGCTCTTCTTCGACCGAGACTTTGTCCCTCCACCACTACATGGGAGACCCACTATGGACTACAACAAGGACGCCCGCACCACGACGAGCATCCATAAGGATACAAGGGCAACTATACAAGTCCTTCCCCCAAGCTACAAGCATCAACGTTACATCATCGTTGAGGAGGAGCAAGAGTCGAGACGACTCTTCCCCTAAGGGGGGAGATGATGCGGGGTGGCTTTCGGACACCTCCACCTCAAGACCGTCAAGTGCAGCCCCGCCTATCGTCGACGCTACACCATGGTCAAGGAGTCCCCCAAGTGGACCAACAACACAAAACCCCGCCATATATGTAAAGGTGAACTCCTTCCTCTCTATGGTCGACCTCAACACCAACTCGAATGGTATGCTACCTTATGCCTATCGTCATGGTGTCTATAGGTGCCGACATCGACAAGGACCAAGAGAGAAGGAACTCCCATGGTGCAAGGAAGAAGGAAGGAGAAGAAGGAAAGAAGAGAAGAAGGAAGAGGGAGGAGGAGGCCCAGTCCGGTTGGCGCCCGGTCAACCGGACCCACGACCGGACCATCCGGTCCAGGACCCGGTCTGACCGGCCGCCAACCGGATCCGACGGGATTACCCACCAAGCTGCCTAAGTTACCCACTTATGTACCTTTTCGCCATGTGTCGTCTTGGGTGCCTATATATAGACCCATGACGCCCCTTACCTCTTTAGACAAGATTTAGGCTTATGACTTTGAGCTTTGTCTCCCTAGGGTTTCATCCCCTTGTATCAAGGTACCCCATGTTGGATGATTGGATCTAGGTGAGTGAGATTCTAGTGTGCTCCACTCTCTCTTCCTCACCGGCCTCCGTCCTAACACCGATCTCTCACTCCGGGATTCTACCTCGAGCCTCTCCCGTGGTGATTCTATTGGCGTGGTCCATCGAGCCACGAGGGTAAGTATCGGCTGAGGTTGGTGTGCGTTGTGTTCTTCGCTCTTCGTGTTCCCTCCCGCCTCCCTCTCTTTTTCTTTGATTCTTGGGTCATTCGCGAGATCGGGCCACACACGGGGTCTTAGACCTCATCACACCATATAGGACGAACCCCGAAGAGAATAAGTAAATACAGAAACAAGTGCAAGAGCTACTCAACAAAGGTTATATTCGCATAAGCCTAAGTCCTTGTGTTGTTCCTGTTATTTTAGTTCCTAAGAAAGATGGTACATTGTGGTGACCTGACCACCGCATGGTGTAGTATGCAAGTCTGATATAACACCAATGAAACACCGTTCCACTAGTATTATATCGCTGAGTAAGTACAACAGAAACATATGCGGGTCCAAGGCATGTCTATAGAATTACATACGACTCACATAAGATCAGCATGCCTTACTTTACAATGAGGTAGTCCAGAGCAATTCCGTAAGAACGACTCGTAGTCTAATCCTGCCGAACTCTATTTGTAGAGTATTTAACTAGCTATAGAGGCTATGAATAGATTCTAGCTAAATAGGAGCTAGGTTTAGGAAGCTAGTTCCTTTCTATTGCAATCTAGGTTTTCTCAAGTTGCTGTGTATCCACTCGCTGGTCCTGTCTCTGGCAGTTAAGCACTCGCCCGAGTTGACTGTAGATCCTCCTTCGATGCCATCATATCTAAGCAGGATTTAAGAGTGGGATGAGTACGAGCGTACTCAACAAGTTTGGCTTGGTGATGTTTAATGCACTAGCTACAGCATGACCAGAAAGTCATAGGCCATGCAAGTTTTTATAAACATTTCTTCAAAAGGTTGCTTTTATTCTGAAGAGCTATGTCCATCAGCCTTCACCGGTTGACTAGAACTTCATGGAGTTCCGCAGCGTTCGCAGTTCCATATCACGGAACAGGGAGTGACTGATCACAGTACGTTACACTCTGCAGCGGTGTGTTGCTTTACCCGTAAGAGATCTTAACCTTGGTGCCAACCGGGCAATTTCCCCGTTCACACTTCCTTTGGTGTGAGGCCCGGTATAAGGTCCTAGTCAATTATTCCTCCGCGACCCCGCACACCCACCCTTTGTTGCAATTCCGACCTTGGGTCCTCGCCGGTGCACTTATACCAACTAAGGATGGCCCCCGACCACGACAACAAACAGGTCCTCGACCTGAATCCTTCGCCGGTCGTTGCAACCCATCATAGACCGCATTACCGTGGGGACTTAGGGCTCCCCAACCACTCTGCTTGTCCCTCTCAAGTGACTACGGTAAGCGCATCCGTTGATGTACGAGAGGAGAGAACACACTTGACTACCTGTCCCATTCCAGATCTTATGGTTAACACGGTATTACGGCAAGAATCACTGGACGACATTTGTTGTTAATCCTAGATGGATATAAACCCTTGCAATGGAACCTCCACCATATCAACACATACAATGGTTCCATTGCCCACCACTTAGTCATATTCATATTTATGAAAATAGCATTTTTGCTTTTCATGCAAGAGTGATAAGTATAGTACTTTGCAAGTAATTTGGAAAAATACTCAAATGACATGAGCAAGCGATGAACTTGCCTTTCTTGACTCCAAGATTATGCAAGCAAGGTCTTCGATACGCAATAACTCCAAATTCTGAAATATCATCATCGTACGGTAAGGACGATGTTTAAAAGATTGGCAAGGATGCAATAATGCATAAGTATGAGATGCAATCGCTCTAAGCGTGACCTAACCCCGATGAGTTACGATTAGTGGGTTATAATGATTCGTTTAGGGTGTGTTGCACTTTTAGAGTCATTCCACAAACAAGGTTCTTATTAAGGTTTGATTACTTGGTACAAGTTATATAGTAAAGCATAGTAATCAATTGAGCACACAAGGAATGATAATTGGCATAATGTTAATAGGTAAAGAACAGTTGTCAGTTTTAGTACTATATGGCATGGTTAATGATTACTTGTTATATACTTCAAAAGAATAACTTTGGAAGAACATGTTCTTTAATAAAGAACAAGTATGATAATTAGGGTTGTGGAGTTCTATGGTTTACTATGGTTCTAATTGGTTTCTAGAGTAAGGATTAGATGGATCACAACAAGGTTGGATTCATCAATAGCTAGAACTTGTAGGGTTGAGTTAAGCTTAAGCATCTTAAGCAATGAATTACACATGGGTGCTATCAAGGTTGGTTATACCTTACTGATGATAGCTGGATAGGGTTTATAGATCCTATTAAGCAGATTTGACGGTTACTCCCTATTTACTTCAAAAGAATAACTTTTGAAGAACATACTTCTTAATTAATAAGAAGTATATCCATTAGGGTTGAGGTGGTTTAGGTTTTATTATGGGATCCACTTAAATAGGGCATAGTTGGCTCCTAGATATGATGGTTCATAAGTATCTAATACTAATAGGGTTTAGTGGAATATGGTTAGGTAATGCACAATATTTGGCATAGTTGTTATTGGAGTTCATCACAATGGTGTGATGCTAAATAAGGTTAATAAAGTATGATGGCTTTGGTAATAGGATCTAGGGTTTACTCTTGGTTGATCCTATTTGATCACCTTGGTTTGATGAGTATGCATACAAAGGATGCTAAATTATTAGTGATAGGGTTCCTATATTTTATATAGACATGAACAAGCATTTAGTTGCTAATTATGAATCTATGCATGAGAATAAAGTAGCATGGTTACATGTTATAACCTAGGGTTTAGGTTATAATCAAGTTAGGGTTCATATGAATTAATGGAGTTAGGGTTCCTAATGGCATTAGGGTTTTAGGATTCCACATAAAATTATGAGGTTATAATTTTATTCATAATGGAACTAGGGTTTCCTAATTACCATTTAGTTCTTAAGTTAATAACTTCATTATAAAGTTGAAGTTATTAATAACTTTAAGATAAAAATAATATTGGATTTTGCATTTTATTATTTTTAAAGAATTAATAATTAAGGTAATTATTATTTAGGGTTTAAATCCTTCTAATAAGGATTTAATAAAATAACAAATAAATAAAATTAGTTTTAATGTTTTCTTTATTTATTTATTGGTTTTTATTTATTTTAGAAACTTTTCTTAATTTCTGAATTTTAATTGAATTTAGAATTAAAATAAAAGGCTTAACTAAATAATTAAATTTTTATTAAAAATAAAAATTTCATATTATATTTTTGTTGGATAGATTTCATATCATATTATATCTGGTTGAGATGGCCTGGTTCGCCGGATTAGGCCACCACCACGTCGAGAAGACGGCCAGCGTGGCTGGCGTTTTGCTCGATTCCTCGCGCACGGTGACCATGTCGAGGACGGCGGTCCTGGCGGTACGGCGAGGCCACGGTGGCCCCCCCGGCGGCGATGGTCGGAGGCCGTATGGCTAGGGTTTTGGCATTGGCGAAAATAGAGCAGTAGGGAGGAAGAACTCGGGCCGTTGATCGTCTCTATAGGGCGCAGGAGTGAGCCTCCGCCACGCCTTCGGACGAGGAGGCGTCGACACGAGAGAAGCAAGGCACGGCTTCGTGCCGTCATCCATGCGAGAGAGATGAGGACGATCCCCTCTCCGTTTTAACGAAGGGGTACCTGGGTTGTGCTCCTGCGTGGACTGGGCCGCTCGTGGGCTCGTGTTAGCTCCGTGGCCTATCCAAAAGCACTCCTCTCTCTCTCTTTTTCTTTTTTCTGCTTTTCTGATTTCTATTTTAAATTATGGTTTTATTCAAATTTGAATTCTTGTCTGTTTTGCAGGTGTTCAACAATTTGTTTTCATGAGGACTAATAAAAGGATTATTGTATTACTGCATTGTTTTTCAATAAACATTAAATATATGTGAGCTTTGTTGCAATTTTAATCAGACAAAACTTAAGTATCTTTTTTAAATTTCCTTTTTCTTGTGAATCAAATCTGTTTTGAATTATTAGAATTGAGAATTTCTACTCTAAGTGTTTTAGAATTTATCATTAGGGTTTGATCTCTAATTGAGAATTTAGTCCTTGCATATGATTTTATGTGAACACTTATTATTAAGATCTTGTAGGTTTATTATAACCCTATTTCAAGGTTAGCACTAGTACTATATTTTAATAACACCTTGAAATACCTAGAGTAGATATTACTCTCATCATGGTTGGGTCTTGGTTATAAAGTTAAGTGGTTGATATGGGTGGTTATTCACCACACATGGGTTTAATTATGGGTTTAGCACTAGGTGTTTCTTATGTTCAATAATTGAAGCATAAGATTTAACTAGTGAGCAATTCTAGGGTTCTAGTTATATTCTCCTAATAGCACATGGCTTGAATCTCAAATGTGAACTAGGTTGATAGTTGTGATCACCCAAGTGATGCACAAACTAATATTGGGATATAGGTTAGGGTTTTACTTGTGATCATCAAATAATTTTAAAGTTAGTTTGAGACATGAGGATAGGTTCTATATGGGATTTAACACCACATTATTTTGGCTAGGTTTGCTCTTCCTCACCACTCATAGGATTATTCAATCAATTATATTTGGATTGATATAGGGGCTGAACTATACAAAGTTTGTTACTATTCAATTATTTCTCTAATTAACATATTGGAAATAGTTTAGGGTTGGTAGTGGTTCCCCTATGATTTTATGTGCTGGATTATATCTACTTATCACCTAGGGTTTAACTTATCCTTATATATCTTCAAAGCATGATCATGGCATTATCATGATCCACTTATTCTTATTAGCTTCTTACTTAAAGTTCTTAGGTTTATGATCATTACCCAATGGTGATGATCATGCATGGTATGACCTCACAAAGTATCACTAGATATATTTGGCTAGGGTTATACCAATTACCTCTCTCACTCCACAAGGACTTGAACTATAATCTAGGGTTCTACTCAAGGAGTGATGATGTGATTATCTGAATATGTGGTTTGCCTAAGAATTCTACCTTGCTATCTTATGTAGCTTGTTCTTCAGGAATTCTGATAAACCTGCATCTTGTGGTATGCCTCCACCTCCTAGCTGCTTCATCTTGGTCCTATCTAAAGCATGGATTGGCCCAACTCTTTGGTTTGCTTGTATATGGTACAAGATGATGAAATGGATGAGGTAGAGGGTTCCTTTTATAGGCTTGGGCATGCTCTAGTATCATGACACATAGGTGTGTGACTCTTGTTTGATGATGAGTAAGGTGCTTGGTTGTCATGCTCTCATCCATAGCAATCCTTTAAGCATGAGGTGGCATAGCTTAGGATTCAAGCTATGTAGATATTTTCATCCTATGTGGCATGGTATTATCTTCTCATGTGATTTGTTTTTGGATAGCCAAGTGGCTTTTGTTACTAAATACCTTGTGAAGGATTTTATGCTTGTGGGTGAGTCACTATATCATATGTGATTGTATTTATATTGTAATTGGGATCAAAATGTCAAAGGCAAGGATTATACCTCAATTTTGAATGGTGATGTTTGATTTCACCAAGGCATGATCATATGAGTTTCAAAATACTCATAGTTAATTTTATTCAAATAGTTTGAACTATAATTCGTAATGTAAACGAATTTAGTTTTGTGATATTCCACATATTTAATAAGTTATGATTAAAATAACAATGTGTGGCTTTTATGCACTTAGGTCCTTGTGTTTTACCATATTTGGTAATTAGTTTTAAAGTGAATTAAATTATACCCCCAAGGTAGTTGCTCAAATTTTAAGTATTAATAATTTAGAGTTTGTTTATCCTTTGATGGGTATAAACCTCTCCCATCTCTAGGGTTTAATGATAAGCTTCTGTTGGTGTTAAATTCAAAAGTTTAGTTCAAGAAATACCATGAGGTTCATGGTAGGAATATTTATTTGTTAAAGACATGGAAAAGATAAACATGATGGCTTTTAATTTGTGGTTGAATAGATGTTCATATTTTATGGCAAGGATTACCATATTATGATCTTTTATAAGATCAAGCAATTGATCATTGATTAATGTGTTGTGGTAGTTCCATTTGATCTAACCCCTTAGATCAAATCATTACTACCCAAAACAAGGTTTTAGCAAAGTCACATTGAGGTTTATAGCGCTTGACTTGATGAGCTACTTCAATTCCACCAAGGTCAAGTGAAACTTCAGTTACTGTGATTGTTACTTTAAAGCGAAATTCCCCGGATTTTCTATGCATGAATGCAATGCACACATCTGTTCCCTCTATTTTTAACCCCAGACCTGGGATATTACAGTCTCTACCCCTTAAACTAAACTTCGTTCTAAGTTTGCACTCTCTTACGTTTCGGAGTGTGGATCTGACTAATGCAGACTACATCTTTTCTAAACTCCATGATGATCTCACTGGATATAATTGAATACACCCTTGTCCAGATTCTTCCTGGAATCCATTAGTGTTTGTCTCTGAACATGGCTTCTTTCTTCAATTCCATGATTTCTTTCAATACTATAAGCTTGTTTCCTTTCTCATTGAAGATTCAATGATTGGGACTTCTTCTGGTGCTGCTAGTCTTAACTGAAGACTAATTTGATAAGATATTCCTAATTGCTGAAATAGGTCTTTGTTTTCCCTTACTACCAAAACTGCAATAATGATACTTAGTAAGGTACTTACCATGGAAATTGTCTTGAGGATTTATTGCCCTAAGAATGGATTAGACTCAGTTAGTCTATCCAATTCATGGATTATAGTTGATACATATTGATGTTGCCCCGCCTATCGTCGACGCTACACCATGGCCAAGGAGTCCCCAAGTGGACCAACAACGCAAAACCGCGTCATATATATCAAGGTGAACCCTACCCTCTCTATGGTCGACCTCAACACCAACTTGAATGGTATGCTACCTCATGCCTATCATCATGGTGTCTATAGGTGTCGACGTCGACAAGGACCAAAAGAGAAGGAACTCCCATGCAAGGAAGAGAGAAGAAGAAGGAGGAAAGGAGAGAAGAAGGAAGAGGAAGAAGAGAAGGTAGAAGAGGTCCAAACGGTTTGACAGTAGATGTACACGTCTGCTGGGAACCCCAAGAGGAAGGTATGATGCGCACAGTGGCAAGTTTTCCCTGAAGAAACCAAGGTTGATCGAACCAGAGGAGCCAAGAAGCACGTTGAAGGTTGATGGTGGCGAAATGTGATGCGCACAACAGGGATTCTGCGCCAACGTGGAACCTGCACAACACAACCCAAGTACTTTGCCCCAACGAAACATGAGGTTGTCAATCTCACCGGCTTGCGTAACAAAGGATTAAGCGACGATGGAAGATGTTTGCAAGAAAACAGAAAACACAATTGCAAAGATTGTATGTTATAAAGAATAGGACCGGGTCCACAGCTCACTAGAGGTGTCTCTCCCATAAGATAAAAGCATGTTGGGTGAACAAATTACAGTCGGCAATTGAAAAATAGAGAAAGGCATAACAATGCATATACATGATATGATAAATATAGTGAGATTTAATCCGGGCATTACGACAAAGTACATAGACCGCCATCCAACGCATCTATGCCTAAAGTCCACCTTCAGGTTATCATCCGAACCCCATTCAGTATTAAGTTGCAGCAACAGATAATTGCATTAAGATGGTGCGTAATGTAATCGACAACTACATCCTTAGACATAGCATCAATGTTTTATCCCTAGTGGCAAAGACATCACAACCTTAGAATCCATCACACATCCCATGTGTCAATGAAGGCATGAACCCAATATCGAGGCAAATACTCCCTCTGGAGTTAAGAGCCAAACTTGGCATAGCTCTACTAATAACGGAGAGCATGCAAGATCATAAACAACATATAACAATAGATTGATAATCACCATAACATAGTATTCTCTATCATCGGATCCCGACAAACACAACATATAGTATTACAGATAGATGATCTTGATCATGTTAGGCAGCTCACAAGATCCAACAATGAAGCACAACAAGGAGAAGACTACCATCTAGCTAATGTGGACCCATGGTCCAGGGGTGAACTACTCACCCATCACTCCGAGGCTATCATGGCGAAGAGTCCTCCGGAGATGAACCTCTCCGCAGGGTGCCGGAGGCGATTCTAATCTCGAGATGGGACTCGCGCGCGCCTCTGGAAGGCCGTATCGTGGCTCTCGGCATTTTCGCGATGAGGCTAAGTAGGCGAAGGGTAGGTGGGTGAACGAGGCCCACACCAGGCGGCGCGGCCCTCCGGCGCGGTACTACAGGTGGCGGCGCCGTCGCCCACTTCGTTATCTTTCTGCTCGGAAGCTTTCGCAAAAATAGGACCCCCGGCGAAGATTTCGTCCAATTCCTAGAATATTTCCTTACTAGGATTTCTTAAATCAAAACAGGAATAACTGCTGCATAGTTCCAAATGCATAAATATGACATATAATGTGCAAAACATGTAGGTATTATCAATAAAGTAGCATGGAACATAAGAAATTATCGATACGTTGGAGACGTATCAGCATCCCCTGCTCGTCCCGAGCAGGTAAAACGATAACAAAGATAATTTCTGAAGTGACATGCCATCATAATCTTGATCATACTATTTGTAAACATATGTAATGAATGCAATCGATCAACAAAGGTAATGACATGAGTAAACAAGTGAATCATAAAGCAAAGACTTTCATGAATAGTACTTCAAGACAAGCATAATAAGTCTTGCATAAGAGTTAACTCATAAAGCAATAAATCAAAGTAAAGGTGTTGAAGCAACACATGATAGGAAAATTTTCAGCGGTTGCTTTCAACTTATAACATGTATATCTCATGGATATTGTCAACATAAAGTAATATAACAAGTGCAATATGCAAGTATGTAGGAATCAATGCACAATTCACACAAGTGTTTGCTTCTTAAGGTGGAAGGAGATAAGTAAACTGACTCAACAATAAAAGTAAAAGAAAGGTCCTTCAAGAGGAAAGCATCAATTGCTGTATTTGTGCTAGAGCTTTTATTTTGAAAACATGAAACAATTTTGTCAACGGTAGTAATAAAGCATATGAGTTATGTAAATTATATCTTACAAGTTGAAAGCCTCATGATAGTATACTAATAGTGCCCGCACCTCGTCCTACTTAGCTTGGACTACTGGATCTTTGCATGCCATGTTTCAACCAAGTGTCACAAAGGGGTACCTCCATGCCGCCTCTACAAAGGTCTAAGGAGAATGCTCGCATTTTGGATTTCTCGCTTTTGATTATTCTCAACTTAGACATCCATACCGGGACAACATGGACAACAGATAATGGACTCCTCTTAAATGCATAAGCATGTAGCAATGATTATTATTCTCATATGAGATTGAGGATATATGTCCAAATCTGAAACTTCAACCATGATTCATGGCTTTAGTTAGCGGCCCAATGTTCTTCTCTAACAATTTTGCATGCTCCAACCACTAAAATGATAGATCCTTCAGACAAGACGGACATGCATAGCAACTCACATGATATTCAACAATAGTTGATGGCGTTCCCCCGAAGCATGGTTATCGCACAACAAGCAACTTAATAAAAGATAAAGTGCATAAGTACATATTCAATACTACGATAGTTTTTAAGGCTATTTTGTCCCATGAGCTATATATTGCAAAGGTGAATGATGGAATTTTAAAGGTAGCACTCAAGCAATTTACTTTGGAATGGTGGAGAAATACCATGTAGTAGGTAGGTATGGTGGACACAAATGACATAGTGGTTAGCTCAAGGATTTTGGATGCATGAGAAGTATTCCCTCTCGATACAAGGTTTAGGCTAGCAAGGTTATTTGAAGCAAACTCAAGGATGAACCGGTGCAGCAAAACTCACATAAAAGACATATTGTAAACATTATAAGACTCTACACCGTCTTCCTTGTTGTTCAAAACTCAATACTAGATATTATCTAGACCTTAGAGAGACCAAATATGCAAATCAAATTTTAGCAAGCTCTATGTATTTCTTCATTAATGGGTGCAAAGCATATGATGCAAGAGCTTAAACATGAGCACAACAATTGCCAAGTATCACATTATCCAAGACATTTTAGAATTACTACTGTAGCATTTTCCAATTCCAACCATATAACAATTTAACGAAGAAGAAACTTCGCCTTGAACATTATGAGTAAAGCCTAAGGACATATTTGTCCATATGCAACAGCGGGGCGTGTCTCTCCCACAAAGTGAATGCTAAGATCCATTTTATTCAAACAAAAACAAAAACAAAAACAAACCGACGCTCCAAGTAAAGAACACAAGATGTGATTGAATAAAAATATAGTTTCAGGGGAGGAACCTGATGATGTTGTCGATGAAGAAGGGGATGCCTTGGGCATCCCCTTAGACGCTTGAGTCTTCATAAAATATGGGTGAACCACGGGGGCATCCCCAAGCTTAGAGCTTTCACCTCTTGATCATAGTATATCATTCTCTCTTGACCCTTGAAAACTTCCTTCACACCAAACTTCAAGCAAACTCATTACAGGGTTAGTGCACAATTAATAATTCACATGTTCAGAGGTGGCACAATCATTCTTTACACTTCCGGACATTGCATAAAGCTACTGGACATTAATGGATCAAAGGAATAAATCCAACATAGCAAAAGAGGCAATGCGAAATAAAAGGCAGAATCAGTCAAAAACAGAACAGTCCGTAAAGACGATTTAAAGCTGGCACCAGACTTGCTCAAATGGAAAAACTCAAAACTAATAAAAGTTGCGTACATATCTGAGGATCACGCTCGTAAATTGGCAGATTTTTTCGAATTTTCTACAGAGAACTGTGCCCAGATTCGTGACAGACAGCAATGTTTCTGCGCAGCGATCCCAAATATAACATCAACTTTGGCATAGAAACTTTACTTGGCACAAAAACATGATAAGGAGAGGTTGCTACAGTAGTAAACAACTTCCAAGACTCAACAAAACAAAAAATTGCTGTAGTAAAAACATGGGTTGTCTCCCATAAGCGCTTTTCTTTAAAGCTAGGCGCAGAAAGTGCAAATCAAGTATTATCGAGAGTAGAAGCATCAACATCATAACCAGGGGTGTTGGGAGTTTTCTCAACTAAGCATAGTATATTGGATACATAAGTTTTAGCGTCTCCCTTTTCATTAGTCTTGGGCTTGCTACTCTCATCGAACAAATTTTCAGAACAAGCCAAGCATAGTTATTTTCTAGTGCATCATTCATAGCTAGGAGTTTACATGGTATTGGTGCTTTGATCTCCCCACCATCATTAATATTATTAGTGTATCTTATTCTATCTATGTCCATTTTTTCAAGGAGACCAACAAAATTAGTATGAGAACCTAGCATATTAAATTTAGCAAAGACCTTTCTAGCCTCTCTTGCTAATCCCCCAAATTCTCTAAGAAGAGTTTCTAGAACAAAATCTTTCTTTTCCCCTTCTTCCATATCACCAAGTGTAAGAAACATGTGTTGGATTATAGGATTGAGATTAACAAATTTAGTTTCCAACATGCGAACTAAAGCAGCAGCAGCAATTTCATAGGTAGGTGCAAGTTCTACCAAGTGTCTATCTTCAAAATCTTCATAATACTAACATGATTGAAAAATTCTTCTATATTATTTCTCCCAACTATGGACCCTCGTCCTACCGGTATGTCTTTTGTGGTAAAATTAAAAGGAAACATGATGCAATAAGCAAAAAGTAAACTAGGCAAACAAAGTAAAGACAAGTAACTAATTCTTTTGTGTTTTTGATATAGAGAGCAAGACAGTAAATAAAGTAAAACTAGCAACTAATTTTTTTGTATTTTGTTTAGGTGCAGCAAACAAAGTAGTAAATAAAATAAAGCAAGACAAAAACAAAGTAAAGAGATTGAGAAGTGGAGACTCCCCTTGCAGCGTGTCTTGATCTCCCCCGCAACGGCGCCAGAAAAAGTGCTTGATGCGCGCAGATGTACACGTCCGTTGGGAACCCCAAGAGGAAGGTATGATGCGCACAGTGGCAAGTTTTCCCTCAGAAAGAAACCAAGGTTGATCGAACCAGGAGGGGCCAAGAAGCACGTTGAAGGTTGATGGTGGCGAAATGTGATGCAACAACTGATTCCGGCGCCAACGTGGAACCCACAACACAACCCAAGTACTTTGCCCCAACGAAATAGTGAGGTTGTCAATCTCACCGGCTTGCTGTAACAAAGGATTAAGCGTATCGAGTGGAAGATGTTTGCAAGAAAACAGTAAACAATTGCAAGAGATTGTATGCTATGTAAAGAATAGGACCGGGGTCCACAGTTCACTAGAGGTGTCTCTCCCATAAGATAAAAGCATGTTGGGTGAACAAATTACAGTCGGGCAATTGACAAATAGAGAAAGGCATAACAATGCATATACATGATATGATAAATATAGTGAGATTTAATCCGGCATTACGACAAAGTACATAGACCGCCATCCAACTGCATCTATGCCTAAAAAGTCCACCTTCAGGTTATCATCCGAACCCCATTCAGTATTAAGTTGCTACAACAGACAATTGCATTAAGTATGGTGCGTAATGTAATCGACAACTACATCCTTAGACATAGCATCAATGTTTTATCCCTAGTGGCAACAACACATCACAACCTTAGAACCTACTGTCACGATCCCATGTGTCAATGAAGGCATGAACCCACTATCGAGCATAAATACTCCCTCTTGGAGTTAAGAGCAAAAACTTGGCCAGAGCCTCTACTAATAACGGAGAGCATGCAAGATCATAAACAACACATAAACAATAGATTGATAATCACCATAACATAGTATTCTCTATCCATCGGATCCCGACAAACACAACATATAGTATTACAGATAGATGATCTTGATCATGTTAGGCAGCTCACAAGATCCAACAATGAAGCACAACAAGGAGAAGACGACCATCTAGCTACTGCTATGGACCCATGGTCCAGGGGTGAACTACTCACTCATCACTCCGGAGGCGATCATGGCGATGAAGAGTCCTCCGGGAGATGAATCCCCTCTCCGGCAGGGTGCCGGAGGCGATCTCCGAATCCCCCGAGATGGGATTCGCGGCGGTGGCGTCTCGGGAAGGTTTTCCGTATCGTGGCTCCTACTGGGGTTTTCGCGACGAGGCTTTAAGTAGGCGGAAGGGTAGGTCAGGGGGCTGACGAGGGCCCACACCAGGGCGGCGCGGGCCCCTCCGCCGCGCGGCCCGGTGGCGCGCCGTCGCCCACTTCGTTATCTCTTCGGTCTTCCGGAAGCTTCGTGCAAAAATAGGACCCCGGGCGAAGATTTCGTCCAATTCCGAGAATATTTCCTTACTAGGATTTCTGAAACCAAAAACAGCAGAAAACAGCAACTGGCTCTTCGGCATCTTGTTAATAGGTTAGTTCCGAAAATGCATAAATATGACATATAATGTGCATAAAACATGTAGGTATCATCAATAAAGTAGCATGGAACATAAGAAATTATCGATATGTTGGAGACGTATCAGCAGGGCCGGCCACCGAGCCCCAGGCCGGACCAGCCTGGTCACAGGCCGGTCGACGGCCCCGGGCCGGATCATCCGGCGTCAACCGGGCGACGCGCTGACGCCAACCGGATGGACATCTGCGAACTTCCCGGTTACCGCCCGGTCCCTGGCCCGGTTTGGACCGGATGGCCGGCCCCAGCCCGGTCCAACCGGCCCCTGGACCGGATTTCACGGGTTGACTCGACCGGATCTGCCCGAGTCGGTCCACCGCATACCTGTTCGACCCAAGTCGCCTTGTACCTCTATATAAGCACCTAGGTCGCCCCCTTTACTCTTTAGACAAGATTTAGGCTTAAACATAACTTTGAGCTTTGTCTCACCTTTGTATCAAGGCTACCCTTGTTGAGGATTTGGCTACTTGTGAGTGAGATTCAAGTGTTCCACTCTCTCTCTCTCATCGGTCTCCGTCCCCATCACCGATCTCTCCTCTCGGAATTCTACCTCGTGTCTCTTCCGGGTTGATTCTATTGGCGTGGTCCATCGAGCCACGAGGGTAAGATTCGATTGTATCGGGTTCGTGTGCGTGGATTTGTTCTTCGTGTTCTTCGTGTTCTTCATCCCCTCCCTCTCTTTCCCCCTCTTGATTTGGGTCAATCGCGAGATCGGGCCACAAACTAGGTCTTAGACCTCATCATATGGTATCAGCAGCTCTTGGTTACCGCGAATTTAACCCCCACCCACCCAATTTCGTCTCTAAAAAATTTCCCAAAAAATTCCCCAAAAATAGCCCTAATTTTCCTTTTGATGGATCTGCGATTTTGTTGCGTTTTGAGTGGTTTTGGTCCATGGATTCGGTGTCTCTAGGGTTGATCTACTATTTCCCCCACTTTCTATCCACAAATTCCTTCGATTTTCGAGTTTTGGGTCAATTGGATTTGGATTTGGGGAAGAACAGGAGAGAGAAACGCAAACCGGCCCAGAACCCGGTCAACCGGAAGAGCTGAGCGGCCAGGGTGGGCCTCCACCCGGCCCGAGCGGGCGCCACACCGCCACCACCACCGCCGACCACCACCACTCCTCTCCGCCGGCAAGCACCGCCACCTCCCCAACCCACCGGTAAACACCACCGCGGCCCCACCACCACCACCGCCGCATCCGCAAGAGCATCGAAACCACCCACCACCGGCATACCACCGCCACCACCGCCAAGCTACTTTGACCCGACTTCTCCGCTAACTTGTGTTTGTTTGTTCCGGTTTGAGTGCCTTGTTTGTGAAATTAATCCGCCGCTCCGAAGCAAACGACGACATCCTCGGCACCCCGAACTTGCAAACGTACTCTTGACACCACCACCATATCGCAAGTTGTGTGATCATCACCGCCTGCGCCCCATCTAGGTATAACTTGCATCTCCCTTTTCCTTTTGCGACCTACCCTCCCGAGCATTGCTTGTCAAGTGTTGCGAGACATTGCACGTGGCCCCGTTGTGAGGTGTGTGTGTAGTGTGGAGTAAAGCTTATAAGCAAAACTCGTGTGGCAACATAGCAAAAGCGAAGCTAACACTAACATAGTGTGAGAAAAAGCCGCAAAAAAAGAACAAAAAGAGCAAAAGTGTGCAAGTGCCATCATACATACAAATACAAAGAGTGTAAGTGCCACCAAATACAAAAAGAGGAAAAGCTTTTAAGAAAAAGAGAGAAAAGAGAAGAGAGGCCGCGTGTAAATCTTGTTGTCTCTCCGTTGCAACCAAAGCTTTGTCTCTCCTTGTGTTAGTGTGACACCGAGCACCCTTGCTAAGGGCTTCTTACACTTTTCCGCTCATTCCTTGGTCGCACTAACCCCTTTCATCTCGTGTGTGAGTTCCACATCTTTTTCGTGTTTCTAGTGATCATCTCTTTGACATTTGATATTTGGATTTTACCCACTCTTAACAACAAACTTGATTTCGGATTTCGTCTTTTGGCTTTCCACCATACTAACCTACCACCATATTTGCTAGCTTTTACGTGTGCTTTTGTGTGTGTACCCGATACAATTGGTTTCGCTCTCGGTTTGGTTGATCGCCCCGATACTATCACACCACGGTAAGGGTTGCGAGGTAGTGTTCTTCCACTAACATCCACCACATAGATCTTGTCGTGCTACCATGGATAGCGAAGAAGAAGATACGGAGGACTTCGAGCAGGATACTTCCACAAGCACCGTGGATGTGGAGGAACATATGGAGCTCGACACCGACTATGGCTCCGCAAGCATCATCGACATGCCCGACATCGAGGAGCTCGACAACGACTATGGCTCCGCAAGCATCGTCGGCATGACCGACATTGAGGAGCTCTACATCGACAATTGCTCAACAAGCATGGACGACATGGTGGAGCACCACCACGAGGACGACATCGACTCCACCATGTACAACACCGGTGCTCCAAAGTACCCTCGCTTGGCCAATGGAGCTACATATTAAGATAGAGGATCCTCAAGATGGCGCCACCAATAGAGTGCTTATGCACATGATCATCTACATCGAGCTCGTCATAGGGATCATCAAGAGCGCCCCCAACATGATCGTCATCAACACTCCTCTCCGAGCTCATCAAGGCGCCAAGAGGAACATGCCAAGGCACGAGAGCCATCTCCTAGGCATGCCGAGGACCGTCATCGACACACACCATCTCATGATAGGCGTCGACCACTACCACCTCATGGTCTCCATCGACATACGTCCCCACATGACCTTCGCCGACACAAGCCACCTCATGATCGCCATAGACCATCATCTTCCAAGGATCTTCGACGACACCCATCAAGACATGGTGATGAGACACAAAGACGAGAGCCTCAACATGAAGGCGACAAACACCATCATAGGGTGTCTTCCACTCCAAGGGTGGAGAGAGCACATCAAGAGGACCTCCCTAGTAAGGCAACTTCTACCTCTTGTGCCACCACCACAATGGCCCCTACCTCGCCATATGCCTATGGACTCCGATGCTACAAGTGCAAGCAACAAGGCCACCCTCCACGGGAATGTCCCAATCTCCTATGTGAGGTGTGCAAGGCCAAGGGTCACATGGCATGGCAATGCACATCGCCAAGCGCCGAGATGCTCCACTCCTACGAGCTACATGTCCAAGCCACCAAGAAGTCTATGGCGTCCACACTTCAAGATGAAGATCAACAAGGCCAACTCAAGGGTGAAGTTGATCCGAGCCTAGCTCTCAACGACACTATGGCGCTACGCTTGAGGACGACTTGGGAGGCGATGGAGTTGAGAAGGGTGAGCATGGGATTCTCCCTTCACCAATGGAGGCGCAAGGAGATGAGAAAATCGAGCCTACTCCTATATGCTTCATTGATGAGTTGGTACCAACCCCATGTGAGCATGAGAGCCACTTAGCCCAGCGAGAGTGATAGTGAGTTGAGTGACTTCCACCCCATATGTGAGATTGAGTGCTTCCATTTGGAGGACATGAGTGAGCCACCGAGAGAGTTGCGAGAGGTAGTTGATAGGTCCATGGAGGACATCACATTTTCTAACACATTAACCTCTCCCTCTATGGTGTCTTCTTATGTTGCACTAGGTTCCATGGATGTTGGAGCGCCAATGATGGACAAGAAGATGTACATGGTGCAACAAGATCACATCACACCATGCTTCGATGACGATGACGATGTCAACAATGTGGAGCATACAAATACCACAATACCTACATCAATTGAGTCGGACTACCAAGGTAAAAATAAAGGTATTGATGAGACCATGATCCCACTAGTGGACATGACCAATGATGAATTGTTTCCTCTTGCTTGCGATATGAGGACTACTTGCTCTTTCACATGTGTTGTTGACAAGAATGACATTAGTTTTCACATGCTTTGCCCTAAATGTTTGCACTATTCCATGATCCTTGCATCCAAGATTGTGAATAATTGTTCTTTCTTATGCTTGGTATGCAAGAATGCTTATTTCATTGTTCACGAGATGGCCCCCATAGCCTTCTCAATTTTTGATGACTCCAAGTTACCACATACCACAAATGCACCTTCATGCCATACGCACACTCGCCATGCATTTCATAAAACATTTATTGACACTAATGGTGATGTGCACAAGACATGGACCATCATGATGGATGATGTGTTCATCTACCATGCACACACGCTTTTTGTTTTCTCTATTGTGTGTATAGGTACACGAACGACAACCTCCACCGCCACGGAGCATGAGTTAACGAAACGCGCCATTGAGAGCTACCCCAACAAGGACGAGATACATCATCCAACCCGTGAGATTCACACCAACGGGTATGTTAACAAAAGCCTTCGCCCTCGTGTGTTTCCGACATCTCTTGTCGAGCTTCCGGTTTGGTCCAACTCCTCGTCACCTCTTTTACCTCTTATGCAACATATCTTGAAACATCTTGTTGGCACAATGGTTGTTGTATGTATTGATGATATCATCATACACTCCGAGAATCTCAAGGACCATGTCAAACATGTGAGAGACACCTTATGCATCTTGTGCCACATGTCACACACAAAGTTGCTCTCCTTTGGATTTCTAATTTCATCTATGGCAATTGAAATGGATTCTTTGAAACTTGAGGATACTCATACTCGGCTCAAGCCAACCATACTCTCCCAAGCTAGAAATCTCCATAGCTTTGCCATTGCACATAACAATTTTGATAAAAAAATTGCCGCCGCTACTTGCCTTTTGATTGTCCAATTTGTTTGGGACAATGCTTCACAACAAATTTTTGACACCTTACAAAGGAAACTTTTACATACACAAATTTTTGCCCTACCACATTTTGGATACATCGACACTCTTTTGGTTCCCATTTTTGCCAAATGCCTCTTTTAGAAACGACTTGATGCTTCATATTTGATTGAAAGCCTCTTGTTTGCCGGTCACCAAATTGGCATCCACAAGCTTTCCTTTCGCAAGTTGTTTTTCCCCAAGTTTTTCTTCGACCGCGACTTTATCCCTCCACCACTACATGGGAGACCCGTCATGGACTACAACAAGGACGCCCGCACCACGACGAGCATCCATAAGGATACAAGGGCACCTATACAAGTCCTTCACCAAGCTACAAGGATCAACGTCTACATCATCGATGAGGAGGAACAAGAGTCGAGGACGACTCTTCCCCACGTGGGGGAGATGATGCGGGGTGGCTTTCGGACACCTCCGCCTCAAGACCGTCAAACCCTCCTCGTAGGCCAAGGGCACGAGCTCGGGCCAAAACCATGCATGATAAGGTGAATTCACTCCTTTATACACTTGACCTCGACACAACCTTGGATGGATTGCTACCTCATGCCTATATCTCTATGTCATTAGGTATCAATCTCGTCAAGGACCGGAGAGGAGGAACTTCCATGGAGCAAAGAGCTAAGGAAGGGAAGAGGAGCCTTCACCAAGGTGCAAGGAAGAAGAAGGAAGAGAGAAGACGGAGAAGGGAAGAAGAGGAGAAGAAGAGGCAAGAGGAGGAGGCCAGCCGGCCCCAGGGCCGGTCAACCGGGCCCCAGGCCGGCCCACCCGGCCCCAGGGCCGGTCTGACCGGCCTCCCGACCGGCCCCGGTTTGGACCAGATTCTCGACCTGTGCCAACCGGAAGCATTCCCGGGGCTCCGAGGGCTCCACCCGGTCACCGTCCGGCCCAGAATCCGGTTTGGACCGGATGGCCCAGTCCCAGACCCGGTCCAACCGGCCCTATCACCGGATTTCACGGGTTTGACCCCACCAACTTGTACCTGTTCGAACCGAGTTGCCTTGTACCTCTATATAAGCACCCAGGTCGCCCCCTTCTTCAGACAAGATTTAGGCTTAAACATGAATTTGAGCTTGGTCTCCCTAGGGTTTCATCCCCTTTGTATCAAGGCACCCCATGTTGGATGATTGGATTTGGTATGTGAGATTCAAGTGCTCCACTCTCTCTCACTCATCGATCTCCGTCTCCGACACCAATCTCTCCTCTCGGAATTCTACCTCGGGTCTCTTCCGGGTTGATTCTATTGGCGTGGTCCATCGAGCCACGAGGGTAAGTTCGATTGTATCGGGTTGGCGTGCGTGTGTTCGTTCTTCGTGTTCTTCGCGTTCTTCCTCCTCTCCCTCTTTTCCCTTTTGGATTTGGGTCAATCGCGAGATCGGGCCACAATCTAGGTCTTAGACCTCATCACCCATGGTGCAAGGAAGAGAGAAGAATAAGGAGGAAAGGAGAGAAGAAGGAAGAGGAAGAAGAGGAGGAGGAAGAGGCCCAGCCGGCCCGCCCCCGGCCCCCCCGGCCCTCCGGTCCCGGCCGGTCGACCCCCCCCGGTTTGGACCATGGGCCTGGCCCCCCTCCGGTCCAACCGGCCCCTGGACCGGATTTCACGGGTTGACTCGACCGGATCTGCCCGAGTCGGTCCACCGCATACCTGTTCGACCCAAGTCGCCTTGTACCTCTATATAAGCACCTAGGTCGCCCCCTTTACTCTTTAGACAAGATTTAGGCTTAAACATAACTTTGAGCTTTGTCTCCCTAGGGTTAGATCCCCTTTGTATCAAGGCTACCCTTGTTGAGGATTTGGCTACTTGTGAGTGAGATTCAAGTGTTCCACTCTCTCTCTCTCATCGGTCTCCGTCCCCAACACCGATCTCTCCTCTCGGAATTCTACCTCGTGTCTCTTCCGGGTTGATTCTATTGGCGTGGTCCATCGAGCCACGAGGGTAAGATTCGATTGTATCGGGTTGGTGTGCGTGGTGTTCTTCGTGTTCTTCGTGTTCTTCATCCCCTCCCTCTTTTCCCCCTCTTGATTTGGGTCAATCGCGAGATCGGGCCACAAACTAGGTCTTAGACCTCATCACATATAACTATTTTGGCTCCTTTAGGTTCCATGAAAGGAATCTTTCAATTAGTATTTAGTTTTGGTCAGGTCAATCTTCTTCAGTCTTTGGCCATCTTGAGCTTTATTGGGTCTACGGTATTTCCTTCGTCCGACTTCATTAAACTTAGCTTACTTGAGCTTTCGTACTTCTCAGTATTACTCACTTTCTCAAGTTATAGTCCACTTCTTACTTCCTCGAGGTATGAACCTCGGCTTCTGGTCTGACATTCTTCTGAAAGTAGTGTTCAACAATCTTATGAAAATAAGATCGAACTTCCTCTCAGTTCAGACCTTCTTCTTCTATTTTGCTCAAAGTATTGAGTCATGGTACATCCAACTCCATCTTTGCTCTACCCCTTGGAGTTTTCTTATGATCTTCAACTCCTTTTCTTCCAACCATTGGACTTATGGTTAGAATATTGGTCTAGGTCTAGCTTATGGTTTGTATTCTTCTAAGGTCTCGCGAAGTATCTTTGTGTTGTATCCACTCAATTGTGGACATCCAATGTGAATCCTTCGACTAAATGATTACAGGTCATCGTTATTTGGCTGACAAATTTTTTATTTGTTCACAACTTCTTGTTACAAAGAATCCAATTGTGGACTACTTGATAACACTGTGGCTATTTGTTATCTAAAAATGGACTCTATTATAGGTTTTGATCAATTGGACGAGACATCTTCTACTCTATCTTCCAGTATTGATCCTATACCAACTCAGTCTTCTTATATTCGCTATGGTTTCACTTAACATCTCCTTCCTTCAGGTTTATTTGGCAAGAAAAACCACTAGCCGACACTATGAGTATAGTATCCCAAATGAATTCTCTTGCATTCCCTCTTCTATATTGACTATGGATCTGCTTCAGCTTCACCATAATCATCATATTTCTCACCTTCATGCTTCTTATGTACTAGAGTACTCCTCTGTTGAGGTAAAGCATGAGTTTTTATGGGTACTTCCTTCAGGGTATTGTGGTTACTTCCCACGACTTTACATCCTTTATCTGACGAACCTTCATCTTGTCTTAAAATCTTCATAATTCGTCACTTCCTCACACGAATACCATTACCCTCTAGATCTATAGCATCAAGTAAGAACTTGATATTGCAACATGCACTTGCATATCAAAGTCGAACTTCATGTATGGATCTAGTCAATCAATGAAAATCCAATAAAATCCAAGAAGATTCAGCTTTGTGTTTATAATACACACCATCATAAGCCTGAATATAATAGTTGAGTAAGACATCTCTAAACATCAGGCTAAGATGTGTAGTATATAACACCACATAAGATAGGTTTATATCGTGATACTTAGCACGATATATGGCATTCTACTATTTGTCTCAACATTTACCTTAATTGCACAATTGCAATGAGGTAAACTTGAAACAAAGTGGTCCAGAATAGTTGTGGTTGACTTAAAGTTCTTTGGAAGTTCTAACTTAACTTCTATTTTGTTGAGGATTACCTCACATGATATCTCTAGATTCTAACATAGCTACTCTAAATTCATAACTATTAGAGATACAGCTCCTATACTTCCCGGTGTTTCTATCATAAGACTATGGTCATGTGCTTATTCAACTATGTCTATGGTTCTGGTATACTTGGCACAGTTGTCCTGGTTTTAGGATATGAATTCTTGTACTAACATCTACCTTCTCATTTTACTCCTTCTAATATTTCTGATATTCTACTCCATCACATAATGATTCTCAGGTGAATATTATATGATTACTATCTCTACCATGGAAGTAGACATATATTATTCCTATCTCTCTTCCTTACCTCCCATGATTGACTCATCATGGTCTATACTACCTCATATGTCTCATATTTATCACTTAGTATAAGTTGTTTCACAAGTTTGGATAGATTTTACTTACCCATTACTTGTCTTGGTATACATCTCTAGTAGGATATTACTCCTATTACAGGTCTGAATAACTCTTACTTAACCATAACATGTGTTGGTATACGTCTTCCAATAGGATATCTTCCTTATGGTTGTATCCTCTTTTTGGACTACCATGTATTGTATACCAACTATGGTCTACTCATCTATTGTTTTAAGTCTTCAATGGTGTGCTACATACTTGGGATTAGCTAACTAACTTTACTTAGGAAAGATAGGTAAGAGATATTGACTCAAGTGTGTTAGGATTATTCTCAAGTGAATATCCATCTCAAGTCATAAGAAGTATTTGGTTTAGCTAAGACAACTTCCTATAGACACTACCAATCCTATAGGTCTCCTTTAAAGGGTTTTAATCCTAGGTCAAAGCATTTGCTCTGATACCAACTGTGGTGACCCGGCATACCACTGCATGGTGTAGTATGCAAGTCTGATATAACACCAATGAAACATCGTTCCACTAGTATTACATCGCTCAGTGGTACAACAGAAACATATGCGGGTCCAAGGCATGTCTATAGAATTACATACATACTAGAAGATCAGCACAGCCTCCTACTTTACAATGAGGTAAGTCTGCAAATAAATTCCAGAAGAACGAATCGTAGTCTAATCCTGTCACGAACTCTATTTGTAGAGTATTTAACTAGCTATAGAGGCTATGAATAGATTCTAGCTAAATAGGAGCTAGGTTTAGGAAGCTAGTTCCTTTCTATTGCTAATCTAGGTTTTCTCCTTGTTGAATGTGGTATCCGACTCTCCTGACCCTGTCCCTTGAAGTAGTTGTTGACTCCTCGGCCTTCGAGTTGCACTATAGATCCTCCTTTGATGCCTCCATATCTAAGCAGGATTTAAGAGTGGGATGAGTACGAGCGTACTCAACAAGTTCATTATAGGAAAGAGGTGTTTAATGCACTAGCTACAGCCATAGACCCGAAAGTCATAGGCAATGCAAGTTTTTATAAACATTTCTTCAAAAGGTTGCTTTTATTCTGAAGAGCTATGTCCGCCTTCACCGGTTGACTAGAACGTCATGGAGTTCCTTTCCGGCAGCGTTCGCGGTTCCATATCCCGGAACAGGGAGTGACTGGTCACAGTTCGTTACACTCTGTAGAGGTGTGTTGCTTTACCCATAAGAGATCTTAACCTTCGTGCCAACCGGGCAATTTCCCCGTTCACACTTCCTTTGGTGTGAGGCCCGGTATAAGGTCCTAGCCAAAATGCATTCCCCCGCGACCTCGCACACCCACCCTTTGTTGCAATTCCGACCTTGGGTCCTCGCCGGTGCACTTATACCAACTAAGGATGGCCCCCGACCACGACAACAAACAGGTCCTCGACCTGAATCCTTCGCCGGTCGTTGCAACCCATCATAGACCGCATTACCGTGGGGACTTAGGGATCCCCAACCACTCCGCTTGTCCCTCAGGATCAAGTGACTACGGTAAGCGCATCCGTTGATGTACGAGAGGAGAGAACACACTTGACTACCCCGTCCCATTCCAGATCTTATGGTAAACACGGGTATTACGGCACAAGAATCACTGGACGACATTTGTTGTTAATCCTAGATGGATATAAACCCTTGCAATGGAACCTCCACCATACTCATACCATGGTTCCATTGCCCACCACTTAGTCATATTCATAGTTAAGAAAATAGCATTTTTGCTTTTCATGCAAGAGTGATAAGTATAGTACTTTGCAAGTAATTTGGTAAAAATACTCAAATGACATGAGCAAGCGATGAACTTGCCTTTCTTGACTGCAAGATTATGCAGGCAAGGTCTTCGATACGCAATAACTCCAAATTCTGAAATATCATCATCGTCCGGTAAGGACGATGTTTAAAAGATTGGCAGGGATGCAATAAGATAATCCCTGAGGTGTAACGGCGCCAGAAAAAGTTCCTTGTGACGTAAAGCACACGTCCGTTGGGAACCCCAAGAGGAAGGTATGATGAGTACAGCAGCGAGTTTTCCCTCAGTAAGAAACCAAGGTTTATCGAACCAGTAGGAGATGAAGGCCACGTGAAGGTTGTTGGTGAAGGAGTGTAGTGCGGCGCAACACCAGTGGATTCCGCGCCAACGTGGAACCTGCACAACACAATCAAACTACTTTGCCCCAACTTAACAATGAGGTTGTCAATCTCACCGGCTTGCTGAAAACAAAGGATTAAACGTATGGTGTGGACAATTATGTTTGCTTGATAAAACAAAAGAGAACAATGATTGCAGTAGGTTGTATTTCAGATGTAAAAGAATGGACCGGGGTCCACAGTTCACTAGTGGTGTCACTCCAATAAGATAAATAGCATGTTGGGTGAACAAATTACAGTTGGGCAATTGACAAATAGAGAAGCATATACATATCATGATGACTACTATGAGATTTACTTAGGCATTACGACAAAGAACATAGACCGCCATCCAGCATGCATCTATGCCTAAAAAGTCCACCTTCAGGTTTGCATCCGCACCCTTCCAGTATTAAGTTGCAAACAACAGACAATTGCATTAAGTACCGTGCGTAATGTAAACAATACAAATCTCCTTAGACAAAGCATTGATGTTTTATCCCTAGTGGCAACAGCACATCCACAACCTTAGGGTTGCTGTCTCCCCCAGATTCAATGGAGACATGAACCCACTATCTAGCATAAATACTCCTCTTGGAGTCACAAGTATCAACTTGGCCAGAGCCTCTACTAGCAACGGAGAGCATGCAAGAACATAAATAACATATATGATAGATCAATAATCAACTTGACATAGTATTCCATATTCATCGGATCCCAACAAATACAACATGTAGCATTACAAATAGATGATCTTGATCATGATAGGCAGCTCACAAGATCTAAACATGATAGCACAAGAGGAGAACACAACCATCTAGCTACTGCTATGGACCCGTAGTCCAAGGATGAACTACTCACGCATCAGTCCGGAGCGGGCATGGTGATGTAGAGCCCCCCGGTGATGATTCCCCTCTCCCAGGTGCCGAGGCGATCTTCTCGAACCCCCGAGGTAGGGTTGACGGCGGCGGCGTCTCTAGAACTTTTCTCGTATCGTGGCTCTCGTACTAGGGTTTTCGCGACGAGGGAATAAATAGGCGAAGGGGCAGCATCGGGGCGCTCAGGGGCCCACCCCAGGGGCGGCGCGCCAGAGGGGGGTCGCGCCCCCATAGTGTGGCCGTCGTGGCTCCTGCTCCTCTTCTCCTCTTTTCTGGAAGACTCCGTGGAAAATAGGACCGTGGGCTTTTGTTTCGTCTAATTCCGAGAATATTTGTAAACTAACTTTTCTGAAATCAAAAACAGCAAAACAGGAACTGGCACTGCGGCATCTTGTTAATAGGTTAGTTTCGGAAAATGCATAAAAACATTATAAAGTATGAACAAAACATGTTGGTATTGTCATAAAACAAGCATGGAACATAAGAAATTATAGATACGTTGGAGACGTATCAAGCATCCCCAAGCTTAGTTCCTACTCGCCCTCGAGTAGGTAAACGATAAAAATAATAATTTCTGAAGTGACATGCTACCAACATAATCTTGATCAATACTATTGTAAAGCATATGAGATGAATTAAGTGACTCAAAGCAATGGTATATAGTTTGCTAACAAAAAGATAATGACTAAACAACTGAATCATATAGCAAAAACTTTTCATGAATAGTACTTTCAAGACAAGTATCAAAAAGTCTTGCATAAGAGTTAACTCATAAAGCAATAGATTCTTAATAAGAGGTTTTGAAGCAACACAAAGGAAGATTTAAGTTTCAGCAATTGCATTCAACTTTCAACATGTATATCTCATGGATAATTGTCAACACAAAGTAATATAATAAGTGCAATAAGTAAGCATGTAAGAATCAATACACACAGTTGATACAAGTGTTTGCTTCTAAAATAGAAAGAAGTAGGTAAACTGACTCAACATAAAGTAAAAGAAAGGCCCTTCGCAGAGGGAAGCAGGATTACTCATGTGCTAGAGCTTTTTATTTTGAAAACATGGAAACAATTGTGTCAACGGTAGTAATAATTCATATGGGTTATGCATAAAACTTCCTATAAGTTGCAAGCCTCATGCATCGAATACTAATAGTGCCCGCACCTTGTCCTAATTAGCTCGGATTTCCATGGATTATCATTGCATTACATATGTTTCAACCAAGTGTCACAAAGGGGTACCTCTATGCCACCTGTACAAAGGTCCAAGGAGATAAATCGCATTTGATTTCTCGATTTTGATAGATCTCAACTTGAGGACATCCATACCGGGACAACATAGAAAACAGATAATGGACTCCTCTTTTATGCTTTAAGCATTCAACAACAATAATATTCTCATAAGAGATTCTGAGGATTAATGTCCAAGCTGAAACTTCCACCATGATACATGGCTTTGGTTGGCGGCCCAATGTTCTTCTCTAACAACATGCATACTCAAACCATTTCAACTCATGGCAAATCTCCCTTACTTCAGACAAGACGAACATGCATAGCAAGTCACATGATATTCAAAAAAGGTGTGATAGGTTGATGGCGTCCCCAGAAAACATGGTTACCGCTCAACAAGCAACTTATAAGAACTAAGATACATAAGCTACATATTCATTACCACAATAGTTTTTTAGACTACTTTCCCATGAGCTATGTATTGCAAAGACAAGGAATGAATTTTTTTAAAGGTAGCACGCAAGCAATTTACTTTGGAATGGCAGAAAAATACCACATAGTAGGTAGTTATGGTGGACACAAATGGCATAGGTTTTGGCTCAAGGTTTTTGGATGCACGAGAAGCATTCCCTCTCGGTACAAGGCTTTGGCTAGCAAGGTTGTTTGAAGAAAACACAAGTATAAACCGGTACAGCAAAACTTACACAAGAACATATTGCAAGCATTATAAGACTCTACACTGTCTTCCTTGTTGTTCAAACACTTTTACCAGAAAATATCTAGACCTTAGAGAGATCAATCATGCAAACCAAATTTCAACAAGCTCTACGGTAGTTCTCCACTAATAGATTTAAACTACATGATGCAAGAGCTTAAACATGATCTACTTGAGAGCTCAAAACAATTGCCAAGTATCAAATTATTCAAGACAATATGAAGCATTTTATGTTTCCAACCAAATAAGTATAAGTGCTGCGGCTTTCAGCTTTCGCCATAACATTAAAGTAAGATGAAGAACACAAGTGTTCAAATGAAAAAGCGGAGCGTGTCTCTCTCCAACACAAGGATTTCTAGGATCCGAATTTATTCAAACATAAACGAAAATAAAAACAAACAGACGCTCCAACTAAAGCACATAAGATGTGACGGAATTAAAATATAGTTTCACTAGAGGTGACCTGATAAGTTTGATGAAGAAGGGGATGCCTTGGGCATCCCCAAGCTTAGACGCTTGAGTCTTCTTGAAATATGCTGGGATGAACCATGGGGGCATCCCCAAGCTTAGACTTTTCACTCTTCTTGATCATATTATATCATCCTCCTCTCTTGATCCTTGAAAACTTCCTTCACACCAAACTCAAAGCAATCTTATTAGACGGTTAGTTCATAATCAAAAATTCACATGTTCAGCAAGGACACAATCATTACCAACACTTCTGGACATTACCCAAGGCTACTGAAATTTAATGAAGCAAAGAAATTCACTCAAACACAGTAAAAGAGGCAATTCGAAATAAAAGGCAGAATCTGTCAAAACAGAATAGTCCGTAAATACGAATTTTTTGAGGCACTTAACTTGCTCAGATCAGAAAACTCAAAACTAATGAAAGTTGCGTACATATCTGAGGATCACGCATGAATTTTTGCAGAATTTTTAGATTCTTCTACAGAGATAAAAACGCAAATTCGTGACAGCTAAAAATCTGTTTCTGCGCAGAAATCCAAATCTAGTATCAACTTTCTATTAGAGACTTTACTTGGCACAAAAATACAAGAAAATAAAGATACAAAGGTATTGCTACAGTAAACAAGCACCTTGACTCAAATATAAAATAAAATTGCAGAAATAAAACAATGGTTGTCTCCCATAAGCGCTTTTCTTTAACGCCTTTCAGCTAGGCGCAGAAAGTGAAAATCAAGTAACATCAAGAGAAGAAGCATCAACATCATAATTTTTCTTAAAAACACAACTTGTCGCAGAGGGTACCTTAGATGCTCCATTATATAAATTTCCCATAGTGGTACTAAGGGTTTTATCAATTTTAAGCTCATAATGATTCTTTGGCTTTGGCATCTTAGGGACATACATGAATTTTTGCTCCTTACCCACATAAGCTTTCTCCTTAAACTTAAGAGAAGAAAAGTTGAACCCAAGGTTCCCATAGCTTCTTCAAGTTCACCAATCCTATGGGTTTGATTATCATGGATAGCACATGAAGCCCCGCTCACCGACGACACTACACCAAGACCAACAACTCCCCCAAGTGGACCAATGACGGGCTCGAGCTAAAGCGATACATGATAAGGTTAACTCGCTCCTCACTACCCTCGATCTCGGTACCCCATTGGATGGAATGCTACCTCATGCCGACACACTTTGTGTTATTAGGTATGTGGTGCATCAAGACCCCGGAGAGGATGACACACCATGGTCAAGAGAAGGAGAGGAGCAGCTGGACATGGAGATGAACGTGAAGAAGGACGTGGAGCTGGACCCGACGTCATGCGAAGCGCGCCAAGGAAGAGAGGGAGCCAGCCGGCCCAGAGCCCGGTTGACCGGCCGCCAGACCGGGCCGCCCGGTCCAAACGGGATTCCCGCTTGTGCCAACCGGGCGCCATCCGGGGCTACGGAACCTCGTCGAAGGCATCCAGCCAGGACCAGGTCCGACCGGCCCCCTGACGGGCTGCCCGGTCCAAACCGGACTCCCCGCTGACGCAGACCGGACGCTGTACTGAGACGCCAGGACCCCCTCCGGTCGTCACCCGGTCCCCGGCCCGGTTTGGACCGGACGCGCCGGCGCCAGGTCCGGTCTGACCGGGCTCCTGACCGGATTCGTCGGGATGACTTGTTACAACTGCTTAAGTCGTGTACTCCGTCCCTTTTCGCCATGTGTCGCCATGTAAACCTATATAAGGACCCAGGACGCCCCCTTTACCTCTTTAGACTAAATCTGAGCTTAAAACTACTTTTGAGCTTTGTCTCCCTAGGGTTAGATCCCCTTTGTAATCAAGGCTACTCTTGTTGAGGATTTGGATATTTGTGAGTGAGATTCAAGTGCCTCCACTCTCTCTCGCTCATCGGTCTCCGTCTCCAACACCAATCTCTCCTCTCGGAATTCTACTTCGTGTCTCTTCCGGGTGGATTCTATTGGCGTGGTCCATCGAGCCACGAGGGTAAGAATCGGTTGTATCGGGTTGGTGTGCGTGGGTTTGTTCTTCGTGTTCTTCATCCTCTCCCTCTTTCCCCCTTTGGATTTTGGGTCAATCGCGAGATCGGGCCACAAACTAGGTCTTAGACCTCATCATATGGTATCAGCAGCTCTTGGTTACCGCGATTTTGACCCCCCACCCACCCAATTTCGTCCCTAGAAAATTCCCAAAAAATTCCCCAAAAAATAGCCCTAAATTGCCTATGGATGGATTTGAGATTTTGTTGAGTTTTGAGTGGTTTTGATCCGTGGATTTGGTGTTCCTAGTGTTGATCTACTATTTCCCCCACCTTTTAGCCCCCAATTCCTTCGTTTCCTTTCGATTTGATCCTTTGGTTTTGGTTTGGGGACGAACAAGAGAAGAAACACGAGCAGCCGGTTGAGCAACCGGTTGACCGGCCCCAGATCGGACGAGCCGGCCCAGCACCCGGCCGACCGACAGACCGGAGCATCCGGCGCCAGGCCCGGTCCAACCGGACCGCTGACCGGGTTTCCGTCTTTGACTTCGACTAACACCGCCACCACCACCACCACCACCATCTTCACCACCATCGCAGGTATAATTTGCAGTACCCTTGTACACTACAAGAAAAATGTCATGTAGAGACGCCTTATCAAAGGGTTAGAGACATTATATATCATCTCTAAGGAGTCGTAGAGTCGTTGTTGTAAAGCGTCATAGGAACGTCTTCTTATGCACCGTCTCAAAGATCACAAAGACGTTTTAGTGGGCGTGTCTACAAAGAGATGAGACACTTACATTGCATCTCTACACGTTTAAAGACGTTCTCATATATTGATATCCATGTCGTCTCAAGTATCTGTAACGACGCTCTAGTGCGTCTCATATGGATGGATGTTTGGGCTATTTTATTTTTGTACCGATTTTTTTACTGCTGTTCAAGATGCGTCAACGTTGATGTACTTTTTTCAGGTGAACAATGGTATATTTTACAAAGTAAAATATATTTCGTCGCTTCTGGCTAAGCCACTTCATGCAGGGTTAAATTAATTGTCAATTTAGAGAAGATCAAATGTTTTACAAGATAAGAAACCATAGAAGCGTCATGAGCGATAATTACATTATTAAATAAAAAATAACTTTACAACAGATTAAAGCGACCACACAAGGTTCAAACGTACATTGAAATATCGTACTATCTGTTTACATTGTGCCTACAAATAGTAGAAACCATATATATGAACTTTCTGAATGCAGACGTAGCGCATCTTCAGCATGTTTACTTCATTTGTAGATTCCCTTTACTCATCGTATATATTTTTTTTTGAAGCGAGGCAAAAGACTTGCCATTTTCATTAATAGAGAAGAAGTACAGAATTTGGCCAGTTTATTAACGGAAAACCGGCCGAAAACCGAAACAAGTGCCCCGACACTCGTCATGGAGCACGACCGCCGCGGGGGCACAGAGCCACCCTGGCAACCCACACAAGCTACGCAGGCCTCCGAAGCGAGAAGTCGTCGCGGTTGACCTTCAACGTCATCGTCATCACTCTTCAGCGACTCCGACTTCACCGAAGAACCAACCACCAAGACCTCGCCGAAGCGGCACCGTGAAGCTCAAGCCGGCCACCGCCAAACAAGCGACTCCTCGTGAAGCAACAGGCAGCTCCGACTCTGATGACGAGCTCCGAAGAGGATAAGCGCAAGACATGCGCCGAGGAAGATCATCGCCAGAGGGCCACCCAGCAGGTCATCGTACGCTGCTCAAATGAAGAAACTCGACAAACCATAGCAGCTCCGACTCCACCGCAAGCGAAACACAAGACGAAGAAGCTCGGACGCTCGCTGAAGCCAAGGTCTTGACGCTACCAAAACATCGCTCACCACCGCCATCGTTGCCACACAAGCCACCACACGGACCTCACACATCACCGGCCACCCGCCGAGATGCCGTACAAGTCCAGCCTCAGGAAAGCACGTTGGGGAACAAAGTCTTCAAGACGACGCCCCCAAGAGGGAAGCGACGTGGATCGACGCCGTCGTCCGGCCCTGCCACGGCCTAGGCTTTCACCCGAAGAACTAAGCTCCGGGAGCGGAGGAGGTCGAAGGCTCCATGAAGGCCCCCAAGAGGATAGCGACATCCGCAGCTGCCGCGCCATCAGCTTTCGCTCGGAGCAGCCGAACCTCCGCACTCCCACGTTGCCGAACGGAGATGAGGGAGACCCACAACGCCGCCGGCCTGCGAACCACTGGCACAAGCACCTCCCACGCGGCGACGACGCCACACCACGTAGGACCACCAACCTCACCGCCGGCAGGAGCCGACGCCCGCCGCAACGAGCAACCGACAACAACCGGCAGATCACCACCCGCAGAGGAAGAAGCAGGGGAGAGGGGCCGCCACCCCGCTCACCCTCGCCGGACAGCAGCCGTGAGCCGCCGTCGACGCCGCCACATCTGGGAGGAGCCGGAGCTCCGCCCGCCGCCGCGCTGCTTCGAACCACCGGGGATGCAGATGGGGCGCCGAGCCAGGCCGCCGGCCGGCGACCCGGAGCAAGCCCGGGCAGGCCCGCAGGAGCCCATCTGGGCCCAGAGACGCGCCGCCAAGCCCCACCGCGCCCCGCTGCACCACCTCCGGCCCCGACCTCGACCTGGCCACGGACCACCGGCCGCCCGCAGCCCCGCCGGCGCCAGCCGCCGGCCCACCGCGCCCGCAGCACATCGCCGCGCCCAGGCGAGCTCCTCCTCGCAAGGGGACGCGGGAGGAGAGAAAGCCCCGCCGCCACCTTCCCCGGGCGCGCGCGGCTTTGCCGGGTCCCCTCCGGCGGCGGCGAAGCGAGGGAGAGGGGAGGAGGGGTGAGAGGCGGCGGCGGCAGGGTTCCCCCCGTCGCCGCAGGAGGGCGACGCGGGGGGAGAGACTCGTTCGGTATGCGTAAAGTTGAGAGTTATAGCAATTGCTTACTCATCGTATATAACCTGCAAAGTCATTGAAAAACTATGTAAGTCAACTGGACAAATGCTGCCAGAAAAAAATGTATCACCCCAACTATATTGAATGATGTTTATTATTTTCTTTGCAGATAGTGTTGTCCCAAAGAAGAATACACGAAACAAATTTACAAAGAACTGCATACATACAAGGCAGCGAGCCAAAGGTGAACAGGTCGTTCATTTCTGGAGTGATTGCATCATCAGTAACAAAGGGGAAGCGAGTTGTGGCCAATGGTGAGCTGGTCGTTCATATTTGGAGTGGTTAGACCATCAGTAACATAAAGGAACATTCTGCATTTTCTCGAACTGTAAAATGTACAAAAAGGCAAAGAATGGTGAAACAAATTATAAAGCAAACGGAAAAAACATCATGAGAATATCTAAGCAATGAAGATACAACAGGCTGTATTGAGCATTGTCCTCCGAAAGAAATATGTACATACATAGCACTATAGCAGAATATAATGCACATCAGGTAGCAAATGAAGCCCCAGCGAAGTGGCCAAGCTTTAGGTATTGATTGTTACTGACAAAGATATATATATAAACTACATAGGTAAATAACAAACTGGCAAATTAATGAGAAATCCACAATAAGTATCATGCCAAAATCGAGAATGCATGGAAAGCGAGAGGAGATAACGAACGTACCAGAAAACAGTACATGTGAAGATCACAAGATTCGTACACTTCAAGGCACACCTCCGGTCACTGAAACAGATAACTCTACAAGCATCCAAACAACCACAGTTTCATCAGAGCTTACTGGAAATAAAACTGGGTACTAGACTTGATTGATTGTATTCAATTGGGATGCACATCCTATTCCAGTAGGATGCTAGTTTCAATCAGACCCGCTGAACTCCCAAGTTTCCTGTTCCCCTGTCCAATGAAATGAGATAATCAAGGAATTTAGAAGAATCAACAATTACAAGAGCTAAAGAACCAAAAATTGTCACCAACTAGTACGATCTAACAGTCACAGTACTATTAGTACATGCTAAATCTAAACATAGCCTGAATTACTAGATTGAGATCGCACTAGCACATCAAGGAGTCCAAGACTACTTATTTCCCCAATGTTGCAGAACTTGCCCGCCAACAGCAGGGAGAACCATCGCCGTGGAGTGCCCTTCACCGGCTACCCCCGGCCGCGGCCATTTGGCACAGGGCACTAGCGCAGCTGCGACTGCCCTCGAAGGATGAATTGCCAGTCGGTGCAGGATGGAATAGATGTGTGGGCAGTGGCAGCGTCGTCAACGTCATATTCTCGTGGAAAAAAGCGCACATCCACGGTTTGGCGAGAATTACCTTCCTCTTGCCAGCAAAGTCGTAGGGATACTGGAGGCGAGCTCCGGCCAGAGGTGGGGAATCTGGCTCCCGAGCAGCTTCTTAGGAGGACGCCAGATCTGAGGCAGTGCGACGGCGGCGGTTCCTGGATTATCTTTCTCTTTTGACTGTGATTGAGGGTTTCTAAATTCTAATGGGCTGGGCTTCAAACTTGGTACTCTAAAACGTGTTAGAAGCGACTTTATTTTTTACATATGTCGGCCTAATTTTGAGACGACATGCTCAACGTCTCACAAAACGTCCTTAGGAGCCAAAGGGTTTGCCGGATAGAGACGTAAAATAAAACGTCTAGTAGAAAACGTCCCAACATGTCTATTTTGTTGTAGTGGTAGCCCTCTTCTTTTTGCGATCTATCCCACGAGCGAAGCTTTTCGAGTGTTGCGAAACATCGCACGAGGTCCCGACCGTGAGGGTGTGCGTTGTGTGAGTAAAGCTCATAAGTAGAGCTCGAGGGGTGGCAAGCAAAAGCGTAAGAGCATAGTGTGCTAGTGAAAAAAAAAAGAGAAAAAGAAAAGTGCAAGTGCCACCGATACAAAAAGAGTTGAAAAGCTTTTAAGCAAGCAAAGAGATAGAGAAGAGAGACCTCGTGTGAATCTTGGTGTTTCTCCTCTATGCAACCTAGCTTTGATCTCTTCTTGTGTGAGTGTGACACCGAGCACCCTTGCTAAGGGGTTCTTACATTTTTCCGCTCGTTCCTTGGTCACACTAACCCCGCTCATCTCGTGTGTGAGTTCCACATCTTTTCCGTGTTTATAGTGATCTTCACTTTGACACTTGATTTTTGGACCTCATCCACTTTTAACAACATACTTAATTTTGGATTTCATCTTTTGGCTTTCCACCATTCTTGCCTACCACCATATTTGCTAGCTTTTGCGTGTGCCTTTGTGTGTGTGCCCGATACAATCGTGTTTGCTCTCGGTTCGGTTGATCGCCTCAATACCATCACACCAAGGTAAAGGTGCGAGGTAGTTTTCTTCCACTAACATACACAACATAGCTCTTGTATTGCTATCATGGATAGGCATGGAGACCAAGCAAAGGAGGATGAAGTCCTACGCAACACTGAGAGGTTGGCTACCCAACACAATCTATGGGCGCAACGCCAAGAGTTCAAGGAGCAACTCACCTTGTTTGAGACACGCATCGATGAACAATATGAAGAAGTGGCCCACAACTTCTCCCAAGTGAACCAAGATATGTCTCTACTTCGTGAAGCTACGGACAACTTGCATGACCAAGTGATGGCCAATGATGCAAACATGGAGAGGCGCATGGATAGTCTCGAGCGCGCCATCACCAACTTGGGTCGCCGACACCGACATCGCTCTACTTCCTCATCATCAAGCTCGACGCACGATTATTCCTCTCATGATCGTCATACTTCGTCTAGCTCCAACTCAAGGCATGAAGACCATCATCGTCCTCATCGACATCATGATCGCCATGAAGACTCACGCTCAAACTCTAGGCGTGGAGAGTTTCATCGCCATGCTCGTCCTCATGAACGTCCTCCGCAAGAAGAAGTACTACAACAAGCTCGCCATCAACATGATCGCCATGCCCACCATGGGCGTGATGACCAACCTCACGACAACGTACTCCACAACATGGAACCGGCACCGCATCGTGAGCCATATGTTGATGCTCAAGACCAAGGTCATCAAGATCCACCGAGGCGTGATCTTCGGAATCATCCTCGCCATAACCAACATGGGAGAGGAGAACCGGCAAATGCTCAAGATGAGCGTCGTCAACAACCTCGTCAAGATCTTCGACAACACCGTCATCGTGAACCAAGTGAAGCTAGTGTTCAACTTCAACACCAACCCAATGCTATGGTTGGCCGTGCAAGACCTCCTCCACCACCTCAAGCCGCAAGAGATGAAGGCTTCCGTCCTCGCCGAAGGAATTTGGAAGATGAAGAGAACATGTATGGCAAGCTCAAGTTCAACATGCCCAAGTTCAAGGGTGAAGACGATGCCGAGGCCTACCTCTCATGGGCACTAAAGGTTGACAAGATCTTCCGCATCCACAACTACTCCGGTGCCAAGAAAGTGGCCATGGCGTCTCTTGAGTTTGAAGATTATGCCAACACTTGGTGGGAACAAGTAGTCACTCTAAGGGAAGAAAAGGGTGAGCCCCCAATTGACACTTGGGAAGAGATGAAGGAGGAGATGCAAGCTCGTTTTGTACCAACACACTACAAGACCGATCTCTTCAATAAACTACAAAAGTTGAAGCAAGGCACCAAGACCATTGAGGAGTTCTTCAAGGAAATGGAGTTAACTATGATGCGAGAAAACATCCAAGAATCCGAGAACCAAACGATTGCTAGGTTCTTCAATGGCCTCACTTACCCCATCAAGAGGATTGTGGAGTTCCAACAATACTCCAACATGGTTGAATTGGTTCACCAAGCTTCCAAGGCCGAGCGCCAAGTGAATGAGGACATCAAGTACTCAAAGTCAAAGCAATACTTCGCCTCCAAGCTAGCTACACCCACTCCTACAACAAGTGCCAAGCCCTCCGTTTCCTCTACAACATCCAAGCAACCGACTATCCAAAGTCGCATGAAGCAAACGGTGACCTCCACCGCCTCCTCAAAGGCCTCTACGGGACCCTCCAATGTCACTTGCTTCAAGTGTGGCACACAAGGCCACAAGTCCTTCGAGTGCAAGAATACCAAAGTCATGATCACTATGGAGAATGGTGACATAGAGACGCTAAGTGAGGGCGAATATGAAGCCCTCGTGCAAGCCGCCGTTGCTAATGACGAAGATTATGATGAAGAAAGTGGAGAAGACCCTCTCTTATGCATACACGACCCAAGCCCTTCACTTGTGGTCACAAGGGTGCTCACAACTCAACCCCAAGCTATGGAAGACCAAAGATGCAACATCTTCCAAACCCGCGCCGGTATTGGTGGCAAGTCAATCAAGGTCATCATCGACGGCGGAAGTTGCCACAACTTGGCAAGCACCGAGTTGTGTGAGAAGCTCAACCTCACACTTCGCAAGCATCCTCATCCATACCATGTCCAATGGTTAAGTGACAAGGGCAACGTCAAGATACAACACACCGTCACCGTCAACTTCAAGATAGGCCCCTATGAAGATACTATTGAGTGTGACGTGGTGCCCATGACGGTGTGCCACATGTTGCTTGGCCGCCCGTGGCAATTTGACAAGAAGGCTATACACGACGGATACTCAAATGCATACACCTTCACGGTCAAGGATAAGAAGTTTGAGCTTCGCCCAATGACTCCTAGCCAAATCATCGCGGACAATGCGAAGGCTTTAGCGAGGGCACAACAACACAACCACCATAGTGAGTTGAGAGGAGAGGGAGCGACCCACCAAAAGGAGAGCGAGCGCCACAAGCCATACATGAGTGAGCGAAAGAGCGTCCTCCTAGCCACCAAAAGCGAGTGGAGAGAAGTGCAAGAAAACCCATCCACCACCTTGCACTATGTGCTCATTTGCAAGGGACCGTCTTTGGAGACTAACGACTTATCCAACATTCCTTCATCTTTGTTGTCTCTTTTGAAGGAGTTTCAAGACGTCTTCCCCGACGAGCTACCTCATGGACTACCACCGCTTCGAGGCATCGAGCACCGCATCGACCTCATACTCGGCGCTCCTCTTCCAAACCGCGCCGCCTACCGCACCAACCCCGAAGATACGAAGGAGATTCAACGCCAAATACAAGATCTCCTCGCTAAAGGGTACGTTCGAGAAAGCCTTAGCCCTTGTGCCGTTCCGGTGATTCTTGTTCCTAAACCGGATGAGACGCAACGAATGTGTATGGATTGTCGCCCCATCAATGCCATTACCGTTCGATACCGCCATCCCATCCCGCGTTTAGACGACATGCTTGATGAATTGAGTGGTGCCACCATTTTCTCCAAGATTGATTTGCGTAGTGGCTACCACCAAATTCGCATGGCAATTGGTGATGAATGGATGACGGCATTCAAGACCAAGCTTGGTCTATATGAATGGCTCGTCATGCCATTTGGTCTTTCAAATGCTCCATCGACTTTTATGCGTCTTATGAACCATATCTTGAGACCGCTCATTGGCAAGAGTGTGGTTGTTTACTTTGATGATATTCTCATCTATAGCAAAAATCTCGAGGACCATGGGATACATGTGAGAGAAGTCTTATGCATCTTGCGCCACGAGAAGCTTTATGCCAATCTTCCTAAATGCACCTTTGCTCAAAACAAATTGGTTTTTCTTGGTTTTGTGGTTTCCGCCAATGGCATTGAAGTGGACTCCTCGAAGGTTGACGCCATACATAATTGGCTACGCCTACCACCGTTGGTCAAGTTCGAAGTTTCCATGGACTCTCCGGTTCTATCGCCGCTTTATGAAAGATTTTAGCACCATTGCTTGCCCTTTAAATGAGCTTACCAAAAAGAATGTCCCATTTGTGTGGGGCAAGGCCCAACAAAATGCTTTTGATGAATTGAAGAAACGCCTTACCGAAGCACCTCTTCTCGTCCTTCCAAACTTTGCAAAAACTTTTGAGATTGAGTGTGATGCGAGTGGTCTCGGTATTGGTGGAGTCCTTATGCAAGATGGAAACCCGTGGCATATTATAGTGAGAAGTTGGATGGTGCACGCCTCAACTATCCTATTTATGACAAGGAACTTTATGCTTTGGTTCGTGTTCTTGAAATTTGGCAACATTACCTTTGGCCAAAAGAGTTTGTTATCCATTCGGATCATGAGTCCTTGAAATATTTGAAAAGTCAAACAAATTTGAACAAGAGACATGCTAAGTGGGTTGAGTTCATAGAGTCCTTCCCTTATGTTATCAAATACAAAAAGGGAAAGGAAAATGTGGTTGCGGATGCCCTTTCCCGCAAGAATAACCTTCTACTCACCCGCTTGGAGTTTCACATTTTGGGTCTTGAGGAGATCAAAGAACTTTACCCTTCCGACTCTTTCTTTGGACCAATCTTTGAAAAGTGTTCCGTTGACCGAGGGATTGATGATTTCTATTTACATGATGGCTACTTGTTTAAAGCTAACAAAATTTGCATACCCGAGTCTTCTCTTCGTAAGTTGCTTTTGCAAGAGTCACATGGAGGTGGTCTCATGGGCCACTTTGGTCGCGACAAGACGCTCTCGATGCTATCAACCCATTACTTTTGGCCGAAGATGAAGCGAGATGTGGAGCGCCTATGCAACCGTTGCACCACATGCTTACAAGCTAAGTCTAAAACAAACCCTTATGGTCTTTACATGCCTTACCCATTCCATATGCACCTTGGTCGGATATAAGCATGGACTTTGTATTAGGCTTACCAAGAACAAAACATGTTCATGACTCAATATTTGTGGTAGTGGATAGGTTCTCTAAAATGGCTCATTTCATACCATGCCATAAGAGCGATGATGCTTCACACATTGCTTCATTGTTTTTCAGGGAAGTCGTTCGCCTACACGGAATACCGGCAAGCATTGTGTCGGATCGAGACGTCAAGTTCATGAGTTATCTATGGAAGTCGCTCATGGCAAAGTTCGGAATCAAGCTCTTGTTCTCGTCATCCTCGCATCCGCAAACGGACGGACAAACGGAAGTGGTCAATCGAAGCCTCTCAACACTCCTACGCACACTCGTGAAGAAAAACTTGAAGTCATGGGAAGAATGCCTTCCACACGCGGAGTTCGCCTACAATAGAGCCAAGCACTCCACAACATCCCGGAGTCCCTTCATGATCGTCTATGGATTCGACCCTCCCACGGCACTCGACATCCTCCCACTACCTCTTCATGAAAGGACGAACATGGACTTCGACAAGCGCACCACCGCCATGAAGAAACTACATGAAGACACAAGAGCAACCATACAAGAGCATGTACTTCGCCAAGCTACCCGCCTCAACGCCAAGAAGAAGGAACGAGTGTTTGAAGAAGGAGACCTTGTTTGGATTCACCTTCGGAAAGAAAGGTTTCCCCATGAACGCAACTCTAAGCTCAAGCCAAGAGGCGATGGGCCTTTCAAGGTCCTCAAGCGCATCAACAACAACGCCTACGTCATCTACATACCAACATCCAAGTACTTGGTGAGCAACACTTTCAACATCTCGGATCTCTACCCATATCATGGAGATGAGGAGGAACAAGAGTCGAGGACGACTCTCTCCCAAGGGGGGGAGATAATGTAGCCCCGCTCACCGACGACACTACACCAAGACCAACAAGTCCCCCAAGTGGACCTATGACGCGGGCTCGAGCTAAAGCGATACATGATAAGGTTAACTCGCTCCTCACTACCCTCGATCTCGGTACCCCATTGGATGGAATGCTACCTCATGCCGACACACTTTGTGTTATTAGGTACGTGGTGCATCAAGACCCCGGAGAGGATGACACACCATGGTCAAGAGAAGGAGAGGAGCAGCTGGACATGGAGATGAACGTGAAGAAGGACGTGGAGCTGGACCCGACGTCATGCGAAGCGCGCCAATGAAGAGAGGGGCCAGCCGGCCCAGAGCCCGGTTGACCGGCAGCAAGACCGAGCCGCCCGGTCCAAACCGGGATTCCCGCTTGTGCCAACCGGGCGCCATCCAGGGGCTATGGAACCCTTCGTCAGAGTCATCCGGCCCAGAACCCGGTCCGACCGGCCCCCTGACCGGGCTGCCCGGTCCAAACCGGACTCCCCGCTGACGCAGACCGGACGCTGTACTGAGACGCCAGGACCCCCTCTGGTCGTCACCCGGTCCCCGGCCCGGTTTGGACCGGATGCGCCGGCGCCAGGTCCGGTCTGACCGGGCTCCTGATCGGATTCGTCGGGATGACTTGTTACAACTGCTTAAGTCGTGTACTCCGTACCTTTTCGCCATGTGTCACCTTGTAAGCCTATATAAGGACCCAGGATGCCCCCTTTACCTCTTTAGACTAAATCTGAGCTTAAAACTACTTTTGAGCTTTGTCTCCCTAGGGTTAGATCCCCTTTGTAATCAAGGCTACTCTTGTTGAGGATTTGGATATTTGTGAGTGAGATTCAAGTGCCTCCACTCTCTCTCGCTCATCGGTCTCCGTCTCCAACACCAATCTCTCCTCTCGGAATTCTACTTCGTGTCTCTTCCGGGTGGATTCTATTGGCGTGGTCCATCGAGCCACGAGGGTAAGAATCGGTTGTATCGGGTTGGTGCGTGGGTTTGTTCTTCGTGTTCTTCGTGTTCTTCATTCTCTCCCTCTTTCCCCCTTTGGATTTTGGGTCAATCGCGAGATCGGGCCACAAACTAGGTCTTAGATCAGCACAAGTTTCTAAGACATCAATTCTTTCATTAATTCCTCCTAGGGATTTATCAAGTTTATCAGTATTATCAAGTAATATCCCCATTTTAGTCTCAACACTTGGAAGATTTTTCTCTATGGCTTCCAACTTTTTCATTACATCCTCAAGAGAGATTTCAATTTTAGCTTCATTAATAGGTGGCATTCCAACTAGACTCTCAATGATGCAACTAGCTTCTAAAGCAGGAGTACCTAGGAAATTACCCCCCGTAAGAGTATCAAGAACATACCTATTCCAGCTAGAGATACCAACATAAAAGTTCCTAAGGAGGATAATAGTGGAGTGTTTCTTAGTGCACCTATGATGAGCATCACTTCTGTACCAAGCATCTTTAAAACTTTCTCCCCTTATTGCTTAAACGAGCGAACTTCAACTTCAGGATTACTCATTTTAGCAATAATAAAAATAAACAAAGCAGAACCGAATTAAATAAAGTAAAAAAAGTAACTAATTTTTTGTGTTTTTGATATAAAGGAAGCAAACAAGACAGAAAATAAAATAAAGCAAGACAATAAACAAAGTAAAGAGATTGGGTGTGAGAGACTCCCCTTGCAGCTTGTCTTGATCTCCCGGCAACGGCGCCAGAAAAGTAGCTGCTGGCGTGTGGGAGTTAGAAATCCCTGAGGTGTAACGGCGAAAAGTAGCTTCCTTGTGACTAAAGCACACGTCCGTTGGGAACCCCAAGAGGAAGGTATGATGAGTACAACATCGAGTTTTCCCTCGTAAGAAACCAAAGTTTATCGAACCAGTAGGAGATGAAGGCCACGTGAAGGTTGTTGGTGAAGGAGTGTAGTGCGGCGCAACACCAGGATTCCGGCGCCAACGTGGAACCTGCACAACACAATCAAACTACTTTGCCCCAACTTAACAGTGAGGTTGTCAATCTCACCGGCTTGCTGAAAACAAAGGATTAAACGTATGGTGTGGAGAATTATGTTTGCTTGCAGAAAACAAAAGAGAACAATGATTGCAGTAGGTTGTATTTCAGATGTAAAAGAATGGACCGGGGTCCACAGTTCACTAGTGGTGTCTCTCAAATAAGATAAATAGCATGTTGGATGAACAAATTACATTGGGCAATTGACAAATAGAGAAGCATATACATATCATGATGACTACTATGAGATTTACTTAGGGCATTACGACAAAGAACATAGACCGCCATCCAACATGCATCTATGCCTAAAATGTCCACCTTCGGGTTAGCATCCGCACCCCTTCCAGTAAGTTGCAAACAACAGACAATTGCATTAAGTAATGTGCATAATGTAAACAATACAAATATCCTTCGACAAAGCATTGATGTTTTATCCCTAGTGGCAACAGCACATCCACAACCTTAGGGGTTGCTATCACTCCCAGATTCAATGGAGACATGAACCCACTATATAGCATAAATACTCCCTCTTGGAGTCACAAGTATCAACTTGGCCAGAGCCTCTACTAGCAACGGAGAGCATGCAAGAACATAAATAACATATATGATAGATCAATAATCAACTTGACATAGTATTCCATATTCATCGGATCCCAACAAACACAACATATAGCATTACAAATAGATGATCTTGATCATGATAGGCAGCTCACCAGATCTAAACATGATAGCACAAGAGGAGAAGACAACCATCTAGCTACTGCTATGGACCCGTAGTCCAAGGATGAACTACTCACGCATCAGTCCGGAGGCGGGCATGGTGATGTAGAGCCCTCCGGTAATGATTCCCCTCTCCGGCAGGGTGCCGGAGGCGATCTTCTGAACCCCCCGAGGTAGGGTTGATGGCGGCGGCATCTCTGGAACTTTTCTCGTATCGTGGCTCTCGGTACTAGGGTTTTCCGACGGAGGGAATAAATAGGCGAAGGGGCAGCATCGGGGCGCCCGAGGCCCACCCCATAGGGCGGCGCGCTAGAGAGGCCGCGCCCCCTATGGTGTGGCCGCCTCGTGGCTCCTCTTCGTCTCCTCTTCGGTGTTCTGGAAGACTCCGTGGAAAATAGGACCGTGGGGTTTTGTTTCGTCCAATTCCGAGAATATTTGTAAACTAACTTTTCTGAAATAAAAACAGCAGAAAACAGAACTGGCACGCGGCATCTTGTTAATAGGTTAGTTCCGAAAATGCATAAAAACATTATAAATTATGAACAAAACATGTTGGTATTGTCATAAAACTAGCATGGAACATAAGAAATTATAGATACGTTGGAGACGTATCAATTGACAAGGATGCAATAATGCATAAGTATGAGATGCAATCGCTCTAAGCGTGACCTAACCCCGATGAGTTATTAGTGGGTTATAATGATTTGTTTAGGGTGTGTTGCACTTTTAGAGTGATTCCACAAACAAGGTTCTTATTAAGGTTTGATTACTTGGTATCATGTACAAGTTATATAGTAAAGCATAGTAATCAATTGAGCACACAAGGAATGATAATTGGCATAATGTTAATAGGTAAAGAACAGTTGTCAGTTTTAGTACTATATGGCATGGTTAATGATTACTTGTTATATACTTCAAAAGAATAACTTTTGAAGAACATGTTCTTTAATAAAGAACAAGTATGATAATTAGGGTTGTGGAGTTCTATGGTTTACTATGGTTCTAATTGGTTTCTAGAGTAAGGATTAGATGGATCACAACAAGGTTGGATTCATCAATAGCTAGAACTTGTAGGGTTGAGTTAAGCTTAAGCATCTTAAGCAATGAATTACACATGGGTGCTATCAAGGTTGGTTATACCTTGCTGATGATAGCTGGCTAGGGTTTATAGATCCTATTAAGCAGGTTTGACGGCTAATCCCTATTTACTTCAAAAGAATAACTTTTGAAGAACATACTTCTTAATTAATAAGAAGTATATCAATTAGGGTTGAGGTGGTCTAGGTTTTATTATGGGATCCACTTAAATAGGGTATAGTTGGCTCCTGGATACTATGGTTCATAAGTATCTAATACTAATAGGGTTTAGTGGAATATGGTTAGGTAATGCACAATATTTGGTATAGTTGTTATTGGAGTTCATCACAATGGTGTGATGCTAAATAAGGTTAATAAAGTATGATGGCTTTGGTAATAGGATCTAGGGTTTGCTCTTGGTTGATCCTATTTGATCACCTTGGTTTGATGAGTATGCATACAAAGGATGCTAAATTATCTTTACTATTAAATTGCAATAGGTGACTGGCTGGTGTCACGTTTGGGCCTATCAGCTTAAAAAGTTGAAACGAGCTACGTGGGCTAAAATTATAAACGTGACGGCCCAAACGAGGCACTTTATTCCTATGTTAGATCCGCAGGCAAAAACACACGAGGTTAGGATTATAGGACATCGATCGAATTTTGTTTCCTAAAATCTTGAGGAAACATAGCCGACTCGAATAAGGAAGCGACCTGATTACTTCTTGTTTAACACGCGAGGGGTAAACAAGTCAGCGGGCAAACGCTACAAATCGATCAGCTCGTTTCTTTTTTCCTGTTTGAAACGCACACGAATTCACGATCCACCTCTCTACCTACCAAACCTACCTAGCAACAATGCAATCGTTCTCAATGACATGTCTACCTTAATTCCGCGTGGTGCTGGACTGCTGGTGGGATTGGAACCGAAAGGGAACCTACCCAACAGTTATAAATGATGCATCTTGCAAGGACTGAAATACTCCAAAGAGAACTCAGAGTATCTCCAGTCGTGTCCCCCGAATCGTCTTCCAAACGGCGCCAGGTCAAACGTTTGTTCGACGCTTTTTCTTTGTGCCGCGTTTGGGGGATGTTGCTCTCCAGCCGCGTCCCCCAGACGAGGCCCCAAATCAATAAAAATGCACAAAAATAAAGGTTTTTATTTAAATTTGATTATATTTTACAAGTTTGAATGAAAATGGCAAGATTATCTAACCCTATCCTACTAGCTGCCCGACGGTGCGTTCGATGACCCGGTCCGTCATCGCCTCCCCTCCACCGCAGCTCTTGCGCCGCCTCTCCCTACAAAGCGTGATGCGAAGACGCCGGTGCTCGTTCGACGCGTAATCGCCTACCCTCCCCAGCTGCTCCTGCTGGAAGGAGGGTTTGGGCACGACGAACCTGCTCCTCCTCGCGGGCACGAGCGTCGTTCTGCAGCTTTTTCTGCAACTCAAATGGCTCGAAGAGCGCCTGCTGCTGCACCGCCGAATACTCCGTTGTCGTCGGGCTGGTCGAAGTCGTCGTCACCCTCCTCCTCCTCCGCCTCGTCCTCCGCCTTGTCCTCCTCCTCCCACTCCTCCTCCTCCATTTGCGCCACTGCCGCCACCAACGATCTGCCTCCGCCTCCCAACCCGCCGCTTCCGCTGCCGCCGCGTCCTCCCGCAGATGCTGCTCCAGCGCCTCCCGCCGCTGCCGTTGATGGAGCTCCTGCATTCGCAGCCGCTCCCGCAGCCCCTCATGCGCCGCTGCTCGTACAACTCGTCTACATGCCGCCGCAGCTCCATCTCGTCTGCATGGTGGCGCCGCTGCTCCCGCTTTGCACGCCACCGATCGCCATCTCATCCGCCCGGCACCGGTGCGCCCCTTTCGTCGTGGCAGCGTCGAACACTGCTATGGTGTCCGCTAGCGCCGCCTTCTCCCACGCTTCGTTCTCCATAGGCTCCGGTTCGACGTCGAACTTCGTGGTGGTGGAGATGGAGGTGGAGGTGGAGACGGTGGTGGAGGTAATCGCTCTCACTTGCGCGGTTCATCATTGGGTAGGTGGTGCGTAGGCGACGAGTCGTGTTTGCAGCGGGGAAAGGGATGCCGATGACTGTGGTGGCAACCATTAACGGAGGAGCCTTTTATAGGCGCAGACGACGCAAGAAGAGACGAAAGAAAGCGCAGGAAGAGGCCAGAATCCGGGAAGAAAGAGAGAGAACGTGCGGTGGCATGCGAATGGCAGCGATGGAGTAGGCGCAACGTCGACGGGACGTCTCGCCTGCCCCTCCGTCATGTTAAGTCAAAGCGGCAACGCTTCGATCATGTGTCATTGACGTGTGTCTACTTAAATATTTTTGTGCAATGTTTACACGTGTGACATGCGTGACACTAGATATAACATATAGGCGTGGCGAAGCACGGCATTCCACTAGTTAGTGATAGGGTTCCTATATTTTATATAGACATGAACAAGCATTTAGTTGCTAATTATGAATCTATGCATGAGATGGTTACATGTTATAACCTAGGGTTTAGGTTATAATCAAGTTAGGGTTCATATGAATTAATGGAGCTAGGGTTCCTAATGGCATTAGGGTTTTAGGAATCCACATAAAATTATGAGGTTATAATTTTATTCATAATGGAACTAGGGTTTCCTAATTACCATTTAGTTCTTAAGTTAATAACTTCATTATAAAGTTGAAGTTATTAATAACTTTAAAATAAAAATAATATTAGATTTGGCATTTTATTATTTTTAAAGAATTAATAATTAAGTTAATTATTATTTAGGGTTTAAATCCTTCTAATAAGGATTTAATAAAATAACAAATAAAGAAAATTAGTTTTAATGTTTTCTTTATTTATTTATTGGTTTTTATTTATTTTAGAAACTTTTCTTAATTTCAAATTTTAATTGAATTTAGAATTAAAATAAAAGGCTTAAATAAAAAGTATTAAATAATTAAATTTTATTAAAAATAAAAATTTCATATTATATTTTTGTTGGATAGATTTTATTTTTATAAGAATTTTGATATCTCATTTATATTTTTCTGAGTTAAAATGAATTTTCTATAATTTAGCAAAGTTTCAGATAATTTCTGAATTTGAATTTAAACTAAAGAATGCTAAAGGCACCCGGCTAAAACTACCCATAGCCACTGACTAGTGGGCCAGTGGCCATGTCACATGCCACGGTGGCGCCAACGTGGCATGGATCACGGTGGCCGACGGTCAGTCGCCGATGGTCGCCGGCGTTCCCGGGTTCCCGCGGGGGCGTGCGTAGGTGCGTTGGAACGAGGGGCGCCGCTCGAATTGGTCGCCGGGAGCGACCGGCGGTGATGGACCGGCGGCGGCACGGGAACGACGCGGCGTGTCTACGGTCAATCGAGCGAGCGGGCATGCTAGGGGATCGAGGGCTCACCAGGAGCACGAGCGCTTGACGGCGTGGTCGGAGATGGCCTGGTTCGCCGGATTGGGCCACCACCGGCGTCGGAGAAGACGGCCAGGCGTGGTCGCTGGCGGGAGCTTCGGCTCGATTCCTCGCGCACGGTGACCATGTCGAGGACGGCGGTCCCGATGGTGGTCACGGCGAGGCTAGGGGTGGCTCCGGCGGCGATGGTCGGAGGTCACGGCTAGGGATTCGGATTGGCAAAAATAGAGCAGAGGAGGAAGAACTCGGGCCTGATCGTCTCGGCTTTTATAGGCGTTGGATTGCCTCGTCATGCCTTCGGACGAGGAGGCGTCGACAAGAGCGAGAGGAAGCGGCACGGCCGTGCTGTCATCCATGCGAGAGGAGGGGTTGAGGACGACCCCCTCTCCGTTTTTTAACGAAGGTACTGGCCGTGCTCGCGGTGGACTGGGCCGCTCGGTGGGCTCGTGTTGGGCTCCCGTGGCCTGTCCAGGTAAGCACTCTACTCTCTTTTTCTTTTTCTGTTTTCTGATTTCTATTTAAATTCTGGTTTTAATTCAAATTTGAATTCTTCTCTGTTTTGCAGGTGTTTAACAATTTGGCTTTCATGAGGACTAATAAAAGTATTATTGTATTACTGTATTGTTTTTGAATAAACATTAAATATATGTGAGCTTTGTTGCAATTTTTAATTAGACATAAACTTAAGTATATGTTTTTTAAATTTTCCTTTTCTTATAGAATCACATTTGTTTTGAATTATTAGAATTGAGAATTTCTACTCTAAGTGTTTTAGAATTTATCATTAGGGTTTGAGCTCTTAATTGAGAATTTAGTCCCTGCATATGATTTTATGTGAACCTCTATTTATTAAGGTCTTGTATGGTTTATTAAAATCCTATTTCAAGGTTAGCACTAGTATTATATTTTAATAGCACCTTGAATACTTGAGTTTACTCTCCTCATGGTTGGGTCTTGGTTATAAGGTTAGTGGTTGATATGAGTGGTTATTCACCACACATGGGTTTAATTATGGGGTTTAGCACTAAGTGTTTATGATGTTCCATAGTTTGGAACATAAGGTTTAATTTGAGAGCAATTCTAGGTCCTAACTATATTCACCTACTGGCAAATGGTTTGAAACTAAAATGTGAACTAGGTTGATAGTTGTGATCACCCAAGTGATGCACAAACTAATATTGGGATATAGGTTAGGGTTTTACTTGTGATCATCAAATAATTTTAAAGTTAGTTTGAGACATGAGGATAGGTTCTATATGGGATTTAACACCACATTATTTTGGCTAGGTTTGCTCTTCCTCACCACTCATAGGATGATTCAATCCAAGATCATTTAGATTGATATAGGGGCTGAACTATACAAAGTTTGTTACTATTCAATTATTTCTCTAATTAACATATTGGAAATAGTTTAGGGTTGGTAGTGGTTCCCCTATGATTTTATGTGCTGGATTATATCTACTTATCACCTAGGGTTTAACTTATCCTTATATATCTTCAAAGCATGATCATGGCATTATCATGATCCACTTATTCTTATTAGCTTCTTACTTAAAGTTCTTAGGTTTATGATCATTACCCCATGATGATGATCATGCATGGTATGGCTTCACAAAGTATCACTAGATATATTTGGCTAGGGTTATACCAATTACCTCTCTCACTCCACAAGGACTTGAACTATAACCTAGGGTTCTACTCAAGGAATGATGACGTGATTATCTGAATATGTGGTTTGCCTAAGAATTCTACCTTGCTATCTTCTGCAGCTTGTTCTACCTTGCTATCTTCTGTAGCTTGTTCTTCAGGAAATCTGATAAACCTGCATCTTGTGGTATGCCTCCACCTCCTAGCTGCTTCATCTTGGTCCTAACTAAAGCATGAATTGGCCTAACTCTTTGGTTTGCTTGTAGCATGGTACAAGATGATGAAATGGATGAGGTAGAGGGTTCCTTTTATAGGCTTGGGCATGCTCTAGTATCATGACACATAGGTGTGTGACTCTTGTTTTGATTTGATGAGTAAGGTGCTTGGTTGTCATGCTCTCATCCATAGCAATCCTTTAAGCATGAGGTGGCATAGCTTAGGATTCAAGCTATGTAGATATTTTCATCCTATGTGGCATGGTATTATCTTCTCATGTGATTTGTTTTTGGATAGCCAAGTGGCTTTTGTTACTAAATATCTTGTGAAGGATTTTATGCTTGTGGTTGAGTCACTATATCATATGTGATTGTATTTATATTGTAATTGGGATCAAAATGTCAAAGGCAAGGATTATACCTCAATTTTGAATGGTGATGTTTGATTTCACCAAGGCATGATCATATGAGTTTCAAAATACTCATAGTTAATTTTATTCAAATAGTTTGAACTATAATTCGTAATGTAAACGAATTTAGTTTTGTGATATTCCACATATTTAATAAGTTATGATTAAAATAACAATGTGTGGCTTTTATGCACTTAGGTCCTTGTGTTTTACCATATTTGGTAATTAGTTTTAAAGTGAATTAAATTATACCCCCAAGGTAGTTGCTCAACTTTTAAGTATTAATAATTTAGAGTTTGTTTCTTATCTCTTTGATGGGTATAAACCTCTCCCATCTCTAGGGTTTAATGATAAGCTTGTGTTGGTGTTAAATTCAAAAGTTTAGTTCAAGAAATACCATGAGGTTCATGGTAGGAATATTTATTTGTTAAAGACATGGAAAAGATAAGTCAAGGATGGCTTCTTAATTTGTAGTTGAATAGATGTTCATATGTTATGGCAAGGATTACCATATTATGATCTTTTATAAGATCAAGCAATTGATCCTTGATTAATGTGTTATTGTGTTGGTTTTAGTTCCATTTGATCTAACTCCTTAGATCAAATCATTACTACCCAAAACAAGGTTTTAGCAAAGTCACATTGAGTTTTATAGCGCTTGACTTGATGAGCTACTTCAATTCCACCACGGTCAAGTGAAACATCAGTTACTGTGACTGTTTTACTTTAAAGCGCGAAAATTCCCGCATATGCATTAGTCAATGTGTTGTTCCTGTTATTCTAGTTCCTAAGAAATATGGTACATGGCGCATGTGTGTAGATTGTAGAGCGATAAACAACATTACTATTCGATATCGTCATCCTATTCCTCGTTTAGAGGATATGCTAGATGAATTGAGTGGTGCTGTTGTTTTCTCTAAAATTGATTTGCGTAGTGGTTATCATAAAATTAGGATGAAAGAGGGGGATGAATGGAAAACATCCTTTAAAACAAAATTTGGTTTATATGAGTGGTTAGTAATGCCTTTTGGTTTAACTAATGCACCTAGTACTTTCATGAGATTGATGAACCATGTTTTGCATGATTTTATTGGCAAGTTTGTGGTTGTGTACTTTGATGACATATTAATTTACAGCTGCAATGAAGCTGATCATACTATGCATACTCGACATGTTTTGCAAGTGTTGCGTGATAATAAACTCTATGTAATGAGATCTAAGACCTAGGAGGTGCCCAATCTTACGAATTTGGCCCAAATCAAAGAGGGGGAAAGGGGAAAAAACGAAACAGGATGAACACGAAGAACGAACACACGCACGCCAACCCGATACAAACGAGTTTCACTCCCGTGGCTCGATTAACCTCGCCGATAGAATCACACGGGGAGAGACCGCGAGGTAGAATCCCGGTGTGAGAGATCGGTGATGGAGATGAACACTTGTGAGAGAGAGAGTACACTAGAATCTCACACACAAATTATTCAATCTTCAACAAGAGGTGGCCTTGATGAAACATAGGAGATCATCCTAGAGGTTTGTGAGCAAAGCTCCAAAGATAATCCAAGTCTATGTCTACCTAGCAAATGAGGGATACGGGAGCACATATAGCTCAGATTTTAGTCAAGGGTAGTTTGGGGCAAAGGCTAATTAAGTTACAACCGCTAGATGTCGATCAACGGTCAGATCCATGGAGGTCCAAGGTGCGAGCGGAGGTACCGCTCAAGGTACCGCTCAAGGTACCGGGGAGAGGCAGCAAATGGACGCAGCATTACTGGGGGTCGGGGCCTCTGAGCGGTACGACGGCTGAAGGTACCGCCCGAGGTACCGGGGAGAGTGTGCAACGTTACTGGGGGTCGGGTACCCCTCAGCGGTACCTCGGCCGGAGCCTCCAGGCAGAGGTACCGGCCTCCCTCCTCCCGCGCGTCGAAGAAGTGCCGCTGCACTGGCCGGTAGTACCGGCCAGGAGGGGCCTGTACTACCGGTCTTCCCTCCACGCGCGCGTCAGGCTCCTCCCTCTCTTCCTTTCTTCTTCTCTTTTCTCTTCATTTCTTCTTCTTTCTTCTTTCCTCTTTCTTCTTCTCTCTTCCTCTCTTCTAGTTCCTTGCACCATGGGAGTTCCTCCTCTCAAGCTACTTGACAATTCTTGTACCTAATAACACAAAGCACATCGGCATGAGGTAGCATTCCATCCAAGGGGGTACCGAGGTCGAGTGTAGAGAGGATTGAGTTCACCTTGTCATGTATAGCTTTCACTCGGGCTCGTGTCATCGGTCCACGTGGGGGACTAGTTGGCCTTGGTGTAGTGTCGTCCATGGGCGGGGCTACATCACTATGGTAATCTTGAGAAGTGCACATTTTGCAAAGATAAGGTCATATTTCTGGGTTATGTTGTCTCTAAGCATGGAGTAGAGGTAGATTCATCTAAAATTGAAGCAATTCAAAATTGGCCTACTCCCATGAATGTGAGTCAAGTAAGAAGTTTTCATGGTCTTGCTGGGTTTTATAGACGTTTTGTGCCCAATTTTAGTACAATTGCTGCACCTTTAAATGACTTGACAAAAAAGGGTGTTGTTTTTGAGTAGGGCGCTGATAGGGCAAAGGTGTCCGATCTTTCGATGAGAGTATGATAGTGCCGATTTGTTGGTGGAGTTCGTGCTTGACGATCCGACTACATGTGCAAAGCTCGTGCGCCAATGCAATCGCTAGGACAATCTCCGGGAGTTACTGATCTTGCGGTTGCACGATCAGCCTGACCATCGAGTGTCTTAATTCCTACCTGAAATCGAGAACAAGTAAGAACTAATATTGCAATCATACTATTGCGGATGAAAGATGAAAGCTTTATTGAATAAGGTGGGATTCCGAATAGTCGGTCTTGTTCTGGGCGTTGGCCTCAAAAGAAGCACACGAGAGTTGCAGCAATGGCTAATGCTTAACTAAAGAAATAACCATACGTAATATTTTAGCTTGTATGCTAATGATTAACCAAATCATACAAACCTTCATGCTTATGAACTCAACTATGTTCCTATAGTACCTATTTGGAAGACTCAATTGAACATAATGGTAAACCCTAAGTAACTTGTTAATTGCATGTCCTCAACCTTAACCCCATAACTTAGTAGAACTATGGTGATTAACCACAATACCAACCTCGTGTAGTAATTCACCTCCTATGCTTCTATTCAACTAAACCCTACTTGACGATAATAAAGCACCTAGTTTAGGAACCCATTATTGACTACTTAGTGAAACAAATGTGAAGGCATAGTAAAATCTAATGGTTAACTCATGGCACCACCATATGCATCAAATTACTTGGCTAGGAGTCATTGGGCGTAGGATGAAGGACTTGTCGTCGACCTTGAAGCTATAAGCATTTGTGTAACCATCATGGTTGGCTTTCTTTTCATATTGCCAAGGGCGACCAAGTAACATGTGGCACACCGTCATAGGCACGACATCACAATCAACGGTGTCTTCATAGGCACCGATCTTGAAGGATATTGTGACGGTGTGTTGGATCTTCACATTTCCGTTGTCACTTAGCCATTGCACATGGTAAGGATGGGGGTGTTTCCGGAGCGGAAGGTTGAGCTTGGAACATAGTTCGGTGCTTGCAAGGTTGTGGCAACTACCTCCATCGATGATGACCTTGATTGACTTGCCATTGATTGGAAGATATTGCATCTTTGGTCTTCATTGGGGAGTGCATGGGTTGTCAAGACTTTGGTCACCACAAGTGATGGGCTTGCATCATGCACACATAGGATTTGCTCTTGGTCTTCCAATTCATCATCTTCAAGATTGGTTGCGGCTTGCACTAAGGCTTCATATTCACCTTCACTTAAGTACTCCACATCTCCATCATCCCGAGTTATCATAACTCTTTTGTTCTTGCATTCAAAGGATTTATGTCCTTGGGCACCACACTTGAAGCAAGTGATGTTACTAGATCCGTGGTAGCTTTGGAGGACATAGTTGATTGCTCCGGCTTGAGGCAGCCTTGTGATGGTAAAGCACACGTCCGTTGGGAACCCCAAGAGGAAGGTATGATGAGTACAGCAGCGAGTTTTCTCTCAGTAAGAAACCAAGGTTTATCGAACCAGTAGGAGATGAAGGCCACGTGAAGGTTGTTGTGGAGGAGTGTAGTGCGGCGCAACACCAGTGATTCTGGCGCCAACGTGGAACCTGCACAACACAATCAAGCTACTTTCTCCCAACTTAACAGTGAGGTTGTCAATCTCACCGGCTTGCTGAAAACAAAGGATTAAACGTATGGTGTGGAGAATTATGTTTACTTGTAGAAAACAACAGAGAACAGTGATTGCAGTAGATTGTATTTCAGATGTAAAAGAAAGGACCGGGGTCCACACCACTAGTGGTGTCTCTCCAATAAGATAAATAGCATGTTGGGTGAACAAATTACAGTTGGGCAATTGTCAAATAGAGATGCATATACATATCATGATGACTACTATGAGATTTACTTAGGGCATTACGACAAAGAACATAGACCGCCATCCAGCATGCATCTATGCCTAAAAAGTCCACCTTCGGGTTAGCATCCGCACCCCTTCCAGTATTAAGTTGCAAACAACAGACAATTGCATTAAGTACTGTGCGTAATGTAAACAATACAAATATCCTTAGACAAAGCATTGATGTTTTATCCCTAGTGGCAAAAGCACATCCACAACCTTAGGGGTTGCTGTCACTCCCCAGATTCAATGGAGACATGAACCCACTATCTAGCATAAATACTCCCTCTTGGAGTCACAAGTATCAACTTGGCCGGAGCCTCTACTAGCAACGGAGAGCATGCAAGAACATAAATAACACATATATGATAGATCAATAATCAACTTGACATAGTATTCAATATTCATCGGATCCCAACAAACACAACTTGTAGCATTACAAATAGATGATCTTGATCATGATAGGCAGCTCAGATCTAAACATGATAGCACAAGAGGAGAAGACAACCATCTAGCTACTACTATGGACCCGTAGTCCAAGGATGAACTACTCACGCATCAGTTCGGAGGCGGGCATGGTGATGTAGAGCCTCATGATTTCCTCTCCGGCAGGGTGCCGAGGTGATCTTCCGAACCCCGAGATGGGGTTGACGGCGGCGGCGTCTCAGTAACATTTTCCGTATCGTGGCTCTCGGTACTAGGGTTTTCGCGACGGAGGGAATAAATAGGCGAAGGGGCAGCGTCGGGGGGCGCCCGAGGGGCCCACCCCATAGGCCGACGCGGCTAGAGGTGGCGCCGTGATACGTCTCAAACGTATCTATAATTTCTTATGTTCCATGCTAGTTTTATGACAATACCTACATGTTTTGTTCACACTTTATATCGTTTTGATGCATCTTCCGGAACTAACCTATTGACGAGATGCCGAAGTGCCAGTTCTTGTTTTCTGCTGTTTTTGGTTTCAGAAATCCTAGTACGGAAATATTCTCGGAATTGGACGAAATGAACGCCGATCTTATTTTTGCACGAAGCTTCCGAACACCGAGAGAGACCGAGGAGCCTGGGGGCCCCACACGCCGGCGGCGCCAAGGCCCTGGGCGCCCCTATGGTGTGGCCCCACCAGGGCTCCACCGACCTTGCCCTTCCTCCTACTTAAGGACTCCGTCGCGAAAACCCTACACGGAAAAGCCACGATACGAGAAAAGTTCCAGAGCCGCCGCCATCGCAAAGCCAAGATTCGGGGGACAGAAGTCTCTGTTCCGCACGCCGCCGGACGGGAATTGCCCCGGAAGGCATCTCCATCGACACCACCGCCATCTCCATCAACGCTGCTGTCTCCTATGATGAGGGAGTAGTTCTCTCCCGAGGCTAAGGGCTGTACCGGTAGCTATGTGGTTAATCTCTCTCTCTGTACTCCAATACAATGATCTCATGAATTGCTTTGCATGATTGAGATCCATATGATGACCTTTGTATCACTACTAGTCTATGTGCTACTCTTGTGATGTTATTAAAGTAGTCTATTCCTCCTTCATGATGTAATGGTGACAGTGTGTGCGTCGTGAAGTACTTGGCGTAGGTTATGATCATAATCTCTTGTAGGTTATGGAGTTAATTATTACTATGATAGTATTGATGTGATCTATTCCCCCTTCATAGTGTAATGGTGACAGTGTGTATGCTATGTTAGTTCTTGGTTTAAATTCCAAAGATCTATCATGCACTCTAAGGTTATTTAAATATGAACATCGAATGTTGTGGAGCTTGTTAACTCCGGCATTGAGGTGCTCTTGTAGCCCTACACAATTAACGGTGTTTGTCATCCAACAAGAGAGTGTAGAGTGGTTTTATTATGTGATCAATGTTGAGAGTGTCCACTAGTGAAAGTATGATCCCTAGGCCTTGTTTCCAAACATCGAATCTCCGTTTATTTACTGTTCCGTTGCATGTTTACTCGCTGCCATATTTTATTCAGATTACTATTACCACTCATATACATCCATACTACTTGTATTTCACTATCTCTTCGCCGAACTAGTGCATCTATACATCCGACAAGTGTATTAGGTGTGTTGGGGACACAAGAGACTTCTTGTATCGTGATTGCAGGGTTGCTTGAGAGGGATATCTTTGACTTCTTCCTCCCTGAGTTCGATAAACCTTGGGTGATCCACTTAAGGGAAAACTTGCTGTTCTACAAACCTCTGCTCTTGGAGGCCCAACACTGTCTACAGGAAAAGAAGCGTGAGTAGACATCAAGCTATTTTCTCGCGCCGTTGCCGGGGAGGTAAGGTAAAAAGTATTCACATCCTCCGACCACTAAGCTATTTCCTAGCATTGTTGCCGGTGTGTGAGTGCTCGAAGCTATCTCCTTTAGACTCTGCAATTGCGACTTTTTGTTTCTTGTTTTAATTTTCACTAGTTAGGCATAATGGAAAACAACAAAAAAATTAGAGATCTTTATGAACTTTATCTTGAATTAGGACATGATGTGTTTGAAGAGAAAATTAAAAAAACCCATGGAACTTTGTTTGCAAAATAGTTGTAGCAATGTTATTAGCATGAACTCTTTGAACACCATTATTGCTAAAGCTATGGAAGAATTTAAGCTTGGGGAAGCTGGTTGTGATATTTTTAGTCCCCCAAGCATGGAGGAGAAAATTTAATTTGATGACACTTTGCCTCCCATATATGATGCTTGCAATGATGAATATGATATTTTCAGTCCACCTACTATTGAGGAGAAAGTTAATTATGATTACAATATGCCTCCTATATATGATGATTATGGTGATGAGAATAATAATGATAGCTGTTTTATTGAATTTGCTCCCACTACAACTAATAAAATTGATTATGCTTATGTGGAGAGTAATAATTTTATGCATGTGGCTCATGACAAGAATGCTTTATGTGATAGTTATATTGTTGAGTTTGTTCATGATGCTACTGAAAGTTATTATGAGAGAGGGAAACATGGTTATATGCATCTTAATAATATTAAGTTTCCCCTCTTTATGTTGAGAATCTTGAAATTGCACTTGTGTTGCTTTCCTATGCTTGTCACTTTGTTCTTCATGAATTTATTTGTGTAAAAGATTCCTTTTCATAGGAAGTGGGTTAGGATTAAATGTGTTTTGAATTTTCTTCTTGATGCTCCTTTTGCTTCATTTTCTATTTTCATGAGAGCATCATTAAAATTGCTGAGCCCATCTTAATGGCTATAAAGAAAGCACTTCTTGGGAGATGTGTTTATTTTACTACTGTTTTGTTGTGTCTTGGAAGTTGTTACTACTGTAGCAACCTCTCCTTATCATGTTTTTGTGCCAAGTAAAGTCTCTATGGTAAAGTTGATGCTAGATTTGATTGCTGCGCAGAAACAGATTTGTTGTCACGAATTTGCGCAGAACTCTCTGTAAAAAAATCAAAACAATCTGCCAATTTACGTTCGTGATCCTCAGATATGTACGCAACTTCCATTAGTTTTGAGTTTTTCCATCTGAGCAAGTTAAGTGCCTCAGTAAAATTCGTCTTTACGGACTGTTCTGTTTTGACAGATTCTGCCTTTTATTTCGCATTGCCGCTTTTGCTATGTTGAATGGGTTTCTTTGCTCCATTAACTTTCAGAAGCTTTGTGCAATGTCCAGAAGTGTTAAGAATGATTATGTCACCTCTGAACTGTGAATTTTTGATTATGCACTAACACTCTAATGAGTTTGCTTTAAGTTTGGTGTGGAGGAAGTTTTCAAGGGTCAAGAGAAGAGGATGATACACTATGATCAAGAAGAGTGAAAGGTCTAACATTGGGGATGCCCCCGTGGTTCATCCCTGCATATTTTAAGAAGACTCGAGCATCTAAGCTTGGGGATGCCCAAGGCATCCCCTTCTTCATCGACAACTTATCAGGTCACTTCTAGTGAAACTATATTTTTATTCCGTCACATCTTATGTACTTTACTTGGAGCGTCTGTGTGCTTTTATTTTAGTTTTGTTATTTTCATTCTCTGAATAAATTCATGCTCATGTGGGAGAGAGACACGCTCCGCTTTTTCATATGAACACTATGTTCTTCGTTTATGCTTTTAATGTTCAAGGGCGAAAGTTGATCGCTTCACTTGTTGCTATTTGGTTGGAATCAGAAAATGCTTCATATGGTTTTGAATAACTTGATACTTGGCAATTGTTTTGAGCTCTCATAGATCATGTTTAAGCTCTTGCATCATGTAGTTTAATCTATTAGTGGAGAACTACCGTAGAGCTTGTTAAAATTTGGTTTGCATGATTGGTCTCTCTAAGTCTAGATATTTTCTTGTAAAGTGTTTGAACAACAAGGAAGACAGTGTAGAGTCTTATAATACTTGCAATATGTTCTTGTGTAAGTTTTGTTGTACCTGTTCATACTTGTGTTTGCTTCAAACAACCTTGCTAGCCCAAACCTTGTACTGAGAGGAAATGCTTCTCGTGCATCCAAATTCACCTTGAGCCAAAACCCATGCCATTTGTGTCCACCATATCTACCTACTATGTGGTATTTTTCTGCCATTCCAAATTAAATTACTTGAGTGCTACCTTTAAAATTTCATTCCTTTATCTTTGCAATATATAGCTCATGGGACAAATAGCTTAAAAACTATTGTGGTGATGAATATGTAGTTATGTGTCTTAGTTCTTATAAGTTGCTTGTTGAGCGGTAACCATGTTTCTGGGGACGCCATCAACTTTTTACCTTTGTTGGATATCATGTGAGATGCTATGCATGTTCGTCTTGTCTGAAGTAAGTGCGATTTCATGATCAAATGGTTTGAGTATGCATGTGTTAGAGAGGAACATTGGGCCGCTAACCAAAGCCATGTATCATGGTGGAAGTTTCAGTTTGGACATACAACCTCAATCTCTTATGAGAATATTATCTGTTGTTGAATGCTTAAGAATTAATAGAGGAGTCCATTATCTGTTGTCTATGTTATCCCGGTATGGATGTCTAAGTTGAGAATAATCAAAAGCGAGAAATCCAATGCGTGCTTTCTCCTTAGACCTTTGTACAGGCGGCATAGAGGTACCCCTTTGTGACACTTGGTTGAAACATATGTCATGCAATGATAATCCGTGTTATCCGAGCTGATTAGGACAAGGTGCGAGCACTATTAGTACTCTATGCATGAGGCTTGCAACTTGTAGGAAGTATTATGCATAGCACATATGAATTATTACTACCGTTGACAAAATTGTTTCTATGTTTTCAAAACAAAAGCTCTAGCACAAAAATAGTAATCCATGCTTCCCTCTGCGAAGGGCCATTCTTTTACTTAATGTTGAGTCAGTTTACCTACTTCTTTCTATCTTAGAAGCAAACACTTGTGTTAACTGTGTACATTGATTCTTACATGTTTACTTATTGCACCTGTTATACTACTCTATGTTGACAAATATCCATGAGATATACATGTTACAAGTTGAAAGCAATTGCTGAAACTTAATCATCCTTTGTGTTGCTTCAATGCATTCTACTTTGAATTTATTGCTTATGAGTTAGCTCTTATGCAAGTCTTGTTGATGCTTGTCTTGAAAGTACTATTCATGAAAAGTCTTTGCTATATGATTCAGTTGTTTACTCATTGTCTTCATCATTGCTTCGAATCGCTGCATTCATCTCATATGCTTTACAATAATGTTGATCAAGATTATGTTGGTAGCATGTCACTTCAGAAATTATCCTTGTTATCGTTTACCTACTCGAGGGCGAGTAGGAACTAAGCTTGGGGATGCTTGATACGTCTCAAACGTATCTATAATTTCTTATGTTACATGCTAGTTTTATGACAATACCTACATGTTTTGTTCACACTTTATATCGTTTTGATGCATTTTACGGAACTAACATATTGACGAGATGCCGAAGTGCCAGTTCCTGTTTTCTGTTTTTGGTTTCAGAACTCCTAGTAAGGAAATATTCTCGAATTGGACGAAATCAACGCCCGGCATCTTATTTTTGCACGAAGCTTCCAGAACACCGAGACGAGGGGAGGCCTGGGGCCCCACACGCTAGGCGGCGCGGCCAAGGCCCTGGGCGCGCCCCCCTATGGTGTGGCCCCACCAGGGCTCCACCGACCTTGCCCTTCCGCCTACTTAAGGACACCGTCGCGAAAACATTACAAGGAAAAGCCAGGATACGAGAAAAGTTCCAGAGCCGCCGCCATCGCGAAGCCAAGATTCGGGGCACAGAAGTCTCTATTCTGGCACGCCGCCTGTCAACACCCGGATTTTTAAGTCTGGATGCCTATTATGTCATTCATCGCAATCCCAGGAATAATGTTGTTGCGAGACATAACAGTTGATATCATAAGTCATCATTCATTACAAACCATCAGTGTCTTACAAAAGAGGATCACATGATCCAATATTACACAAATAGTTGATCTATTGATCAACAAACAACATAGTAGCAGAAGCGTAATAAGAGTGGACTATCTATTCCACAGGCCAACGCTTGACGTCAGGCGACTCCTAGTTGTTGTAGACGTCCTGCTGACCGTCATCCTCATACTGTTGCTCTTCTTCATATTCTGGCCATTTGAATAGCCAGGGACACAGCCGTGAGTACTTTAAAGTACTCGCAAACTAATATCAAAGTAAATACTAACTAGTTTAAAGAAAGGGTGCTAAGCTCTAGTTTTATTTGCATAAAGCCAATTTTAGTTCATAATCATTTCATATAGACCATTCATACATTTAACTAACTCAAGTGGGAACATTAGAGTTCTCAAAAAAAAAGTGGGAACATTAGTGTCATTCCCACAACTCAGTTGTGATTCACCATTATTCATCATTCACCATTCATATTTTCAGATTCTAATACTGGAAACTAGATGGCCTTTCCAACCGTCCGTAACCGTGGACACGGCTATTCGAATAGGTTTACACTCTGCAGAGGTTGCACACTTGTGCCACAACATTTGATTTCATCCGTCGGGATTTCCCCGAATCATCGTATCACAGTACGCGGATCATCAACCATAACCTTTCATTTACTAACCCTAGTATGAGCACCTCTCCCCATGAGCTTGGCCTCCCGTGAAGACCAACTGTCAACCTGGGAACTGCACAGGGCTTGGCCGGACAATTCACCTCAATTCACATCATTTCTCAACAACGGAGGCAGCCTCGGCATAACCCCTATGATGTGTGTTCAGAGGGAACCCATACTAAGATACATAAACTTCTAGTTAAGCCCTACCCATAATCAGGTATTGTGGGGGTACTCAATATTGGAAAGGTATCGCATCCAAACCAACATTAGTTTTTAATCAAAAATCACTATCTTCTCTTGGTCTTATTCACCTTCAAAATTCCTTTCATAAATTTCACCATCATCATCTCATATCACAATGTTCCCATCTAGAGTAGTCAATTTTAGGTATTTAGCACTAGCCACTAGTCATGAGGGGTGCTAACTTAGCTTGTTTGCCATAAACTAACTTTGATGATATTGTTCTACTCTAGATCAAGTGAATCATGAATCAAAAAGTACTTTGATAAAATAAAGCAGTAAAACTTGAAAGCAAAACTTGTAATAAAACTGGGATAGGCTTAGTAAAGATAAAACAAAATGGTGGGGTGCTTTGCTCTTGGGAGCTTTGCACTTTGCAAGTGTATTAGCTTGCCTTGGTTGTTGTACTGATCAAAGTGGTCTTCCTCTCCTTGAGTGTAGACCTCCTCCTCCTCGGCGGTACTAGCGTCTAAATACGAGTATAATACACACAATCACCACACAACTCAAATACTAAGCTAAGCACACACATGAATCACTCTTACTAAGCTATCATAACAACATGCTTATTAAGTGAATTTCTTTAATTATTATTCTTAAAAAGAATAATTTCTTCTCATATAGATTTGTATTTTTATTTAGTTCTTGAGAGAAAATAATTTCCTCTCATTAAGTCTTATTAAAATTTAATTTCCTCAATTAATATCATATGACCTAGGTTGACCAAGGTCAACCTCTTCATAATCATTATTTGGGAAAAAGATTTAAATGAGATATATCACCTCATGCCTTTTTAATAACTCTTGATTAATGTTTTAATATCATCAACTAAATTAATATGAGTTTAACATAACCATAGTGTCTTCTTCATATTAACTTAGTGGGGACAAGATTTAAATGAGAGAGATGCTCTCATACATATTAATAATGGGTAAGCTCATTTAAAAAGTACTTTAAATAGCCTTAGGGCCAATTTTTAAACAAGGATATGATCATACAAACAATTATGCAATATTTTTACATATTCAGATAGATATATTGAAATATGATTTTTGAGAGTTGGTTTTAACTTAAAAGCATTTTTATTCAATTTTTAATAATTAATTGAAGGGGAAAAAGGCCCTGCCTTGTTTATTTTCTCAGATTAATTCGACAAACAATCTAGGGTTGGGACCAGTGTAGTTTTGTAGATATTTTCACAAGGTTTCCAAATATATAAAATTTGTCAAATTTGGTTTGGTAGATTTTATTCTATTTAAATTTGAAAACAGCATCTGAGAGTAATTAACAAAATTCGAAAATTAATATTTGAATTCAATGGGCTGGCGGGAAACGTTAACGGGCTAAGCAGAGAAGGAAGGGAATGGGCCGGCCCAGTAGCGCGTCCACGCAACGGGCCGCCTGACAGCATGGGGTCCACGCGTCAGCGTGTTTAAAACACCGAAACGGTACAGAGGAGGTGAGCCGTAGGATTAGAGGGCGATCGGACGCACGACAATCATCGTCGTCTCCGGCGAGAAGGACGAGCACCGGTGGCTCAGGTAGGGGGTCAACGGGCTCACCGAGGCTCCAGCGAGGGTGGGCAGTGTGCGTGGGGAGGTTGTCGACGACGGCGAAGCGCCTGGTAGCAGTGGCGTCGCCGGGGGTGGCCTGGATCGACGGCGCCCTTCTCAGCACCTCTGCGGGCTCCGGCGATGAAATTGGACGGCGGCGGGGGCTAATCGAGCAAGGGGTGAGGTCGAGGAGCTTGAGAAGAGGGAGGCGAGCGAGTTTGGTGTGGAGAGTGAGGCACGGGGAGGCCTCCTTTTATAGCGTCTGGAGGTGGCCGTGGTGCTGCGGAGGTGGCGATCATGGCGACGCGTCTACAGGGGTGCTTGGCCACTGGCGATGACGCTCGTCGCTGGGCGACGTCACGACGGTCACGCTGGGCTTGATTGCGGTGAAAACGAGGGCGAGACGAGGACGAGCGCGTGACCGAAGCTCTCAGTACCGCGGCGGAGGACGTCGACGGTGGCGTCGTGCACAGGGTTCCCGCGGGCCAGTGGAGTTGTCCACCGTGTTGCTGGTGACGTAGCGGAGCTGGTGGCGCAGAGAGAAGCAGCGGGGGTCAACGGAGCGGCTCCGGCGTCGGCGTGGCCGGGCGCGTTCTGGAGCGTGCCAGTGCACGCTCTGGCGTGCGCGTGCATGCCTGGGCGTGTCTGGGCTTCGTGTTACTGGCGTGTCTGGTGCACGGATTGGTCGAGCAAGGTGTCGAGGAGGTTCAGGGGAGTGGGTAGCACACGATTGACACGGTGGTGCATGCTCAAGTTGACCAGAGGAGAGAATGGCATGATCACACCCATGTCATGCCACGGCATGACCTGCTCTGGTACAATTGGTGATGCAAACTTGTACCAAGGCTTGTCCATTGTGTTTGGCAATGCTCCTGGAGGTCAATGGGGTACTGGTGATGATCTATGCTTGATGGTGGAGGCCATTGTCCAAAGGATTTTACAATGCACAAGGTTGGCAGATTCATGCACACAAGGTGTTTGTTGAAATGGCCGCAAGAACTCAAGTTTGGAATTTTTGAATGAAATTTGGAGGGTTTGATTTATATATTATTTGCAGTAGGGTGGTGGTGGTGGTGGTCAAAATTAAGGTAGTTTGCAAAAAATCAAAATGGGTATGATCTTCACATTGATTTAAAGTCCTCACTTGTCACTCTTTTACTGGTCAACCTAGTCAACTCTAGCCAGGGTGGTCAACATGAAAGTTCATCACCTTGACATGGTCTTGGATGACATGGCTTTGGTTGACCAAGTTTAGTTTAAGAATTGATTTAACCAGAGGGGTAAAGAGGGGATCATGTTATAAAGTGCATAAGTGACCATCATCATATGTGAGATGGTTTTGAGTTCAAATTTGATTTAATTTTGGTTTCTTTGATGCTATTAGGTTTGTTTGAGTTATATAAACATTTTAGAAACAAAAGATCAAGCCATGATGGCCTTTGGTGATGATTTGCATATTTGACCTATGTGTATGTGAGGGTTTTGGATCACACTTAGCATTTCTTTTATTTTTCTCAAAGAGGGGTGTTATGATCATATATTAGGGTGTAGTAGCATGTGATAATCATATCAACACTCATCATGGCAAATGCATCCAAAGAAAATCACTCATATGCATGAACTTATATGTGACACAATATGCATATAAAAAGTTTTTGTTTGTTGCAAAATTTGAGTACTTGATCTCTCCTTGATTTCATTATTGTTTAAAACTTGGGATGTTACAAACCCTTCCCCCTTACAAAGATCTCGTCCCGAGATCTTAAAGAAAACTAGGTACTAAAGAGATCTGGGTATTCTTTCTTCATGTCTTCCTCTCGCTCCCAGGTGGCTTCTTCTTCAGTGTGATTGCTCCACTGAATCTTCAGGAACTTGATACTCCTGGTGCGGGTGGTTCTGTATGCTTCTTCCAGGATACGAATGGGCACTTCTCGATACGTCAAGTCTGAGTTGATGTCCACCGATCTGTGATCAATATTCTTGAACACTTCAGTCTTCTCCGGTACTTCAAGGCACTTCCGGAGCATGAGATGTGGAACACATTGTGCACAGCCGCCATTTTTTCCGGTAGTTCCAGTTGATAAGATACTTCTCTGCGGCGACTCAGAACTTTGAAGGGTCCGACATATCGGGGCGCGAGCTTTCCTTTTACCTGGAATCTCTGCATTCCTTTGAGGGGTGACACCTTGAGATAAACAAAATCTCCAATCTCGAATGTCATCTCTCGGCGTCTCTTGTCGGCGTAGCTCTTCTGTCTTGATTGCGCAGTCTTGAGGTACTCGTGAATCTTGTGCCTCTTCGGCTTCTCGAAGAACATCCGGTCCAAAGACTTTGCTTTCTCCGACTTCGACCAATTCGGGGGTACGGCACTTTCTTCCGTACAGGGCTTCAAAGGGGGCCATCTGTAAGCTGGCTTGCTAACTATTATTGTATGAGAATTCTGCGTAAGGCAAACAGTCTTCCCACTTGGATCCATATTCCAGTACACAGGCTCTGAGCATGTCCTCGAGTATCTGGTTGACTCTTTCATCTGTCCGTCAGTCTGGGGGTGATAAGCGGTGCTGAAATTTAGCCGGGTTCCAAGTCCTTCATGTACTTTCTGCCAGAACCTTGAGGTGAACTGCGATCCTCTATCTGACACTATTGACTTCGGTGTTCCGTGCAGGGCGACTATTCTTGAGATGTACAACTCTGCTAGCTTCGGGCCTTGATAAGTGGTTTTGACGGGGATAAAATGGGCTACTTTAGTTAATCTGTCTACCACTACCCAAATAGAATCATTTCCTCTGCTAGATTTGGGCAGTCCGGTGATAAAGTCCATTCCGACTGAGTCCCACTTCCATTCCGGAATCTGTAAGGGTTGCAACAGTCCGGCGGGTCGTTGATGTTCTGCCTTGACTCTCTGACAGATATCACACTTAGCTATGTAGCTCCCTATTTCTCGCTTCATTCCATGCCACCAAAATTGTTCCTTCAAATCTTGGTACATCTTGGTACCTCCGGGGTGGATAGAATATAAAGTATCGTGGGCCTCCTGCAGTATGACTTGTTTCAATTCTGAGTCTGACGGCACACATAGGCGACCGTTGTACCAAAGTACTCCTTCTTCATCTTCTGTGAATCCCGGTGCCTTTCCTGCTGCCATTTGACTCTTGATTCCGTCAATGCTTGCATTTCCCTTCTGGGCTTCCTTGATTTGACCAATCAAGGTAGGTTGCAGCTCTATGCTGGCTAGGTACCCTTCACTAACTAGCTGATGCAGCCCGACCTTCGGTCTTCACCGCATCATGTGCTTCATCGCCAAGACGGCACGCCAAGGTGAATCTTCTCCTTTATGCGTGCCTCGTATTGCCCATTTGGGACGATATACTACTTCATACTCCGTCATGTCTTGATGATAGGAACTCGACGACAAGTACGGAGGGAAGAGAGGATGCCACGGAGACCCGAGGACGCAAGGCCGATGTCACGGAAGCATGGAAGAGAAGGAGGAAGAGGAGCTGGACGCTCCAGGCCGGAACTTCCGCCCCGATGGCCGGAACTTCCGCCCACCGGAACTTCCGCCCCAAGGACCGGAACTTCCGCCAAGATGCCGCCAAGATGCCTTCCAGCCCCAGAGAAATGGAGCAGGCCGGAACTTCCGCCCGAGGGACCGGAACTTCCGCCCACTGGAACTTCCGCCCATGTTCCGCCCGAGTTCCAAAATTACGCCAAAACGCCCCTGGATGTTACGCAAGGAAACGGGCCATATTCGGAACTAGGCCGGAACTTGGCCGGAACTTCCGGCCCGGCCGGAACTTCCGCCCCCAGGACCGGAACTTCCGCCGGGACCGGAACTTCCGCCCTCAGACCGGAACTTCCGCCACCGCGAACTTCAGCATAGTAGTACTTTTCAGCGTGTAACCTACCCCTTCGCCCCCTACTATAAATAGCCTAGTTGGCTCAGATCTGAGATTAGACTTGATTTGAAAGAAAACCTGAGCTTAGCTCACCCTTGTGGGAACCCGACCTAGATCTATGATCTTGTATCCCCACCCGGGCTCCTTATCAACTCGTGAAGATCTCTTTGGCGACTTCTACCGTTTGTTTGATCTTTTGCTTGCACTTCTACCTATTTGGTCTTTTGCTTGCACTTCTATCAAACCTTCCGGTCTTTTCGCCCTTCTAGATCTCCCGAGCTTTGATTTGTCGATCTCTTTGCGGGACTTCTACCGGAAGGTCTTTTCTCGCAACCTCTATCGAGTTGGTGTTTCGAGCCAACGAGGGAAAACTCGAATTGTGTGCGTGTGTGTGTTGTATCCCCACGATTCCCCCACGTGTTCATCGCGTTCATCCACCTACCCCCACGAATCCCTTCAAATCCGTGAAGATCGGGCACATCCCCGGGCTTAGCCCTTATCATATGGTATCAAGAGCTCCTTGGTTGCCACGGATTTGACCCCCACACCCACCAATTCCACCAATTTCGCCCAAAAAAATTTCCAAAAAATTTTCCCAAAAAATAGCCCCAAATTGGCCTTGGTTGGATCTCGCGATTTGTTGAGTTTTTGGTGGTTTTGGTCCAATAGAAATTTGTCTTTGGTGTTGATCTGCAATTCCCCCACCTTCCCACCGCTTTTAGTGCCAAATTTTCCACGGATTCGAAGATTTTTGGCCCGGATTTCCTCCCAAATCGAAGAACAGCTCGCAGATCTGATTGCGACCGGAAGTTCCGCCCCGGAGGACCGGAAGTTCCGCCCCGGACCGGAAGTTCCGCCCCTCAGACCGGAAGTTCCGCCTGGCCGAATTTTGACAGCATTCTTCGTTTTTCGTTTTGGCACTAACCCCTTGTGTTTGGACTTCGTTGTGTGTGCCATTTCAGCTACCACTAAGCTTCCGCAACATCAACTACGACGACGGCACCCCGAGGATCCAAGCGGTTCATTTGACACCTTCCACCATAGCAAGTTCAACATCGTCGGCCACCGTCATCAAGTGGTATAACTTGCCCCCTAACTTGTAGCCTTAGCTTCCTTTCGAGAGTGGCTTTCTAGTGTTGCGAAGCATTGCGCAAGCGTCCCGACCGTGAGGGTGTGCGTGTGTTGAGCAAAGCTACGAAGCAAGCTCGTGTGAAAAGATAGGCAAAAGAAGTGTGACATACTTACATAGATAGTGAGAAAAAGAAAGCTTCTAAGCATACAAAAAAAAGAGAAAAAGAAAAAGAAAAAGAAAAGAGTGTGAGTGACACCTATACACAAAAGAGTCCAAAGCTTATAAGCAAAAGAGAGAAAAGAGAAGAGAGGCGTCTTGCGCAAATCTTGTTGCTTCTCAATTTTGCAACCAAGCCACGGTCTCTCTTGCGTTAGCGTGACACCGAGCTAGTAGTCTTCGTTAGGACCAATTTTGTTCGTGCTCATTTTCCGTCGCGCTAACCCCATTTTGTCCCACGTGTGTGTTCCACCTTGTGTATGCCTTTTGTGATCACCGCCTTTGACTTGTGACTTTTGGATCTTACCCACTTTTGACAATAGACTCTTCGTTTGGTTCTTCCATTTGGCTTTCCACATCCACACCTAACACCATATAGAGTTTTTGTTTTGTGTGTGTGCATACATATCGGTTGTTCCTCGACTTGAAACACCTTTTCGATTTTGTTTGCAAGTTTTGACACTTTTGGTAGTTTTCCTTCCACCATATATACACCAATCATGGAGACTAACATGGATAGTGAGGATGAACCTACGGAGGATGACATGGAGTACGATGAGGGTGATAGCTCCGCAAGCACCGCGGATATGGAGGACCATGTGGAGCTCGACACCGACAATGGCTCCGCAAGCATTGGCGACATGACCGACATCGAGCATCTCTACACCGACCATGACTCGCCAAGCATGGACAACATGGTGGACCACCACTCCGAGCTCAACTACAACATCGACGACATGGTGGAGCACTACCCCGACTACGACTACGACACCATGATGGAGCACCGCACCGAGCACTACCTCGACTACGACTACGACTACGACACCATGATGGAGCACCGCACCGAGCACTACCTCGACTACGACCATGACACCATGATGGAGCACCGCACCGAGCACTACCTCGACTATGACATTGACACCATGGTGGAACCAAGCTTCAACACCACCTTGCACAAGACCGGTGCCTACAAGTTCCCCACCTTGGCCAATGGAACTACTTATGATGGTTGCGGACCTTCAAGACGGCGCCACCATGAGAGTGCTTCCGCACATGATCCTCTACATCGAGCTCGTCCTTTGGAACAACAAGAGCGTCCCCGCCATGATCGCCATCGACACTCTCCTCCGAGCTCAAGAAGGCGCCACACGCAAAGTGCCAAGCTACATGAACCATCATCTAGGCATGTTGAGGATCGTCATCGACACTCGTCACCTCAAGATCGTCGTCGACCATCACCACCTCATGATCGCCATCGACATGCGTCACCACATGATCATCGCCGACACAAGTCACCTCATGTTCGCCATCGACATGCGTCACCACATGATCATCACCGACACAAGTCACCTCATGTTCGCCATCAACCAACACCTCCCAAGGATCTTCGACGACACCCCCCAAGACATGGTGATGATGCAAGAAGACGAGAGCCTCGACATGAAGCGGCCAAGGCTACAAAGGTCAACAACACCAAACATATGGTGTCCACAAAGCCTAGCGCCACCACCAAAATGGCATCTCCAAGACCGCCTACACATGAGAAGATCTCCAATGGTGCGAGACAAGACGCTACATCAACAAGGAAGATGGTGGCAAGTGCACATAAAGAGGAACCACCTATCATGGTGCCTCCCCCTCCTACCGCCACCACCACAATGGCGCCTACAAGAAGCTCAAGCCCCAAGATGAAGACCATGGAGTCTACACTTCAAGATGAAGGACGGTCTACACAACTTTATGCCAACATGACAATGATTTGTCCACCAAGACCACGTAGCTCCCAATGCTTTCGTTGCACACAAGACGGTCATCATCTTTGGGAATGCCCCAATCTCCATTGTGATGTGTGCACATCCAACAAGCACATGACATGGGAGTGCAACACACCTCAAGCCCACAAGCTCTACTTCGCCCAATTGGATGCCCAATTCGCCAACAAGACACTTCAAGATACCATCATCTTCAAAGAATGGTGCAAGGAAATGGACAAGATGACGACCATGAAGCCCACACTTCAAGATGGTGCACGAGAAGGCCAAGACAAGAGTGACGTTGATTCGAGCCTAGCTCTCAACAACACCATAGCGCCATCAAATGGTGTCAACATGGGAGGCGATGGAGTTGAGAATGGTGAGCATGGGATTCTCCCTTCACCCACGGAGGCGCATGGAGTTGAGATGGTTGAGCATGGGAAGTTCCCTTCAACCACGGAGGCGCATGGAGATGAGCAATTCGAACCTACTCCTACATGCTTGATTGATGAGTTGGTACCAACCCCATGTGAGCATGAGAGCCACTTAGCCCACTTGAGCGAGAGTGATAGTGAGTTGAGTGACTTCCACCCCATATGTGAGTTTGAGTGTTTCCATTTGGAGGACATGAGTGATACACAAAGTGAGTTGAGAGAGGTAGATGATAGGTCCATGGAGGACATCGCATTTGCTAACACATTAACCTCTCCCTCGTTTGTGTCTTCTTATGTTGCAATAGGTTCCATGGAGGACGAGTTCCCGATCATGGAGAAGATGTACATGGTGCATGAAGATGATGATATCACACCATGCTTACAAGAAGTCAAAGATGTCGACCACATGGATCCTACCACTTCCACAACACCTACCTCAAATGAGTCGGACTACAAAGGTACCTATATGGGTGTTGATGATGCCATGATCCCACTAGTGGACATGATGATTTGTGAGTGCATGCATGAGTTGGATGATCATATTGCTATGTCATATGCTTCTTTCACATTCCCATGTGATACTTGTGATACATCTATTGTTGATCATGTGGAATTAGTTGCTTATGATGATATTTCCATGCCATGCTATGAGTCTTTCGAGTTACTTCCTCTTGCTTGCAATATGTCGAACAATTGCTCTTTCCTATGTGTTGCTTGCAATGATGATGATGATGCTCGTGTTGTGACAACCTTGCCGAACAATTGCTCTTTCCTTAGGTTTGTCGACAACAATGATAACATGTTGAACATGTTTTGCTCTAGATGCTTGCAATACTCTCCCATTAATGCAACCAAAATGTTGAATTCTTGCTCTTTCCAATGCTTGGTTTGCAACAATGTTAATTTGCTTGTAAATGAGATTGCCCCCATAGCTCTCTCAAATTTTGGAGACTTTGCATATATCCATGTTGAGCATGTTCCCATGTTTACTCCGCATATTCACCATATCTATTATGATGCTTTGCTTAACGCTAATGGTGATGTGCAAAAGAGATGGACCATCATGATGGATGATGTGTTCATATACCATGCACACACGTTCTTTGCTTTGCCTATTGTGTGTGTAGGTACAAGAATGCCAATGTCAACCTCGATTGAGCACGAGTTGACAAAAAGAGCTCTTGAGAGCATAATACAAGTGAGTACAAGATCGAACCCGGCTCTAATACCTTTTCCATGCTTTGCATTGAACATGCCGAACAATTTCTCTTTCTTATGGTTCTTTGGCAAGCATGATGATGTGATTCTTACCGTTGGTGTTGCCTCAAACAAGTTGACCAATTCCTATTTCATTTGGTTTGTTGGCACACACGGTTGTGTAAATGTTGTTTTGATGAACGTTTTGGAAGATATGTTGTGTGGTGCACCAAATAGGAGGACCAATTTCTCTTTCCAATGGTTTGTGTGCACACATGTTGATGACATTTTGGACACTCTTTCGTATGTGTTTTTGCCAAATGCTCCACTTGTTGCTTCAAGGATGTTGAACAATTTCTCTTTCCGATGCCTTGAGAGCAACAATGAAAATGACTTTCTACATGAGATGGACACCACGGTTGTCTCACAATTGGGAGTTTTTGTGTTTCCACATTTGGAAGATGTTCATAAGGAGCTTTTACACATTGACCTTGCACATGCCTTATTCTTGATATATTTGTGTTGTGCTAACGGTGTTGTGAACATGAAAGGACATGTCATCGATGATGTGCTCCAATATCACACACAAACATATTTTGCTTGGTCTTTGTTGTGTGAAGGTACAAGTGACTTGTGGATGAGCGTCAACGAATGGGTTCAACCCCACACTTCGACTACACAAGATCTCTCCATGAGAGCACACCGACATTATACTAAGGGCTCTTGACAAGTGAAGGGACATTCAAGCGTTGGTGTCATCTACCTCCTTTACACATTCATGAAGAGTTATCGTCGAGGACGACTCTTTTTCAAGTGGGGGAGATGATGCAGCCCGACCTTCGGTCTTCACCGCATCATGTGCTTCATCGCCAAGACGGCACGCCAAGGTGAATCTTCTCCTTTATGCGTGCCTCGTATTGCCCATTTGGGACGATATACTACTTCATACTCCGTCATGTCTTGATGATAGGAACTCGACGACAAGTACGGAGGGAAGAGAGGATGCCACGGAGACCCGAGGACGCAAGGCCGATGTCACGGAAGCATGGAAGAGAAGGAGGAAGAGGAGCTGGACGCTCCAGGCCGGAACTTCCGCCCCGATGGCCGGAACTTCCGCCCCACCGGAACTTCCGCCCCAAGGACCGGAACTTCCGCCAAGATGCCGCCAAGATGCCTTCCAGCGCCCAGAGAAATGGAGCAGGCCGGAACTTCCGCCCCGAGGGACCGGAACTTCCGCCCACTCGGAACTTCCGCCCATGTTCCGCCCGAGTTCCGAAATTACACCAAAACGCCCCTGGATGTTACTGCAAGGAAACGGGCCATATTCGGAACTAGGCCGGAACTTGGCCGGAACGGCCCGGCCGGAACTTCCGCCCCCAGGACCGGAACTTCCGCCGGGGACCGGAACTTCCGCCCCTCGGACCGGAACTTCCGCCACCGCGAACTTCAGCATAGTAGTACTTTTCAGCGTGTAACCTACCCCTTCGCCCCCTACTATAAATAGCCTAGTTGGCTCAGATCTGAGATTAGACTTGATTTGAAAGAAAACCTGAGCTTAGCTCACCCTTGTGGGAACCCTACCTAGATCTATGATCTTGTATCCCCACCCGGGCTCCTTATCAACTCATGAAGATCTCTTTGGCGACTTCTACCGTTTGTTTGATCTTTTGCTTGCACTTCTACCTATTTGGTCTTTTGCTTGCACTTCTATCAAACCTTCCGGTCTTTTCGCCCTTCTAGATCTCCCGAGCTTTGATTTGTCGATCTCTTTGCGGGACTTCTACCGGAAGGTCTTTTCTCGCAACCTCTATCGAGTTGGTGTTTCGAGCCAACGAGGGAAAACTCGAATTGTGTGCGTGTGTGTGTTGTATCCCCACGATTCCCCCACGTGTTCATCGCGTTCATCCACCTACCCCCACGAATCCCTTCAAATCCGTGAAGATCGGGCACATCCCTGGGCTTAGCCCTTATCAAGCTCCAACCTAAACTGTTCAAACTCTTCATGCAGGCTAGGTTGTTCTGCTGCTATCATGGAGTTCAGCTGGCACGGCTGTCTACTCAAAGCATCTGCTACCACGTTGGCCTTGCCGGGGTGATAGTGGATTTCCATATCATAGTCCTTTATCAGTTCCAACCATCTTCTTTGCCTCATATTCAGCTCTTTCTGTGTGAAGATATACTTCAGGCTCTTGTGATCTGAATAGATCTCGCATCGATTACCCATGAGGTAATGACGCCAAACTTTCAATGCTAACACTACGGCTGCAAGCTCGAGGTCATGGGTTGGGTAGTTTTGCTCATGCTGTTTCAATTGCTGGGACAGATAAGATATCACCTTTCCTTCTTGCATCAACACACATCCAAGACCAATCTTAGATGCGTCACAATAGACGTCAAAGGGCTTGGTGATGTCCGGCATGATTAGGATGGGGGCTGTGGTTAGTCTGGTTTTAAGTTGCTGGAAGCTGGCTTCACATTTATCAGTCCATTCAAACTTCTTATCTTTCTTCAATAGTTGTGTCATTGGCCTGGCAATGCTTGAGAACCCCTCAACAAATCTGCGGTAATATCCGGCTAATCCAAGAAATGCACGGACCTCGGTCTGTGTGGTTGGGGTTTTCCATTCTTCAACGGTTTTGATTTTGGCTGGGTCTACAGCAATTCCTCCTGCAGACAAGATGTGTCCCAGGAATCCAACCTCTTTCAACCAAAACTCGCACTTGCTGAACTTGGCGTACAACTTGTGTTGTCTAAGGGTTTCTAGAATAACCTCCAAATGTTGCTCGTGTTCCTCTTCGGTTTTGGAGTAGATAAGGATGTCGTCGATGAAGACAACGACAAACTTATCCAGGAAGTTCATGAAAATCTTATTCATGAGGTTCATGAAGTAGGCAGGGGCATTGGTTAATCCAAATGACATGACATTGTATTCATACAACCCATATCTGGTGGTAAAGGCAGTCTTGGGGATATCCGATGCACGGATCTTCAGCTGATGGTAACCAGTCCTAAGATCAATCTTAGAGAACACTGTGGCACCGGTCAACTGGTCAAACAGGTCTTCTATCTTTGGCAATGGGTATTTGTTTTTGATGGTGACATCGTTAAGTTTACGGTAATCCGTACATAACCGGTTGGCACCATCCTTCTTATCCACAAACAAAACTGGTGATCTCCAAGGCGACGCACTTGGTCGAATCAGACCCTTGAACAACATATCATCCAGTTGCTTTAGCTCCACTAACTCTGCTGGGTTCATGCTATAGGCTCTCTATAGGTCCGGTTCCGGGATTAACTCGATGATAAACTCGATATCCCGATCCGGGGCATACTGGGTAGATCATCCGGAAACACATCAGCGTATCGACAGACGACCCTGATCTGATCCAGAGTTGGTTTGGCTACACTTTGATTGCAGGTGAAATTTCTGGGTAGCTTTTCAGACACATGTTCTACGGTTATTCCGGTGCTACTAGTCATGGTGATGGCCTTCTTGGCGCAGTCTATCAATCCATGATGTTTCGCCATCCAATCCATACCCAGTACTACTTCCAATCCTTTTGTTCCCAGAACAATTAAGTTTGCGAAAAACACTATTTCTTGAATTCTTATGGGTACTTCTTTGCAAAATTTTCTAGCTTTAGTGGTTGATCCAGGTATTTGAACTATCATGACATGTTTCAAGCTGATGGGTTGAATCTTACTAGTGCTCACAAAATCTTCGGTAACAAATGAATGCGATGCTCCTGAATCAAACAACACTCTTGCTGGTATTGAGTTAACAGAGAACATACCCAGCACCACATCTGGTGCTTCCTGGGCTTCCTCGGCGTTCATGTGGTAGAGGCGACCTCCGCGGTTGTTCGGGTTGTTGGGGGTGAACTTCTTGCCGGTGGAGACACGGCGCTGCTGCTGAGCTGGTGCAGAGGTGTTGCCGGCGAGCTTGGCCAGCCTTTTGGGGCACTCATTGGAGAAGTGTCCCACAACTCCACATTCATAGCAGGTGATTGTGGACTTGTCCTTGGTTGCGACAGGGATGGCATTGCTTCCTGTCCTGGGTGCAGTGTTGGTGTTGTTGTTGTTATGGTTGTGGTTGGGGGCTCGCGGCGGTGCGCGGTTGAAGTTGCTGTTGTGGTGTACATAGTTATTGTTGTGGTGGGGGCCTCCTGGCCTTGGGTTTCCTCCGCTCCGGTTCTGAAAACCGGGGCGCGACATCTGGTTTTGGGGCTTGGTGTTGCGGGGGTTGAAACCACCGCTTGAGCTGGGGCGAAACCGGGGGGTATTGCTGGGCCCACTTTGATTCATCATGCGGCGTTTGCGGTTTTCATTTGCCTGGTGCAGTTTGCCTTCCATCTGGATGGCAGAGTCCACAGGTCGGCGAAGGGGATGTTGACTAAGACTGTCTGCATCTCATCGTGCAGACCGTTGAGGAATCTCTCCTTTCTTTTCTCTGTGGTGTCTGTTTCATCGGGGGCATACCTTGACAGGGTGAGGAACCTGTCGCGGTACTCTACCACCGACATTCTTCCTTGCTTCAGCTCCCTGAATTCATCCCTCATTTTCTTGATCAAACCTGGTGGCACATGATACTTGCTAAACTTGAGCTTGAAATCAGCCCAAGTCATCATTTGTCCGGCATTTAATGCACGGGCGCTTGTCCACCAAGCTCTTGCTGGTCCGGCTAGGTAGTGCGTAGCAAACAACACCTTCTCATTTTCCTCTACTCCGGCTACCTCTAAGTTGTTTTCCATGGTTTGCAGCCAATCATCTGCATCTAAGGGTTCTTCCGTCTTACTGAAGACAGGTGGGTTGGTGTTTTGGAAGTTCTTAAGTTTGGATCCAGGATGATCATGGTTTCCATGGCCCTGATTGGCGATCTGCTGCAGTGCTGCTATGTTGGCTTGCCTTTCAGCCCTTTCATCTTCTCGGTCAGCCAACAGAGTTTGCAGTAATTGTAGCATTGCATCCTGGTTGCGGTTCGGAGGGGCCATCTGAACAGATAGATAGATCATGAGATGAGAGGGAATTTCTATGGCTTATTTTGAGTTAAGTTTAAACTTAAAACTTGAAATATTTTCATGATGAACATAACACACATTTTATTTATTCACACAACATCACACATTACAAGTTAACACACTAAGGGTTTTAAGAACCCTTCTTCCACAAACTACGATACATGGTGCGGGATACAACTCACACCTACGTAAGTGAAGCTAGTGCAACTACTCCTCATCGTCCTCATCCACATCGATGGGAATGATCCCATCCTCCTCGGACTCCAGAAACGCGTAGTCCTCCTCATCAGTGAACTCATCATCCTCAAAGTCGTTGTCGTCACTCAGGAAGTCATCGCCTCCCTGGATGTCTTCTCCATCCTCCTCCATCTCCTGGATCTGGTCCTGCTGGGTCCGGACAGTCACCTCCAAAGTGCGGATCTTCTCGCGAAGACGGCTGATAGTGGCATCCTTCTTGGCGCGCTGCAGGCGGAGTGACTTGCGGTCCTTGGCGAGCATCCTGATAGCTTCGGCATGGTGAGCCAAAGCCATCTGGGCACGGTGGGCGTGAACACGCGTCAGCTCCAGGTCCTTCCGGGTCTCATGAAGCATAAAGTCCAAATGCTCCACATGAATCTTGAGCACCGGGTGCGAAGAGAGTGCCATGGGCTCTCCCATGGTGTCGTGCCTCGCGAAGTAGGCGAAGCGGCTTCCCCGGAGTGCGGCGATGTTCTGTCCGCACACTCGGGCAAGTCCCTCCTGAAGGGCGTGAGCAAGACCGTCCACCCAGCTGTATGCCTTGAAGGAGAAAAGGATCCTCTCCGAGATGGGAGGCTCCGGGCTTCCCTTCAAGTCAGCGGTGATCATCCACTGCTGCTCCCCGGTGGGGGTGTCGTGGATCCGAACTCCGTGGAACTGGGGAGGTGGGCGTTCGAGCTTCTCGGACACCAGGTACAAGTCGCGCTCAAACACCAGACTTCCTCCGTTTTCCAGATCGTAGGTCTCCGTCTGGACGTAGGGCTCCATCTGAAAGTGAAATGGATGAGTAAGTTAGAGATGTGACTAAGTGTGGCAAACATTTTAGATGGATTTAAAAGAAGGGGCATGACTCATCATTTTTAAAAAGATCTTGTAGAAGAGAACATGAGTAAGTTTCTTCACAAATATTCATTTCCTTGGTTTTTAGAAACTAAATTTTTCAGAACGTCCATTCTAAACTAGGGTCTCCTAAGGTCAAACAATGGCTCTGATACCAACTTGTCAACACCCGGATTTTTAAGTCCGGATGCCTATTATGTCATTCATCGCAATCCCAGGAATAATGTTGTTGCGAGACATAATAGTTGATATCATAAGTCATCATTCATTACAAACCATCAGTGTCTTACAAAAGAGGATCACATGATCCAATATTACACAAACAGTTGATCTATTGATCAACAAACAACATAGTAGCGGAAGCGTAATAAGAGTGGACTATCTATTCCAAAGGCCAACGCTTGACGTCAGGCGACTCCTAGTTGTTGTAGATGTCCTGCTGACCGTCATCCTCATACTGTTGTCTTCATATTCTGGCCATTTGAATAGCCAGGGACACAGCCGTGAGTACTTTAAAGTACTCGCAAACTAATATCAAAGTAAACACTAACTAGTTTAAAGAAAGGGTGCTAAACTCTATTTTTATTTGCATAAAGCCAATTTTAGTTCATAATCATTTCATATAGACCATTCATAAATTTAACTAACTCAAGTGGGAACATTAGTGTCATTCCCACAACTCAGTTGTGATTCACCATTATTCATCATTCACCATTCATATTTTCAGATTCTAATACTGGAAACTAGATGGCCTTTCCAACCGTCCGTAACCGTGGACACGGCTATTCGAATAGGTTTACACTCTGCAGAGGTTGCACACTTGTGCCACAACATTTGATTTCATCCGTCGGGATTTCCCCGAATCATCGTATCACAGTACGCGGATCATCAACCATAACCTTTCATTTACTAACCCTAGTATGAGCACCTCTCCCCATGAGCTTGGCCTCCCAGTGAAGACCAACTGTCAACCCAACTGCACAGGGCTTGGCCGGACAATTCACCTCAATTCACATCATTTCTCAACAACGGAGGCAGCCTCGGCATAACCCCTATGATGTGTGTTCAGAGGGAACCCATACTAAGATACATAAACTTCTAGTTAAGCCCTACCCATAATCAGGTATTGTGGGGGTACTCAATATTGGAAAGGTATCGCATCCAAACCAACATTAGTTTTTAATCAAAAATCACTATCTTCTCTTGGTCTTATTCACCTTCAAAATTCCTTTCATAAATTTCACCATCATCATCTCATATCACAATGTTCCCATCTAGAGTAGTCAATTTTAGGTATTTAGCACTAGCCACTAGTCATGAGGGGTGCTAACTTAGCTTGTTTGCCATAAACTAACTTTGATGATATTGTTCTACTCTAGATCAAGTGAATCATGAATCAAAAAGTACTTTGATAAAATAAAGCAGTAAAACTTGAAAGCAAAACTTGTAATAAAACTGGGATAGGCTTAGTAAAGATAAAACAAAATGGTGGGGTGCTTTGCTCTTGGGAGCTTTGCACTTTGCAAGTGTATTAGCTTGCCTTGGTTGTTGTACTGATCAAAGTGGTCTTCCTCTCCTTGAGTGTAGACCTCCTCCTCCTCGGTGTACTCCTCGGTACTAGCGTCTAAATACGAGTATAATACACACAATCACCACACAACTCAAATACTAAGCTAAGCACACACATGAATCACTCTTACTAAGCTATCATAACAACATGCTTATTAAGTGAATTTCTTTAATTATTATTCTTAAAAAGAATAATTTCTTCTCATATAGATTTGTATTTTTATTTAGTTCTTGAGAGAAAATAATTTCCTCTCATTAAGTCTTATTAAAATTTAATTTCCTCAATTAATATCATATGACCTAGGTTGACCAAGGTCAACCTCTTCATAATCATTATTTGGGAAAAAGATTTAAATGAGATATATCACCTCATGCCTTTTTAATAACTCTTGATTAATGTTTTAATATCATCAACTAAATTAATATGAGTTTAACATAACCATAGTGTCTTCTTCATATTAACTTAGTGGGGACAAGATTTAAATGAGAGAGATGCTCTCATACATATTAATAATGGGTAAGCTCATTTAAAAAGTACTTTAAATAGCCTTAGGGCCAATTTTTAAACAAGGATATGATCATACAAACAACTACGCAATATTTTTACATATTCAGATAGATATATTGAAATATGATTTTTGAGAGTTGGTTTTAACTTAATAACATTTTTATTCAATTTTTAATAATTAATTGAAGTGGAAAAAGGCCCTGCCTTGTTTATTTTCTCAGATTAATTCGACAAACAATCCAGGGTTGGGACTAGTGTAGTTTTGTAGATATTTTCACAAGGTTTCCAAATATATAAAATTTGTAAAATTTGGTTTGGTAGATTTTATTCTATTTAAATTTGAAAACAGCATCTGAGAGTAATTAACAAAATTCGAAAATTAATATTTGAATTCAATGGGCTGGCGGGAAACGTTAACGGGCTAAGCAGAGAAGGAAGGGAATGGGCCGGCCCAGTAGCGCGTCCACGCAACGGGCCGCCTGACAGCGTGGGGTCCACGCGTCAGCGTGTTTAAAACACCGAAACGGTACAGAGGAGGTGAGCCGTAGGATTAGAGGGCGATCGGACGCACGACAATCATCGTCGTCTCCGGCGAGAAGGACGAGCACCGGCGGCTCAGGTAGGGGGTCGACGGGCTCACCGAGGCTCCAGCGAGGGTGGGCAGTGTGCGTGGGGAGGTTGTCGACGACGGCGAGGCGCCTGGTAGCAGTGGCGTCGCCGGGGGTGGCCTGGATCGACGGCGCCCTTCTCAGCACCTCTGCGGGCTCCGGCGATGAAATTGGACGGCGGCGGTGGCTAATCGAGCAAGGGGTGAGGTCGAGGAGCTTGAGAAGAGGGAGGCGAGCGAGTTTGGTGTGGAGAGTGAGGCACGGGGAGGCCTCCTTTTATAGCGTCTGGAGGTGGCCGTGGTGCTGCGGAGGTGGCGATCATGGCGACGCGTCTACAGCGGCTCCGGGGCACTTGCGCTGACGCTCGTCGCTGGGCGACGTCACGACGGTCACGCCAGGCGTGATTGCGGTGAAAACGAGGGCGAGACGAGGACGAGCGCGTGACCGAAGCTCTCAGTACGGCGGAGGACGTCGACGGTGGCGTCGTGCACAGGGTTCCCGCGGGCCAGTGGAGTTGTCCACCGTGTTGCTGGTGACGTAGCGGAGCTGGTGGCGCAGAGAGAAGCAGCGGGGGTCAACGGAGCGGCTCCGGCGTCGACGTGGCCGGGCGCGTTCTGGAGCGTGCCAGTGCACGCTCTGGCGTGCGTGTGCATGCCTGGGCGTGTCTGGGCTTCGTGTTACTGGCGTGTCTGGTGCACGGATTGGTCGAGCAAGGTGTCGAGGAGGTTCAGGGGAGTGGGTAGCACACGATTGACACGGTGGTGCATGCTCAAGTTGACCAGAGGAGAGAATGGCATGATCACACCCATGTCATGCCACGGCATGACCTGCTCTGGTACAATTGATGATGCAAACTTGTACCAAAGCTTGTCCATTGTGTTTGGCAAGGCTCCTGGAGGTCAATGGGGTACTGGTGATGATCTATGCTTGATGGTGGAGGCCATTGTCCAAAGGATTTTACAATGCACAAGGTTGGCAGATTCATGCACACAAGGTGTTTGTTGAAATGGCCGCAAGAACTCAAGTTTGGAATTTTTGAATGAAATTTGGAGGGTTTGATTTATATATTATTTGCAGTAGAGTGGTGGTGGTGGTGGTCAAAATTAAGGTAGTTTGCAAAAAATCAAAATGGGTATGATCTTCACATTGATTTAAAGTCCTCACTTGTCACTCTTTTACTGGTCAACCTAGTCAACTCTAGCCAGGGTGGTCAACATGAAAGTTCATCACCTTGACATGGTCTTGGATGACATGGCTTTGGTTGACCAAGTTTAGTTTAAGAATTGATTTAACCAGAGGGGTAAAGAGGGGATCATGTTATAAAGTGCATAAGTGACCATCATCATATGTGAGATGGTTTTGAGTTCAAATTTGATTTAATTTTGGTTTCTTTGATGCTATTAGGTTTGTTTGAGTTATATAATCATTTTAGAAACAAAAGATCAAGCCATGATGGCCTTTAGTGATGATTTGCATATTTGACCTATGTGTATCTGAGGGTTTTGGATCACACTTAGCATTTCTTTGATTTTTCTCAAAGAGGGGTGTTATGATCATATATTAGGGTGTAGTAGCATGTGATAATCATATCAACACTCATCATGGCAAATGCACCAAAGAAAATCACTCATATGCATGAACTTGTATGTGACACAATATGCATATAAAAAGTTTTTGTTTGTTGCAAAATTTGAGTACTTGATCTCTCCTTGATTTCATTATTGTTAAAACTTGGGATGTTACAAACCCTTCCCCCTTACATCTCCATCGACACCACCGCCATCTCCATCAACGCTGTTGTCTCCTATGATGAGGAGGGAGTAGTTCTCCCCCGAGGCTAAGGGTTGTACCGGTAGCTATGTGGTTAATCTCTCTCTCTGTACTCCAATACAATGATCTCATGAATTGCTTTGCATGATTGAGATCCATATGATGAGCTTTGTACCACTACTAGTCTATGTGCTACTCTTGTGATGTTATTGAAGTAGTCTATTCCTCCTTCATGATGTAATGGTGACAGTGTGTGCGTCGTGAAGTACTAGGCGTAGGTTATGATCATAATCTCTTGTAGGTTATGGAGTTAATTATTACTATGATAGTATTGATGTGATCTATTCCCCCTTCATAGTGTAATGGTGACAGTGTGTATGCTATGTTAGTTCTCGGTTTAAATTGCAAAGATCTATCATGCACTCTAAGGTTATTTAAATATGAACATCGAATGTTGTGGAGCTTGTTAACTCCGGCATTGAGGTGCTCTTGTAGCCCTACACAATTAACGGTGTTTGTCATCCAACAAGAGAGTGTAGAGTGGTTTTATTATGTGATCAATGTTGAGAGTGTCCACTAGTGAAAGTATGATCCCTAGGCCTTGTTTCCAAACATCGAATCTCCGTTTATTTACTGTTCTGTTGCATGTTTACTCGCTGCCATATTTTATTCAGATTACTATTACCACTCATATACATCCATACTACTTGTATTTCACTATCTCTTCGCCGAACTAGTGCACCTATTGCTGTCCACAACTGGTGCGTGGTTGCGTGGGAGATTTGATGGCAGTTGACTGGCTTGATGGAGTGTCTTGATTCGTCCCCGGCAACGGCGCCAGAAAATAGCTTGATGTCTACTCACGCTTCTTTTCCTGTAGACAGTGTTGGGCCTCCAAGAGCAGAGGTTTGTAGAACAGCAGCAAGTTTTCCCTTAAGTGGATCACCCAAGGTTTATCGAACTCGGGGAGGAAGAGGTCAAAGATATCCCTCTCAAGCAACCCTGCAATCACGATACAAGAAGTCTCTTGTGTCCCCAACACACCTAATACACTTGTCAGATGTATAGGTGCACTAGTTCGGCGAAGATATAGTGAAATACAAGTAGTATGGATGTATATGAGTGGTAATAGCAATCTCAATAAAATATGGCAGCGAGTAAACATGCAGTAGAATAGTAAGTAAGCAGAGATTCGATGTTTGGAAACAAGGCCTAGGGATCATACTTTCACTAGTGGACACTCTCAACATTGATCACATAATAAATAACTTCTTCTCATTTGTGCTACATACACTCTTTTGTTGGATGACAAACACCATTCGTTGTGTAGGGCTACAAGAGCTCCCTCAAGCCGGAGTTAACAAGCGCCACAACATTCAGCATTCATATTTAAGTAACCTTAGAGCATAATAGATCTTTGCAAAATAAACCGAGAACTAACATAGCATACACACTGTCCACATTACACTATGAAAGGAGGAATAGATCACATCAATACTATCATAATGATAATTAACTCCACAACCTACAAGAGATCATGATCATAGCCTACGACAAGAACCACACGGTGCACACACTGGCACCTTTACACCATGCAGGAGGAATAGACTACTTTAATAACATCACATTAGTAGCACATAGACTAGTAGCGATACAAAGCTCATCATATGGATCTCAATTATGCAAAGCAGTTCATGAGATCATTGTATTGGAGTACAGAGAGAGATTAACCACATAGCTACCGGTAGAGCCCTTAGCCTCGAGGGATAACTACTCCCTCCTCATCATGGGAGCAGCAGCGTTGATGGAGATGGCGGTGGTGTCGATGGAGAAGCCTTCCGGGGGCACTTCCCCGTCCCGGCGGCATGCCGGAACAGAGACTCATGTCCCCCAGATCTTGGCTTCGTGATGGCGGTGGCTCTGGAAGGTTTCTCGTACCATGTCTTATCCGTCTCGAAGATTTAGGTCAGGGGCTTTATATAGGTGGAAGGGCAGCCTCGGATGGGACCTGGGGCCACCAGACCATAGGGGGGCGCGCCCAGGCCCTAGGCCGCGCCGCCTGGTGGTGTGGGCCCCCCTTGGCTCGTCTCCGACTCTTCTTTGATGTTCTGGAAGCTCCCGGGAAAAATAAGATCTTGGGCGTTGATTTCGTCCAATTCCTAGAATATTTCCTTACTAGGATTTCTGAAACCAAAACAGCAAAACAGGAACGGCACTTCGGCATCTCGTCAATAGGTTAGTCCGGAAAACGCACCAAAACGATATAAAGTGTGAGCAAAACATGTAGGTATTGTCATAAAACAAGCATGGAACATCAGAAATTATAGATACGTTTGAGACGTATCAAGCATCCCCAAGCTTAGTTCCTACTCGCCCTCGAGTAGGTAAACGATAACAACAAATAATTTCTGAAGTGACATGCTACCAACACAATCTTGATCAACATTATTGTAAAGCATATGACATGAATGAAGTGATTCAAAGCAATGATCTATAGTTTGCAAATAAATAACATATAGCAAAACTTTTCATGAATAATACTTTCAAGACAAGCATCAAAAAGTCTTGCATAAGAGTTAACTCATAAAGCAATAAATTCAAAGTAAAGGCATCGAAGCAACACAAAGGAAGATATAAGTTTCAGCAGTTGCTTTCAACTTTCAACATGCATATCTCATGGATAATTGTCAACACAGAGTAATATGATGAATGCAAATAAGCAAGTATGTAAGAATCAATGCACAGTTGACACAAGTGTTTGCTTCTAAGATGGAAGGAAATAGGTAAACTGACTCAACATAAAGTAAAAGATAGGCCCTTCGCAGAGGGAAGCAGGGATTAAATCATGTGCTAGAGCTTTTCAAGTTTTGAAATCATATAGAGAGCATAAAAGTAAAATTTTGAGAGGTGTTTGTTGTTGTCAACGAATGGTAATGGGTACTCTAACTACCTTATCAACCAGACTTTCAAGAGCGGCTCCCATGAAGGACGTTATCTCTACCAGCAAGGTAGATCATCCCTCTTCTCTTTTGTTTACACATGTACTTTAGTTTTATTTATTAGATGACACTCCCCCCAACCTTTTGCTTACACAAGCCATGGCTAACCGAATCCTCGGGTGCCTTCCAACATTCACATACCATGGAGGAGTGTCTATTTGCAAATTTAAGTTGCTTACTAATAGATCAGGGCAAAACATGTGAAGAGAATTATTAATGCAAGTTAATTAATTGGGGCTGGGAACCCCATTGCCAGCTCTTTTTGCAAAATTATTGGATAAGCGGATGAGCCACTAGTCCATTGTGAAAGTCTGTCAGAAGTAAGTGACAAGATCGAAAGATAAAACACCACATACATCCTCATGAGCTATAAAACATTGACACAAATAAGAGATAATAGCTTTTGAATTGTTTAAAGGTAGCACATGAAGTATTTACTTGGAATGGCAGGAAATACCACATAGTAGGTAGATATGGTGGACACAAATGGCATGGTTTTGGCTCAACGTTTTGGATGCACGAGAAGTATTCCCTCTCAGTACAAGGCTTTGGCTAGCAAGGTTGTTTGAAGCAAACACAAGTATGAACCGGTACAACAAAACTTACATAAGAACATATTGCAAGCATTATAAGACTCTACACTGTTTTCCTTGTTGCTCAAACACTTTTACCAGAAAATATCTAGACCTTAGAGAGACCAATCATGCAAACCAAATTTCAACAAGCTCTACGGTAGTTCTCCACTACTAGATTTAAACTACATGATGCAAGAGCTTAAACATGTTTTATGAGAGCTCAAAACAATTGCCAAGTATCTAATTATTCAAGACCATATGAAGCATTTTCTAATTCCAACCAAATAGCAACAAGTGAAGCGATCAACTTTCGCCCTTGAACATTAAAAGCATAAACGAAGAACACTAGTGTTCATATGAAAAAGCGGAGCGTGTCTCTCTCCCACACAAGGATGGCTAGGATCCTATTTTATTCAGAGAATGAAAATAACAAAACGAAAATAAAAGCACACAGACGCTCCAAGTAAAGTACATAAGATGTGACGGAATAAAAATATAGTTTCACTAGAAGTGACCTGATAAGTTGTCGATGAAGAAGGGGATGCCTTGGGCATCCCCAAGCTTAGATGCTTGAGTCTTCTTAAAATATGCAGGGATGAACCACCGGGGCATCCCCAAGCTTAGACCTTTCACTCTTCTTGATCACATTATATCACCCTCTTCTCTTGACCCTTGAAAACTTCCTCCACACCAAACTTTAAGCAAACTCATTAGAGGGTTAGTGCATAATCAAAAATTCACATGTTCAGAGGTGACACAATCATTCTTAACACTTCTGGACATTGCACAAAGCTTCTGAAAGTTAATGGAACAAAGAAACTCATTCAACATAGCAAAACCGGCAATGCGAAATAAAAGGCAGAATCTGTCAAAAACAGAACAGTCCGTAAAGACGAATTTTACAGAGGCACTTAACTTGCTCAGATGGAAAAACTAAAAACTAGTGAAAGTTGCGTACATATGATCACGCACGTAAATTTGCAGATTTTTTTGATTTTTTTACAGAGAGATCTGTTTGATGTGACAGAATGCAATTCGCGCAGCAATCCAAATCTAGCATCAACTTTACCAAAGAGACTCTACTTGGCACAAAAAACATGATAAAGAGAGGTTGCTACAGTAGTAAACAACTTCCAAGACTCAAATATAAAACAAAAGTGCTGTAGTAAAATAAAGACATGGGTTATCTCCCAAGAAGTTCTTTCTTTATAGCCATTAAGATGGGCTCAGTAATTTTAATGATGCTCTCGAAAGAAAGAAGAGTTGAAGCAAAAGAGAACATCAAGAAGCAAATTCAAAACACATTTAAGCCTAACCCACTTCCTATGAAAAGGAATCTTGTACACAAATAAATTAATGAAGAACAAAGTGACAAGCATAGGAAGGCAACACAAGCGCAATTTCAAGATTCTCAACATAAAGAGGGGAAACTTAATATTATTAAGATGCATATAACCGTGTTTCCCTCTCTCATAATAACTTTCAGTAGCATCATGAACAAACTCAACAATATAACTATCACATACAACATTCTTGTCATGAGCCATATGCATAAAATTATTACTCTCCACATAAGCATAATCAATTTTATTAGTTGTAGTGGGAGCAAATTCAACAAAGTAGCTATCATTATTATTCTCATCAAGTGTAGGAGGCATAGTATAATCATAATAAAATTTACTCTCCATAGTAGGCGGCACCAAAAGACCACTATCATTATAATCATCATAAATAGGAGGCAAAGTATCATCAAAGAAAATTTTCTCCTCAATGCTTGGGGGACTAAAAATATCATGCTCATCAAAACCAGCTTCCCCAAGCTTAGAATTTTCCATATCATTAACAACAATGGTGTTCAAAGCGTTCATACTAATATCATTGCTACTAGCATGCAAATAAGATTCCATAGGTTTTTTAATTTTCGCAGCAAACAATCCATGTCTTAACTCAGGAAATAAGAAGCTCACTGTTGCTTTCCATTATGCCTAACTAGTGTAAACAAGAAACCAAAAGATGCAATTGCAGGATCTAAAGGAAATAGCTTCGAGCACTTACAACGGCAACAGAAAATAACTTAGTTACCTGGGACCGAAGTATGAGTGCCTTTTACCTTTCCTCCCCGGCAACGGCGCCAGAAAATAGCTTGATGTCCACAACTGGCGCGTGGTTGACGTGGGAGGTTTGATGGCGGTTGACGGGCTTGATGGAGTGTCTTGATTCGTCCCCGGCAACGGCGCGAAAATAGCTTGATGTCTACTCACGCTTCTTTTCCTGTAGACAGTGTTGGGCCTCCAAGAGCAGAGGTTTGTAGAACAGCAGCAAGTTTTCCCTTAAGTGGATCACCCAAGGTTTATCGAACTCAGGGAGGAAGAGGTCAAAGATATCCCTCTCAAGCAACCCCGCAATCACGATACAAGAAGTCTCTTGTGTCCCCAACACACCTAATACACTTGTCGGATGTATAGGTGCACTAGTTCGGCGAAGAAATAGTGAAATACAAGTAGTATGGATGTATATGAGTGGTAATAGCAATCTGAATAAAATATGGCAGCGAGTAAACATGCAGTAGAACAGTAAGTAAGCGGAGATTAGATGTTTGGAAACAAGGCCTAGGGATCATACTTTCACTAGTGGACACTCTCAACATTGATCACATAATAAATAACTTCTTCTCATTTGTGCTACATACACTCTTTTGTTGGATGACAAACACCATTCGTTGTGTAGGGCTACAAGAGCTCCCTCAAGCCGGAGTTAACAAGCGCCACAACATTCAGCATTCATATTTAAGTAACCTTAGAGCATAATAGATCTTTGCAAAATAAACCGAGAACTAACATAGCATACACACTGTCCACATTACACTATGAAAGGAGGAATAGATCACATCAATACTATCATAATGATAATTAACTCCACAACCTACAAGAGATCATGATCATAGCCTACGACAAGAACCACACGGTGCACACACTGGCACCTTTACACCATGCAGGAGGAATAGACTACTTTAATAACATCACATGAGTAGCACATAGACTAGTAGCGATACAAAGCTCATCATATGGATCTCAATTATGCAAAGCAATTCATGAGATCATTGTATTGGAGTACCGAGAGAGAGATTAACCACATAGCTACCGGTAGAGCCCTTAGCCTCGAGGGAGAACTACTCCCTCCTCATCATGGGAGCAGAAGCGTTGATGGAGATGGCGGTGGTGTCGATGGAGAAGCCTTCCGGGGCACTTCCCATCCCGGCGGTGTGCCCAGAGACTCATGTCCCCCAGATCTTGGCTTCGCGATGGCGGCGGCTCGGAAGGTTTCGTACCGTGGCTTATCTGTCTCGAAGATTTAGGTCGGGGCTTTATATAGGCGGAAGGGCAGCCTCGAGGGGACCCGGGGCCACGGACATAGGGGCGCGCCTAGGCCCTAGGCCGCGCTGGTGGTGTGGGCCCCCGGCTCGTCTCCGACTCTTCTTTGATGTTCTGGAAGCTCCCGGGAAAAATAAGATCTTGGGCGTTGATTTCGTCTAATTCCGAGAATATTTCCTTACTAGGATTTCTGAAACCAAAAACAACAGAAAACAGGAACTAGCACTTCGACATCTCGTCAATAGGTTAGTTCCAGAAAACGCATCAAAACGATATAAAGTGTGAGCAAAACATGTAGGTATTGTCATAAAACAAGCATGGAACATCAGAAATTATAGATACATTTGAGACGTATCATCTATACATCTGACAAGTGTATTAGGTGTGTTGGGGACACAAGAGACTTCTTGTATCGTGATTGCAGGGTTGCTTGAGAGGGTATCTTTGACCTCTTCCTCCCTGAGTTCGATAAACCTTGGGTGATCCACTTAAGGGAAAACTTGCTGCTGTTCTACAAACCTCTGCTCTTGGAGGCCCAACACTGTCTACAGGAAAAGAAGCGTTAGTAGACATCAGGCCGCGCAGCCCTAGGGTGTGGCCGCCTCGCTTCCCCTCTTCGTCTCCTATTCGGTGTTCTGGAAGGCTCCGTGGAAAATAAGACTGTGGGCTTTGTTTCGCCCAATTCCGAGAATATTCGTAAACCAACTTTTCTGAAATCAAAAACAGCAGAAAACAGGAACTTGCACTGCGACATCTTGTTAATAGGTTAGTCCCGGAAAATGCATAAAAACATTGTAAAGTATGAACAAATCATGTAGGTATTGTCATAAAACAAGCATGGAATATAAGAAATTATAGATACGTTGGAGACGTATCAAGCATCCCCAAGCTTAGTTCCTACTCGCCCTCGAGTAGGTAAATGATAAAAACAATAATTTCTGAAGTGACATGCTACCAACACAATCTTGATCAATACTATTGTAAAGCATATGAGATGAATGAAGTGATTCAAAGCAATGGTTTGCTAACAAAAAGATAATGACTAAACAACTGAATCATATAGCAAAAACTTTTCATGAATAGTACTTTCAAGACAAGTATCAAAAAGTCTTGCATAAGAGTTAACTCATAAAGCAATAGATTCTTAATAAGAGGTTTTGAAGCAACACAAAAGAAGATTTAAGTTTCAGCAATTGCTTTCAACTTTCAACATGTATATCTCATGGATAATTGTCAACACAAAGTAATATAATAAGTGCAATAAGTAAGCATGTAAGAATCAATGCACACAGTTGACACAAGTGTTTGCTTCTAAGATAGAAAGAAGTAGGTAAACTGACTCAACATAAAGTAAAAGAAAGGCCCTTCGCAGAGGGAAGCAGGGATTACTCATGTGCTAGAGCTTTTTATTTTGAAAACATGGAAACAATTGTGTCAACGGTAGTAATAATTCATATGGGTTATGCATAAAACTTCCTATAAGTTGCAAGCCTCATGCATCGAATACTAATAGTGCCCACCTTGTCCTAATTAGCTCGGATTTCCATGGATTATCATTGCATTACATATGTTTCAACCAAGTGTCACAAAGGGGTACCTCTATGCCACCTGTACAAAGGTCCAAGGAGATAAATCGCATTTGATTTCTCGATTTTGATAGATCTCAACTTGAGGACATCCATACCGGGACAACATAGAAAACAGATAATGGACTCCTCTTTTTAATGCTTAAAGCATTCAACAACAAATAATATTCTCATAAGAGATTCTGAGGATTAATGTCCAAGCTGAAACTTCCACCATGATACATGGCTTTGGTTGGCGGCCCAATGTTCTTCTCTAACAACATGCATACTCAAACCATTCAACTCATGGCAAATCTCCCTTACTTCAGACAAGACGAACATGCATAGCAACTTACATGATATTCAACAAAGGTGTGACAGGTTGATGGCGTCCCCAGAAACATGGTTATCGCTCAACAAGCAACTTATAAGAACTAAGACACATAGCAACATATTCATTACCACAATAGTTTTTAGGCTACTTTCCCATGAGCTATGTATTGCAAAGACAAGGAATGAAATTTTAAAGGTAGCACGCAAGCAATTTACTTTGGAATGGAAGAAAAATACCACATATTAGGTAGTTATGGTGGACACAAATGGCATAGGTTTTGGCTCAAGGTATTTGGATGCACGAGAAGCATTCCTCTCAGTACAAGGCTTTGGCTAGCAAGGTTGTTTGAAGCAAACACAAGTATGAACGGGTACAGCAAAAACTTACACAAGAATATATTGCAAGCATTATAAGACTCTACATTGTCTTCCTTGTTGTTCAAACACTTTTACCAGAAAATATCTAGACCTTAGAGAGACTAATCATGCAAACCAAATTTCAACAAGCTCTACGGTAGTTCTCCACTAATAGATTTAAACTACATGATGCAAGAGCTTAAACATGATCTACTTGAGAGCTCAAAACAATTGCCAAGTATCAAATTATTCAAGACAATATGAGGCATTTTCTGTTTCCAACCAAATAACAACAAGTACAAGTGCTTTCAGCTTTCGCCATGAATACTAAAGTAAAACAAAGAACACAAGTGTTCAAATGAAAAAGCGGAGCATGTCTCTCTCCAACACAAGGATTGCTAGGATCCGAATTTATTCAAACATAAACAAAAATAAAAGCAAACAGACGCTCCAAGTAAAGCACATAAGATGTGACGGAATTAAAATATAGTTTCACTAGAGGTGACCTGATAAGTTTGTTGATGAAGAAGGGGATGCCTTGGGCATCCCCAAGCTTAGACGCTTGAGTCTTCTTGAAATATGCAGGGATGAACCACGGGGCATCCCCAAGCTTAGACTTTTCACTCTTCTTGATCATATCATATCATCCTCCTCTCTTGATCCTTGAAAACTTCCTCCACACCAAACTTAAAACAATCTCATTAGAGGGTTAGTGCATAATCAAAAATTCACATGTTCATCAAGGACACAATCATTCCCAACACTTCTGGACATTACCCAAGGCTACTGAAATTTAATGGAGCAAAGAAATCCAATCAAACACAGTAAAAGAGGCAATGTGAAATAAAAGGCAGAATCTGTCAAAACAGAACAGTCCGTAAAGACGAATTTTTCGTGACAGAACTTGCTCAGATGGAAAAACTCAAAACTAATGAAAGTTGCGTACATATCTGAGGATCACGCATGAATTTTCTCATATTTTTTGATTCTTCTACAGAGAGAAAAACGCGAATTCGTGACAGCTAAGAAATCTGTTTCTGCGCAGAAATCCAAATCTAGTATCAACCTTCTATTAGAGACTTTACTTGGCACAACAATACATGAAAATAAAGATACAAAGGTATTGCTACAGTAGTAACAAGCACCTTGACTCAAATATAAAACAAAAATTGCAGAAATAAAACAATGGGTTGTCTCCCATAAGCGCTTTTCTTTAACGCCTTTCAGCTAGGCGCAGAAAGTGCAAATCAAGTAACATCAAGAGAAGAAGCATCAACATCATAATTTGTTCTAATAATAGAATCAAAAGGCAACTTCATTCTCTTTCTAGGGAAGTGTTCCATACCTTTCTTAAGAGGGAATTGATACTTAATATTTCCTTCTTTCATATCAATAATAGCACCAACAGTTCGAAGAAAGGGTCTTCCCAAAACAATAGGACAAGATGCATTGCATTCAATATCCAAGACAACAAAATCAACGGGGACAAGGTTATTGTTAACCGTAATGTGAACATTGTCAATTCTCCCCAAAGGTCTCTTTATAGAATTATCAGCAAGATTAACATCCAAATAACAATTTTCCAAAGGTGGCAAGTCAAGCATATCATAAAGTTTCTTAGGCATAACAGAAATACTTGCACCAAGATCACATAAAGCATTACAATCAAAATCATTGACTTTCATCTTAATGATGGGCTCCCAACCATCTTCCAACTTCCTAGGGATAGAAGCTTCAAGTTTTAATTTCTCTTCCCTAGCTTTAATGAGAGCATTTGTAATATGTTTTGTAAAGGCTAAATTTATAGCACTAGCATTAGGACTTCTAGCAAGTTTTTGTAAGAACTTAATAACTTCAGAAATATGACAATTATCAAAATCAAAACCATTATGATCTACAGCATTCTGAAAAATTTCAGCACTTTTATCACAAACAGTTTCAGCAGTTTCAGGCAATTTTGCACGCTTTGTAGTAGAATTAGAAACATTGCCAACACCAATTATTTTACCATTGATAGTAGGAGGTTTAGCAACATGTGAAGCATCAACATTACTAGTGGTGGTAATAGTCCAAACTTTAGCTATATTATTCTCTTTAGCAAGTTTTTCTTCTCTTTCTTCTCTTTCCCACCTAGCATGCAATTCAGCCATCATTCTAATATTGTCATTAATTCGAACTTGGATAGCATTTGTTTTAGCAAGAATTTTGTTATCATTATCCTCAGGTTTAGCAGCCATTTTATTAATTAAAGAAGCTTGTGACTCAGACATGTATGAAATTCGGTTTTCAGCATTTGAAAGCTTAGTTTGCAAACCAGAAATTTCCATATTCAAATTCTCAAGTTGATTCCCTATATTTTTCAACAAGGCAGATTGTTCATTCATAGTTTTAGTAAACAATTGATTTTTCTCATATTGTGATTGCATATAGCTCTTAGTAGCTCTTTCAATTTCCAGCATCTTTTCCTCACTAGGCAAAACAGATCTACCATAAGAATTACCATAACCACTACCACTATTAGAAGGATATGGCCTATAGTTGTTGTTACCAAAATTATTCCTATAAGAATTGTTGTTGAAATTATTATTTTTAATGCATCAACATGCTCTTCTTGATGACCCACAAGTATAGGGGATCGCAACAGTCTTCGAGGGAAGTATTACCCAATTTATTGATTCGACACAAGGGGAGGTAAAGAATACTTATAAGCCTTAACAACTGAGTTGTCAATTCAGCTGCACCTGGAAAAGCACTAGTAACAGGGGTGATGTGAAAGCAGCAGTAATATGAGAGCAATAGTAACAGTAACACAGCAGCAGTAACAGTAATATGAGAGCAATGGCACCAGAAAATAGTTGGTACTACTTCCAATCACATATAGGACAAGTATATGATGATGAGAGATGGTGATGTGGTCTAAGACCCCGATTGTGGCCCGATCTCGCGAATGACCCAAGGAATCAAGGGGGAAAGAGGGGGAGAGGTGGAAGAGCACGAAGAACACGAAGAACACACGAAGATCCACGCACACCAACCCGATACAATCGATGCTTACCCTCACGGCTCGATGGACCGTGCCAATAGAATCCGCCCGGAAGAGACTCGAGGTAGAATTCCGAGAGGAGAGACCGGTGAGGAAGGACGAATCAAGGAGTGAGAGAGAGAGTGCAAGCACTAGAATCTCTTACTACCAAATCCATACATCCACAAGGGTTGCCTTGATTACAGAGGGATGATACCCAAGGGAGACTAAGCTCAAAGTTAGGTTTGAGTTCTAAACAAGTCTAAAGAGCTAAAGGGGTGCTTGGGGTGCTTATATAGTCTTACAAGGCGACACAGGCCGAAAAGGTAAGTTTGGGCCGAAATTATAACTTAAGTCGTGCAGGCCGGTCAGGGATCCGGTCAGACCGGGCCTGTGACCGGGCGGGCCGGTCCTGACCGGGCCTGTGACCGGGCGCCGACCGGACGAGGTTCCGAGGCCCCGGGATGTTGTCCGGATGGCACCGGTTGGTAGTCCGGTTGCGACCCGGGTGGCCCGGTCAGGCGGCCGGTCGACCGGATTCTGAGCCGGGTGGCCCGGTCAGGAGTCCGGTCAGACCGGGTTCTGGACTGGTCGCTCCCCGTCTCTTCCTTGCGTTCTTGGGGCGACTTCGGGTCCAGCTCCGTGTACATCTTCTCGATCAGCTGCTCCTCTCCTTCCCTTGACCATGGCGTAACGTCCTCTCCGTGATCTTGATGCTCCACGTACCTAATGACACAAAGGGTTTCGGCATGAGGTAGCATTCCATCCAATGGGGTATCTAGGTCGAGGGAAGTGAGGAGCGAGTTCACCTTGTCATGTATTGCTTTGGCTCGAGCCCGAGTCATGGGTCCACTTGGGGGACTTGTTGGTCTTGGTGAGGAGGTGTCCGAAGGCCACCCCGCATCATCTCCCCCCCTTGGGAGAGAGTCGTCCTCGACTCTTGTTCCTCCTCATCTCCATGATAGGGTGAAAGATCCGAGACGTTGAAGGTGTTGCTCACCAAGTACTTTGATGTTGGTATGTCGATGACGTAGGCGTTGTTGTTGATGCGCTTGAGGACCTTGAAAGGCCCATCTCCTCTTGGCTTGAGCTTGGAGTTGCGTTCTTGCGGGAACCTTTCTTTCCTTAGGTGGATCCACACGAGGTCTCCTTCTTCAAACACGCGTTCCTTTTTCTTGGCGTTGAGGCGGGTAGCTTGGCGAAGTACATGCTCTTGTATGGTTGCTCTTGTCTCTTCATGTAGTTTCTTCATGGCGGTGGTGCGCTCGTCGAAGTCCATGTTCGTTCTTTCATGAAGAGGTAGTGGAAGGATGTCGAGTGCCGTTGGAGGTTCGAATCCGTAGACGACCATGAAGGGACTCCTTGCGGTTGTGGAGTGCTTGGCTCGATTGTAGGCGAACTCCGCGTGGGGTAGGCAATCTTCCCATGACTTCAAATTTGTCTTCACAAGTGTGCGGAGGAGTGTGGAGAGGCTTCGATTGACCACTTCGGTTTGTCCATCGGTTTGCGGGTGCGAGGACGATGAGAACAAGAGCTTCACTCCAAACTTCGCCATGAGCGACTTCCATAGGTAACTCATGAACTTGACGTCTCGATCCGACACAATGCTTGCCGGTATCCCATGTAGGCGAACCACTTCCCTGAAAAACAATGAAGCAATGTGTGAAGCATCATCGCTCTTATGACATGGTATGAAATGAGCCATTTTAGAGAACCTATCCACTACCACAAATATTGAGTCATGACCATGTTTGGTGCGTGGTAAGCCAAGTACAAAGTCCATGCTTATGTCCGACCAAGGTGCATATGGAATGGGTAAAGGCATGTAAAGACCATAGGGATTGGAAGTAGACTTAGCTTGTAAGCATGTTGTACACCGGCGGCAAAGGCGTTCCACGTCGCGGTACATTCTTGGCCAATAGTAGTGGGTTGAGAGCATGGCATATGTCTTCTCTCGTCCAAAGTGACCCATGAGACCACCTCCATGTGACTCTTGCAAAAGCAACTTACGAAGAGAAGACTCGGGAATGCAAATCTTGTTAGCTTTAAACAAGTAGCCATCATGCAAATAGAAATCATCAAATCCGCGGTCAACGGAACACTTGGCAAAGATTGGACCAAAGAAAGCGTCGGAAGGGTAAAGTTCCTTGATCTCCTCAAGACCCAAAATGTGAAACTCCAAGCGGGTGAGTAGAAGAGTAATCTTGCGGGAAAGTGCATCCGCAACCACATTTTCCTTGCCCTTTTTGTATTTGATTACATAAGGGAAGGACTCTATGAACTCAACCCACTTAGCATGTCGCTTGTTCAAATTGTGTTGACTTTTCAAATACTTCAAGGACTCATGATCCGAATGGATAACAAACTCTTTTGGCCAAAGGTAGTGTTGCCAAACTTCAAGAACACGAACCAAAGCATAAAGCTCCTTGTCATATATAGGATAGTTGAGGCGTGCGCCATCCAACTTCTCGCTATAGTATGCCACGGGTTTTCCATTTTGCATGAGGACACCACCGATTCCAAGTCCACTCGCATCGCATTCGATCTCAAATGTTTTGGAAAAGTCGGGAAGAGCAAGTAGTGGTGCCTCGGTGAGTCTCTTTTTCAATTCATCAAAAGCTTTTTGTTGTGCTTTGCCCCAAACAAACGGAACATTCTTTTTTGTAAGCTCGTTTAAAGGGCAAGCAATGGTGCTGAAATCTTTCACAAAGCGGCGGTAAAATCCGGCAAGTCCATGGAAGCTTCGAACTTGGCCAACATTTGTGGGAGTGGGCCAATTGTGGATGGCCTCAACCTTGGAAGAATCAACTTCAATCCCGTTGGCGGAAACCACAAAACCAAGAAAAACCAATTTGTTTTGAGCGAAATGGCATTTTGGTAGGTTGGCAAAGAGCTTCTCGTGGCGCAAGATGCATAAGACTTCTCTCACATGTTGAACATGGTCCTCGAGATTTTTGCTATAGATGAGGATATCATCAAAGTAAACAACCACGCTCTTGCCAATGAGAGGTCGCAAAATGTGATTCATAAGACGCATGAAAGTGGAAGGAGCATTGGAAAGACCAAATGGCATGACGAGCCATTCATAGAGACCAAGCTTGGTCTTGAATGCCGTCTTCCATTCATCACCAATTGCCATGCGAATTTGGTGGTAGCCACTACGCAAATAAATCTTAGAGAAAATGGTGGCACCACTCAATTCATCAAGCATGTCATCTAAACGCGGAATGGGATGTCGATAACGGACGGTAATGGCATTGATAGGGCGGCAATCCATACACATCCGTTGCGTCTCATCCGGTTTAGGCACAAGAATGACGGGAACGGCACAAGGGCTAAGGCTTTCTCGGACATACCCTTTAGCGAGGAGGTCTTGAATTTGGCGTTGGATCTCCTTGGTGTCCTCGGGGTTGGTGCGGTAGGCGGCGCGGTTTGGTAGTGGAGCGCCGGGTATGAGGTCGATGCGATGCTCGATGCCCCGAAGCGGTGGTAGTCCATGGGGTAGCTCGTCGGGGAAGACGTCTTGGAACTCCTTCAAAAGAGACAACAAAGACGAAGGAATGTTGGTTAAGTCATTAGTCTCCGCCGAGAGGCCCTTGCAAATGAGCACGTAGTGTATGGTGGTGGATGGGTTGTCTTTCACTTCTCTCCACTCGCTTTTGGTGGTTAGGAGGACACTCTTTCTCTCACTCATATGTGGGTGGTGGCGCTCACTCTCTTTTTGGTGGGTAGCTCCCTCTCCTCTCAACTCACTATGGTGGATGTGGTGTTGTGCCCTCGCTAAAGCCTTCGCATTGTCGGCGATGATTTGGCTAGGAGTCATTGGGCGAAGCTCGAACTTCTTGTCCTTGACCTTGAAGGTGTATGCATTGGAGAAACCATCATGTATGGCCTTCTTGTCAAATTGCCATGGGCGGCCAAGCAACATGTGGCACACGGTCATAGGCACCACGTCACACTCGACGGTGTCTTCATAGGGTCCTATCTTGAAGTTGACGGTGACGGTGTGTTGAATCTTGACATTGCCCTTGTCACTCAACCATTGGACATGGTATGGATGAGGATGCTTGCGAAGCGTGAGGTTGAGCTTCTCACATAGCTCGGTGCTTGCCAAGTTGTGGCAACTCCCACCATCGATGATGACCTTGATAGACTTGCCACCAATGCCGGCACGCGTTTGGAAGATGTTGCATCTTTGGTCTTCCATAGCTTGGGGTTGAGTGGTGAGCACTCGAGTGACCACAAGAGAAGGGCTTGGATCATGTGTGCATAAGAGAGGGTCTTCTCCACTTTCTTCATCATAGTCTTCCTCATTAGCAACGGCGGCTTGCACTAGGGCTTCATATTCACCTTCACTTAGAGTCTCTATGTCACCATTCTCCATAGTGATCATGACCTTGGTGTTCTTGCACTCAAAGGATTTGTGGCCTTGGGTGCCACACTTGAAGCAAGTGACATTGGAGGGTCCCGTAGAGGCCTTAGAGGAGGCGGTGGAGGATACCGTTTGCTTCATGCGACTTTGTATGGAAGGTTGCTTGGAAGGTGTAGAGGATGCGGATGGCTTGACACTTGTTGTAGGAGTTGATGTAGCAAGCTTGGAGGCGAAGTATTGCTTGGACTTGGAGTACTTGATGTCCTCATTCACTTGACGCTCGGCCTTGGAAGCTTGGTGAACCAACTCAACCATGTTGGAGTATTGTTGGAACTCCACAATCCTCTTGATGGGGTAGTTGAGGCCATTGAAGAACCTAGCGATGGTTTGGTTCTCGGACTCTTGGATGTTTGCTCTCATCATGGTTAACTCCATCTCCTTGAAGAATTCCTCAACGGTCTTGGTGCCTTGCTTCAACTTTTGTAGCTTGTTGAAGAGATCGGTCTTGTAGTGTGTAGGGACAAAGCGGGCTTGCATCTCCTCCTTCATGTCTTCCCAAGTATCAATTGGAGGATCACCCTTTTCTTCCCTAAGAGTGACAACTTGTTCCCACCAAGTGTTGGCATAATCTTCAAACTCGAGGGAGGCCATGGCTACTTTCTTGGCACCGGAGTAGTTGTGTATGCGGAAGATCTTGTCAACCTTGAGTGCCCATGAGAGGTAGGCCTCGGCGTCGTCTTCACCCTTGAACTTGGGCATATTGAACTTGAGCTTTCCATACATATTCTCTTCATCTTCCATGTTCCTTCGGCGAGGACGGATGCCTTCATCTCTTGCGACTTGAGGTGGTAGAGGAGGTCTTCCACGACCAACCATAGCATTGGGTTGGCGTTGGAGGTGAACACTAGCTTCACTTGGCTCATGTTGAGGATGTTGTTGCGGATCTTGTCGAGGTTGTTGACGTTGTCCAATGTTGGCTCTCTCATCTTGATCATGTTGAGGTTGTCCTCGGCCCCTTTGGTCATGGCGAGGATGATTCCGGAGATCACGCCTTGGTGGATCTTGATGACCTTGGTCTTGAGCATCCACATGGGCTTGACGATGAGGTGCCGGGTCCATGTTGTGGAGGACGTTGTCTTGGGGTTGGTCGTCATGCCCATGGTGGGCATGGCGAGCCGCTTGATGACGATCTTGGTGAAGAGCTTGTTCTTGTTGCGGACGTTCATGAGGACGAGCATGGCGATGGAACTCTCCGCGCCTTGAGTTGGAGCGAGAATCATCATGACGAGCGTGCGGTCGACGAGAGCGATGATGATCTCCATGCCTTGAGTCGGAGCTTGAGGACGAATGGTGATCATGGGAGTAGTCATCATGTGAGGTAGTCGATGACGATGAGGAAGTAGAGCGATGTCGATGTCGACGACCCAAGTTGTTGATGGCGCGCTCGAGGCTATCCATGCGCCGCTCCATGTTTGCATCATTGGCCGTCACTTGGTCATGCAAGTTGTCCGTAGCTTCACGAAGAAGGATCATATCTTGGTTCACTTGGCCGAAGTTGTGGGCCACTTCTTCATATTGTTCATCGATGCGTGTCTCGAACAAGTTGAGTTGGTCCTTGAACTCTTGGCGTTGCACCCATAGGTTGTGTTGGGTGGCCAACCTCTCGGAGGGGCGTAGGACCTCATCCTCCTTTGCTTGGTCTCCTTGCCTATCCATGATCACAAGACAAGAACTATGTTGTGGATGTTAGTGGAAGGAGACTACCTCTCACTCTTACCGTGGCAAGATAGTATTGAGGCAATCAACCAAACCGAAAGCAAGACCAATTGTATCGGGACACACACGAAACACACGCAAAAGCTAGCAAATATGGTGTTAGGAGTGGATGGTGGAAAGCCAAAAGACAAAATCCAAAATCGAGTATGTTGTTAAGAGTGGGTAAGGTCCAAAAATCCAAGTGTCAAAGTGGCGATCACTATAAACACGGAAAAATGTGGAACTCACACACGGGATGAGCGGGGTTAGTGCAACCAAGGAACGAGCGGAAAAAGGAAAAACCCAAAACAAGGGTGCTCAATGTCACACTAACTCAAGAAGAGATCGAAGCTAGGTTGCATAGAGTAGAAACACCAAGATTCGCACGAGGTCTCTCTTCTCTATCTCTCTTGCTTGCTTAAAAGCTTTTCACTCTTTTTGTATCGGTGGCACTTTGCACTTTGCTTTTCTCTTTTTTTTTCACTAGCACACTATGCTCTTACTCTTTTGCTGGCCACTCACGAGCTCTACTTACGAGCTTTACTCACACAACGCACACCCTCACGGTCGGGACCTCGTGCGATGTTTCGCAACACTCGGAAGCTTCGCTCGTGGGATAGATCGCAAAAGAAGAGGGCTACAAGGGTTACTGCAAGTTATACCTGCGATGGTGGAGATGGTGGTGGTGGTGGTGGTCGGCGGTGGTGTTAGTCGATGTCGAAGACGAGGAGCCGGTCGGGGGTCCGGTTGGACCGGAGTTGGCGCCGGCGTGTCCGGTCTGGGGGCCGGTCGGACCGGTCTCTGGGCCGGCTGTCCGGTTTGCGGCCGGTCGGCCGGGTTCTGCGCCGGACGGTCCGGTCTGGGGGCCGGTTGACCGGGTTCTCAACCGGGCTGCACGATTTGGAGCTTTCTCTCTCCTGTTCTTCCCCAAACCAAAACCAAATCGGCCAAAACGAAGGGAAACGATGGAATTGGAGGCTAAAAGTTGGGGAAATAGTAGATCAAGCACAACAACACCAGATCCACGGAGCAAAACCACTCAAAACTCAACCAAATCACAGATCCGTCCAAAGGCAATTTAGGGCTATTTTTTGGAAAATTTTCTAGAAACGAAATTGGGTGGGTGGAGGGTCAAATCCGCGGAAACCAAAGGCTGCTGATACCATATGATGTGGTCTAAGACCCCGATTGTGGCCCGATCTCGCGAATGACCCAAGGAATCAAGGGGGAAAGAGGGGGAGAGGTGGAAGAACACGAAGAACACGAAGAACACACGAAGATCCACGCACACCAACCCGATACAATCGATGCTTACCCTCACGGCTCGATGGACCGTGCCAATAGAATCCGCCCGGAAGAGACTCGAGGTAGAATTCCGAGAGGAGAGACCGGTGAGGAAGGACGAATCAAGGAGTGAGAGAGAGAGTGCAAGCACTAGAATCTCTTACTACCAAATCCATACATCCACAAGGGTTGCCTTGATTACAGAGGGATGATACCCAAGGGAGACTAAGCTCAAAGTTAGGTTTGAGTTCTAAACAAGTCTAAAGAGCTAAAGGGGTGCTTGGGGTGCTTATATAGTCTTACAAGGCGACACAGGCCGAAAAGGTAAGTTTGGGCCGAAATTATAACTTAAGTCGTGCAGGCCGGTCAGGGATCCGGTCAGACCGGGCCTGTGACCGGGCGGGCCGGTCCTGACCGGGCCTGTGACCGGGCGCCGACCGGACGAGGTTCCGAGGCCCCGGGATGTTGTCCGGATGGCACCGGTTGGTAGTCCGGTTGCGACCCGGGTGGCCCGGTCAGGCGGCCGGTCGACCGGATTCTGAGCCGGGTGGCCCGGTCAGGAGTCCGGTCAGACCGGGTTCTGGACTGGTCGCTCCCCGTCTCTTCCTTGCGTTCTTGGGGCGACTTCGGGTCCAGCTCCGTGTACATCTTCTCGATCAGCTGCTCCTCTCCTTCCCTTGACCATGGCGTAACGTCCTCTCCGTGATCTTGATGCTCCACGTACCTAATGACACAAAGGGTTTCGGCATGAGGTAGCATTCCATCCAATGGGGTATCTAGGTCGAGGGAAGTGAGGAGCGAGTTCACCTTGTCATGTATTGCTTTGGCTCGAGCCCGAGTCATGGGTCCACTTGGGGGACTTGTTGGTCTTGGTGAGGAGGTGTCCGAAGGCCACCCCGCATCATGGACCGGGGTTCCCAGCTATCTACACTAGTGGTAACTCTCCAATAACAAGTGTTGGGTGAACAAATTACAGTTGGGCAATTGAACAAATAACAGGGGTGATGTGAAGGCATGTTTCCCATATATAGTCATACGTGCTCGCAATGAGAAACTTGTACAACATCTTTTGTCCTACCAGCCGGTGGCAGCCGGGCCTCTAGGGAATCTACTGGAAATTAAGGTACTCCTTTTAATAGAGCACCGGAGCAAAGCATTAACACTCGGTGAAAACATGTGATCCTCATATCTAAGCCTTTCCCTCCAGTTGTCCCAATTTCTGTCACTTTGGGGCCTTTGGTTCCGGACATAGACATGTGCATACAACTTGTAGATACAATCTAAGCAATAAGTATAGAGCTTAAATCTAAGATCATGCCACTCGGGCCCTAGTGACAAGCATTAAACATAACAAGATTGCAGCAACAATAACTTCACAAACCTTATAGATAGACAATCATAACGTAACAATCCATCGGATCCCAACAAACACAACACCGATTACATCAGATGAATCTCAATCATGTAAGGCAGCTCATGAGATCATTGTATTGAAGTACATGGGGGAGAGTATACCAACTAGCTACAGCTAGAACCCGTAGTCCATGGGGGAACTACTCACGGAGCATGATGGAGGCGGTGGCGTTGATGGAGATGGCTTCCGGGGCACTTCCCCGTCGCGGCAGGGTGCCGAAACAGAGACTTCTGTCCCCGAATGGGAGTTTCGCGATGGCGGCGGCGCCCCTGGAGTCTTTCGGAGTTTCGTCAATCGGTCATGCGTTTTTAGGTCGAAAGGGCTTAAATAGGCGAAGAGGCGGCGCAGGAGGGCTGACGGGTGGCCCACACTAGGCGCGCCGGGCCTGGGCAACGCGGCCCTAGTGTGTGGTGGCCCCTGGCTCTCCTCCGACTCCCCTTCGGTGTTCTGGATGCTTCCGGGAAAAATAGGATGTTTGGCGTTGATTTCGTCCAATTCCGAGAATATTGCCCGAACAGCCTTTCTGGAAGAAAACAGGAACTGGCACTGTGGCATCTTGTTAATAGGTTAGTTCCGGAAAATGCATAAAAACATTATAAAGTGCGAGCAAAACATGTAAGTTTTGTCATAAAACAAGCATGGAACATCAGAAATTATAGGTACGTTGGAGACGTATCAAGCATCCCCAAGCTTAGTTCCTGCTCGCCCTCGAGTAGGTAAACGATAAAAAGAGTAATTTCTGTAGTGACATGCTACTTACATAACCTTGATCATACTATTACAAAGCATATGAAATGAATGAAGTGACTCAAGGCAATGATCTATAGTTGCTAACAAATAGATAACATATAGTAAAACTTTTCATGAAGAGTACTTTTGTCGTTGCCTAATCGACAATACCTCGGAGGAGGGATCCTCACGAGGGGGAGAAGAAGTAGGGGCCATAGGGCGGAGTGCACACGGGATGGTGGTACGCGAGTTACCCAGCTTCGGAACACCTGCACGATGACAGGGCCTACTGCTGCTTGTCTGGAATTATCTGGGCGCTTGCGCGTTGTTACAATGGTTGTGGTTGTGCCTCTAGGGCTCCCGGGATCCGGCTTATAAAGGCGCACGGATCTAGGGTTTACATGGAGAGTCCTAGCCGGAATACAAGTTGCCTAACTACGGTACAATATCTTGCCGTGTACGTCAAGGATCCGCCTTCCTCATGGTCGTGCTGGATCCGGATACTTTATGGGCCTCCACGGATCCGGCCTCCTTCGTAGGTCGGTTGGGATCCGGCTCCAGGTTCCTGGGCTGGACTTCATCCTTCATGATCAACAGCAACTGGGCCGCCCGATGGGCCCCATGCCACCATCACCGTCTGTGGGCCACCCGGGCTTGCCGGATCTAGGCCATGTCGTTGATATACCCATAAAGTATACCCACAACAGTAGCCCCCGAAGTTCTCCGAGATTCATCATTCTTCCGTCTTCAAATAACTCGGAACCGAAGAGAATCTTGAAGAGCTTCCAAACTTTCTTATTTCCGACATCATCTGCTCGGAAACCATACGTCCTTCAGTAACGATTATGTAACGGAGTTTCCATCTTTCCCGCGCACAACCTCCTAATTTTCCGCGCTAAATTTTCAGATGCGAATCTTCAGCCGGAATTTTCGGGAGCGCATGGTTAAATCACCTCCACGTCATTTTACCGTTTTTAACCTAAGACACGCGTCATGCATCCAACGGTGAGACCGTTCAGTTTCCGCCGTCGGATCCGAAACGCGAATCTCCGCGCGAGGTCTATAAATACCCCCACGCGCGGTAACTTCTCATTCTTTTCACCTCCTCACCACTTCATCTTCTTCCTCGCGCCGCGCCGCCCATCAGATCTCAACTCCGGCGAGCCCCGCCACAGAGAACTTCGCGCACCGTCGCCTCAAGCTTCCCCTCGCGCCAAGATCGTTTCGGTTGATCGGGAAATTTCTCCCGCCGCCGATTCGTGGTCACGCGGGTCGCTTCGTAGCAAGTTCGGCGACCTTCGTCCTCACCGGAGCATCGCCGGTCCGCCGCGCCATTGACGGTACGTGCACCGGACTTGTAGAAGAAGAAGTAGACTAGAGTAGTTTCCGGTTACTCAAATACTTTGCATGGGTGCAGCCGGAAGCATGCCAATCGATTCACACTGTACTGGTAGTTCTCCGAATAGCCCGGATCCCAGTTCGCTAGAACCAATCTGTCCGGATCCCATAGCATACCTTCCACCATATGTTTCCGACATCCGGCTAGCTCAACCTTTTTCCGCATCTTCCAGCACCAAACTAGGCCGGATCCCAACCGCTCAAGAACTCGAAGAAGAACTCCAAGGGCAAGCTAGAATGGCAGCCAAGGTTCAGGAGACGGAAAACAAGAAAGCTTCCAAGGCTCGGATCCGCGAAGGAGAACGGGGTCAATGGTGGCCCTGCGAAACTACCGATACGGAGCTTAGAGAGCTTCAAAACGAGGGTATGATCTCCGCTCACTGGAGCTTCATACGCGACACCGTCGTCCCCAAGCCCGGAGCCGGAGAAGTTGTCATGACCAAAGCTTGGGTGGAACGCGGATTATCGCTCCCCTGTTCGGAATTCTTCCTCTCCATCCTCAACACGTACGGGCTTCAGCCCCACAACATCTGCCCCAACTCATACCTTCTGCTCTCCAACTTCGCGACACTTTGCGAAGGGCATCTCGGAATCCGACCAGATGTCAAGTTATGGCAGTTTTTCTTCCGAGTGAAGAAGGAAACGAAGGACAAAGCCATGCTGAACTGCGGGAGCATGACATTCATGCTCCGACCTGGCCGCATGTATCCACCTCACGACTCGCACGAATCCGTCCGGTACTGGAACGCCGGATGGTTTTACGAGAAGAATGTTTCAGTTCCGGAGATCCACGACGGTCTGCCCAAATTCAACAACGAGCCTCCGGAAGAACTGCAAGCTGGAGCTTCGTCCCTTCGCTCCCTAACTCCTATCTTGGAGAAGGCAGCGCGGAGAATCTCCTGGCTAGTCCATGACGGGCTAACCGGAACCCAGCTCACACTCAGCTGGTTCACCCGGCGGATCCAGCCACTACGGTACAATGCACGGTTAATCTGCGCATACACCGGGGCGGACGACCAGCTCCGAGCTACCCGCCACGACCTTCCGGCTGATTCTCTCAAGAGGAGATTCAAGACGCTCGTGAAGATAGGCCGGGGTCAACCGATCCCGGAATTGATCAAGGATATTTACACAAACAACCAGTGTCCTCCGGTAAGCTCTGATCCCTTCGTTACTTCAAACTTCACAAGTTTTTGGATGTTGACTAACATATAATATCTTTCCCTCCAGCTCGCTACTTTGGCGGAGGAAAACTTGCGCGCCATACTTCGTGTCCCCGTCAGTGGCGACGCGGCGGAGGAGGTTCCGGATGACGAAGAGGAGGAAGAGGAGCAGGCACCCCGCAAGGCAGCCCCTCGACCTTCGAAGCGTCCCCGCGCCAAAGCTCCCGGCTCTGAAGCCGGAGCCAGCGGCGAGGCCTCCGCCAAGAAGCCCAAGACCATCAAGCCCCCTCCGCTAGACTCAAGGAAAGCGGAGCGGGAACGTTTGAAGATGCTTTCCACAGCAGGCAAACGCTCGCGCCCCATCATCCCCGGCGCCCCGTAAGTTTCCGAGTATGGCACGTCTCTACTTTGATGCAATTGTTTCTTATGCGATCTTCTTTTATTTGTTCGCAGAACTCCGACTACCGCTGCCACTCGGACCACCAGCCAAGAGCCCATCACAAAATATATGAAAAAGTCTCCGGCTGTTGGTCCTCCGACTCCAGCTCCGCCAAGCACTTCCCACACTGCTCCACCGCCGTCTCCTCCTCAGGCGGATCAATCTCCCCCTCCTGCCGCAAACACTCCACCGGAAGTAATTCCGGTCAGCAGCGAAAAGGTGGGCGGAGAAGATCCTAAGGCCAAAGGCCCTGCCCGAGAAGAAACAGAAGTTCAAGGCCAAGGAGAGGCTGAGGTTACTTCCTCCGAGAAGGTCGGAGCCGGTGCTGGCGACGTCGTCGTTTTTCCGAAAAACTTTGGAGATCCGGCTGACCTCACTTCCACCCCCAAGGCATATGCTACAAAGTTTTTCAACAAGCTGACTGAGGCGGAGAAGTGGGAACTTGAACAAGACCTGCTCAACGCCATGCTGAACAACGCCTGGGGGAAACCGGATGCCGCGACGTCGGAAATCCAAGAGTTTAAGAAGGACGTCGGCCAGTTCTTCGACAAGCTTATCTGCAAGCAAAAGGTACTCCCCAGTAGCCCCCAAGCATGTAGGCGGAAACTAGGTACTAGTTATCGCTTAGATGCTTTAGAGTAAAGCCACTTTTGGAAAGATTTTTTAAATTGTCGCAGTAGCCCCCAAGCATGATGTCGGAAGGATTCCGGCAATGATGCTTCAAAGGACCCCACTATTTGTAGGCGGAATTTTTACTCCTGCTCTGATTGTTTTTTACAGGAACAGCAGGCACTGCACTATGAGCTACACAAGAATATTGCCCTGCAGCGCCGCGTTACCTTGGGCCAAGCGGAAAATATCCGGACCCTTAAGGGTGAAAATGCAGAACTGAACAAACAACTGGCGGACGCCCAAGGTTGGTTTCCGCCCTTTCTTGTTATTAATTCACGTTCCGACTTTGAACTGTATTTGACTTGAATCCTTATAGGCGCATCTTCTTCCCTGGCTACGACCTCCTCCGAACTTGAGAACCTGCGCTCCTCATACCAAGAATTGGAGACGAAACTGATGGAGGCGGAGCAAAAGAAGGAGCAGGCCGAAAAGCAACTGGCGGAGAAAAACTCCGAGCTCATCAGGGAAAAGGGCGAATTCTTGTTAAAGCGCAATGCTGATAGCGAGACCATCAAGAGGCAGCAGAAAGAACTCAACGGACTCCGGAAATACATGGAGACCGCGGAGCACCATTGGGACTTGCTGGCCGAAAATATCCTGGGTGCTTGTACTCGGAATTTCTTATCTTGATGTATAGTTTCTTGTGCTCAACTTGAATGTTTATTCTTGTATTTTTGTGCAGAGCCGCTTGGATACCCTGAAAGACATCGGAATAAATTTCCCCGGGACGATGTTCTTTCTCTCGCTGGCGATGATTGCAAGGATCTTATCTCCGCCTCACGGAAGATATGCCACAACTTGTCGTTGAAGAAGAGCCGCACCTGCGGTCTGCGCAAACTGGTCAAGAAAATGGACATTCTTCCGGAGCTGGTGACGGATCTGCAAGCTTCATCAGCCCGAGGCGCGGCTGCCATGACTTTGACTATGTGCTTGGCGCATAACCCGGAGATGGATCTCGACCGGGTAACTACTGGTGTTCCTCCGACAGCAGATGTCGGTGCGCTGCTAGACGCAGTAAGTGGCTATGACACCCGCATCGCGCGGAGGATCCGTCACGAAGAATTCTACGACAAGGTGGTTCTTCCTGCGGACGAGCCCCTTGAAGCCGAACTTCAAAAAGAGCGCGACGCGGAAACCCGACCTGCGGAATCCGGAACTCAGTTTACCTGGACCAGCTCCAAGGATGCTCCCCAAGAGGAACCCAAGTCCAGCGCTGCAACTTCCGAAGAAGAAGAAGAGAGTGAGGAAGATGTATCGTCTCCGGCTGAGGACGCCAAGGAGAAAGATCCAGAGGGCAATGCTTCTCCGTCCAAGGCGGAGTGAAAACTTTTATGTCCTGCGGGAAAAAATAATGCATCATTTTGGCCCCAGCGAGGGTTTGTAATATAACTTAAATTCTTAAGTAGTTAGGGATGAAACAAGCATGCATGCGTGGGCGGAAAATACTTATCCTGCTATCCGTTTTAAGATTATTTGCATGTGTTGTTTCTTGAAAGCAAGTGCTGGCTTTATAATTTCCGGCTTGCCCACTTGACCTTCCACGAGCCGGAAAACCCGTGCCGGAAACGCTCGCCAGCGGCGACGAAGCCCAATGGCAATCCGTCAATAACCGCGGAAACAAGCCCCCAGCCCAAGTGCCGGAAGTCGCTACCAGGAATCCATGGGTTTGCAACAGAAAAAATTTCCGCCAGAAAACTTAAGCTTACGTCCTAAGGGACGATTTTGAAAATCACAACTTTCATACACGCCTAGGCGGAAAGATCCAGCTCTGCGGTTTTAGTCGGAAAAAACATACACGATCCAAAAATGAAAAATTAAAGGAGGTAAAAGACTCTAAGAGTGAACCAAAAGCTTTATTTCATTGATCATGTATCATAGATATTACAAGGTATGTAATGCGTAAAGCGCTAAGTGTGGAAAGGACGTAGCTGTGCTATGTTCCAGGGACGATCTGTTTCATCATATATGTCACCCGGATCTTCTCGTTTTCGTTTCCGGTGCCAGTTGGCAGGTCTATCCTTCAATTCCCGGAAATCAACGAGATAGTAGGATCCGTTGTGTAGTACTTTGCTGATGACAAAAGGTCCTTCCCATGGAGATTGCAACTTGTGATCTTTCACCTGGCGAAGGCGGAGGACTAAGTCTCCGACCATGAACGAGCGGTTCCGAACTCGACGGCTATGGTAGCGTCGGAGCTTCTGCTGATAAATGGTGGAGCGTTGGTCGGCTAAATTCCGAGCTTCTTCGATCAGGTCCACAGATAGCTGTCGAGCCTCGTCAGCAGTTTCTTCATTGTAGGCGGAAACTCGCGGTGAATCATGGATGATGTCAGTGGGGAGCACAGCTTCGGATCCGTATACCAGGAAGAAAGGAGTAAATCCTGTTGACCTGTTAGGGGTAGTTCGTAAACTCCACAGAACAGAGTCTAGTTCATCAGCCCAAGCTCCGGCTGCGCGGCGCAGCGGTTCTTCAAGGCGAGGTTTGATTCCGGCTAGTATAAGACCATTGGCTCGTTCGACCTGACCGTTAGATTGTGGATGGGCCACAGATGCAAGGTCAAGCCGGATCCCAACTTCATCGCAGTAATCCTTGAGTTCTCCCTGCGCAAAGTTTGTGCCGTTATCTGTGATTATGCTGTGCGGGATGCCGAATCTCGTCACGAGGCTGCAAACAAATTTTAGTGCCGTAGCACCGTCGGCTTTTCTCACTGGCTTTGCCTCGATCCATTTACTGAACTTGTCAATAGCGACCAAGAGGTATTCATGACCACCAGGAGATGATTTCTTTAACTTACCAACCATATCGAGCCCCCAGACCGCGAACGGCCAGGTGATAGGGATGGTCCTCAGCTCTTGGGCTGGAGCGTTTGGTTGAGTAGCGTAGTACTGACAACCTCGGCAAGTTTTCACCAGCTTGTCAGCGTCTTCTTTAGCTGTTAGCCAGTAAAATCCTAACCGAAAAGCTTTTGCAACGAGGGACCTGGGGGCGGCATGATGCCCGCAATCCCCTGCATGGATCTCTCTGAGGATTTCAATGCCATCTTGACTAGAGACGCATTTGAGAAATACCCCGTTTGCACTTCGTTTGTAGAGCTGTCCATCAACAATTGTGTAGGATCTTGCTCGTCTGATGATCTGTCGTGCGTGGACCTCGTCCTCCGGCAACTTTTGATCGATGAGGTAATCCAAGAACGGCTGAGTCCAGGCCGGAATGACTGCCATCACTTCCTTAGCCGGAGAAACTGCCAGATCAGGATTTTCCGGGTTTGCACCCTTCACTGAGGGTACTCGTAGATGCTCAAGGAAAATTCCAGGCGGAATTGGTTTCCTGCCGGATCCGAGCTTGGACAGCATGTCTGCTGCTGTGTTATCGTCTCTCCTGACGTACTTGACTTCGTATCCGAGGAAGCACTTGGCGATCTCGTCAACTTCGTCTCTGTAAGCCGCCATGACGGAGTTTCTGGCGTTCCAGGTTCCGGCTACTTGTTGTGCCACCAGGTCGGAATCTCCGCAGCATATGATGTGCTTGATCCCAATTTCCTTAGCGATGCGCAGACCGTGTAGTAGAGCCTCGTATTCCGCCATATTGTTGGTAGCTTCGAAGTGAATCTGCAGAACGTACTGCAGTTCTTCTCCGGTAGGTGACTTCAGGGTAACTCCAGCCCCCGAGCCTTGATGTTGCTTGGATCCGTCAAAGTGCATGACCCAAGCTTCAGGTTCCGGCACAGGTGTGCCCTCCGGTGCTTCAGTCCAATCCGCGATGAAATCCGCTAGAACTTGAGACTTGATTGCAGTTCGGGCTTCGTAGTTGATGTCAAAGGCAGATAATTCAATGCCCCATTTTGCTACGCGTCCTGTTGCGTCGGAGTTGTTGATGATTGTTGCCAGGGGAGCCTTGCTCACCACTGTCATTGGGTGCTCCTGGAAGTAGTGTCTCAGCTTCCGGCTGCCTAGGAAAACTCCGTATGCCAGCTTCTGAAAGTGAGGGTATCTCTGCTTGGATTCCGTCAAGACTTCGCTAATGTAATAGACAGGCCTTTGGACTCCGTGCTCATATCCTTCTTCCTTTCGCACCACCACAATTACGAGGCTGATAACTTTGTTGGTAGCCGCCATGTAGAGGAGCATAGGCTCTGACTCAGCTGGAGCTGCCAATATAGGTGGGGAGGAGAGTATGTTCTTCAACTCCTGAAGTGCTTTATCTGCTGCCTCATCCCAGACAAATTTGTCTGTTTTCTTCAGCAGCTTGTATAGAGGTAGGGCTTTCTCGCCAAGACGGCTAACAAATCTACTGATTGCCGCAACGCAACCAGTTAATCGTTGCACATCTTTGAGACAAGTTGGCCTTTTGATGTTCAGGATAGCCTTGATTTTTTCCGGGTTAACTTCAATGCCCCTATGAGAAACAATGAAGCCAAGGAGTTTTCCTGCTGGTACGCCAAAGACGCACTTCAGCGGATTTAACATCATCTTGTACCGTCGGAGATTATCGAAGGTTTCCTTGAGGTCGCTAAGCAGGTCGGATCCCTTCCGGGTCATGACCGCGATGTCGTCGACGTAGGCGTGCACGTTCCGGCCAATCTGGTCCTTCAGGCACCGCTGCATCGTACGTTGGTATGTGGCACCTGCGTTTTTCAAGCCAAAAGGCATGGTAACATAGCAGTATGTGCCAAAGGGTGTGATGAAAGAGGTCGCCTTTTGGTCGGACTCCTTCATCCGGATCTGATGATACCCGGAATATGCGTCAAGAAAACACAGAAGTTCCGCCCCTGCCGTCGAATCAATGACTTGGTCAATGCGCGGCAAAGGGAACGGATCTTTCGGACAATGCTTATTCACGCCGGAGTAATCGATGCACATTCTTAGTATTTCAGAATTCTTTTTGGGTACAAGGACGGGGTTTGCGACCCAATCAGTATGGATAACTTCTACTACAAAACCTGCCTCTAGTAACTTTGCTAATTCCATTCCTATGGCGCGGCGCTTCTTGTCTCCAAAGCGTCGCATAGCTTGCTTCACCGGTTTTGCACCCGGATTTATATTGAGGTAGTGCTCGGCGAGTTCCCTTGGTACTCCGGACATGTCAGAAGGTTGCCATGCGAAGATATCCATGTTAGCTCGGAGGAACTCGACGAGCGCGCTTTCCTATTTGGGGTCCATGTTGGCTCCGACTGAAACCTGCTTGGAGTTGTCACCTTCAACGAGGTCATGCTTCTTGGTTTCTATCGCGGCCTTGAACGAGGTCTTCTGTTCGGAGATCTGCTTCTTGGTGGTCTGCATCTCAGTCGGATCCACCGCGGCTCTGTAGCCTTGCAGCTCCTCTCCAGATATGACGGATTCTGCAAAGGCGGCCTCGCCTTCCTCGCAGTCCCTAGCTTTCTTGTAGTCTCCGGACACGGTGATCATACCGTTAGGGCCCGGAATCTTGAGCTTGTTGTAGATGTAGCATGCCCTGGCGTGGAACTTGTGGTAGGTGGGCCTGCCGAAGATCACGTGGTAGGAGCTTTTGAAGGGCACTACTTCAAACGTGATCATCTCTTCGCGGTAGTTGTTCACATTGCCGAAGGCCACGGGAAGTTTGATGCTGCCCAGAGAGTTTGCCTTCTTACCCGGAACCACACCATGAAATTCAGTGGTGCTGTGCTTGAGCTGTTCCTTGGTGAGGTTCATCTTCTCCAGGGTCTCCAGGTACATGATGTTCAGGCTAGCTCCTCCATCCATAAGGCACTTGGAGAAGTCATACCCGTCTATGCGGGGACTTACAACCAGAGCGTAGCACTCTTTGGGGATGACGGCCGGGTGATCCGACCTGTCAAAGGTACAGGCTTTCTCCGACCACTTGACATACTGCGGCACAGCCGGAACTGTGGCGTTCAAGATCCGGAGCGCCGATTTTTTCGCGCGGACAGTTGGGGTTCCGAGGAAGGTGTGGTAAGTTCCGACACTCTTCTTACCAAAGGGGTTGGATTTGTTGGCTGCGGTACCCTCCTTGGGTTCCGGCGAAGCGTCATCCTCATCCATGGCCTCGGAACTGTCCTCCTCTTTGTCCTTGTTCTTGCCCTTGCCTCCTTTGCCGCGCGGGCGGTGCTTCCGGGCTCGCTTGTATCCTGCCTCCGGGTCGTTCTTCAGATCGTTGACCCACTTGCAGTTGCGATTGGTATGGGTGGATTTGCCCGTAGCCGGATCCAGATGAGCCAGGCACGGCATATCCCTGTATTCTTCGTACGTTTGGGGGGCGCGGGATCCGGCTGCGGTGACCTCGTCAGCGCGCTGCTGGCCCCTGCCTGCTCCGCCTCCACGTCCGCGGCCTCTTCCGCCTCCTGAACCTCCGCGTTGGAACGTCATGGCGACCATGTCGGATCCTCCGCCTTTCTGGTCTTCAGGGGGGTTCTTCCGCTTGTTGCTGTTGCTGACGCCGTTATCACGGTTTTTCTTCTGTTGGTGCAGGGGTATGGCTGTAGCTGCGAGATCTCCGCCTGCGTCGTCATCGGCGGCAGTGTGATCGCTGGCGATGTTTATCATCTCATCAAGAGTGAGCTTGTTCGCGTTCACCAGGCAAGTAAGCTTGTGGCGCAGCAGCCCCCCACGCTGCAAACCACCAATGAAGGCGTGCATTGCTGTGCGGTTATCTACGTTCTCGCACTCGTTTCTGGTTGCCAACCATCGGGTGAGGAAGCTCCTGGATGTTTCACCCTTCTTCTGGATGCAAGCTTGAAGGTCGCTGGTGGTGGCCGGTCTCTTGTAGGTGCCCCTGAAGTGGTTCTCGAAAGCCTTCTTCAGGTCCAACCAGCAAAAGATAGTGTTTTCCTCGAGGTCACTGAGCCAAACACGAGCTGGACCAATAAGGTACAACTGGAGCATGCGGCAGGCTATATTCGGGGTTCCTCCGGCGAAGGTTACTGCATTGTAGTAATCCTCAATCCAGGTATCCGGCCTCTCGCTGCCATCATAATGCTTCAGGTTTCCTGGTAGCTTAAGGTTCAAGCTTCTTGGCTTTGGTTCCTCTCGGATCATCTGGCCAAAGCACCTTGGACCAATGTAGTCGGATCTGTACTCGTTGAGGCGATCCCGGGCATCGCGGGGACCGCCGCCGGGTGATTTTGAGCGGGAACGGGATCTCCGGCCTCTGCCTCCGCCTCCACCTCCGCCTCCACTGGGTGGTGGGGGGATCTGCGAGGGGGCCTGTGAGATGTTCTTCCGCCTTCGGACTCATGGCGCTGCTCCCGCGCGCTCCGGCCGGTGGCTCCCTTCCTCCTGGTGGTAGTCGCCTCCGTCGTTCCGGCTCCTGCGAGGCTCAGGGTGCGCGCTCTTCGTCCGGCTCCTCCTAGGTTCGGCTCGCGTTCTTGATTCCGACGAGGCTCAGGCTCGCGGTCTTGGTTCCGGCTTCTGCGTGGCTCCGGCGTACGCTCCCTGCTCCTGTCTCTAGGAGGCGGCATGTTGTCGCGGATGTTGATTCCACCTGGCCCATGGGGCCTGGGGTTTCCGGCAGGACTGCGACGTCGAGGGGGTAGCGGAGGACGCGAAGCTCGGGGTGGTGGTGATGGAACACGGTATTTGTCTCTGCCAGTATACATCGCATCCTTTCCCTTTGCCGGGTTTTTCGGGGTTGAATCCGATGGCGGGATTGGATTTGGATGATCTCTGACTTTCCTCCTGCGCTCCGTGGATCCGGTGCGCGACTCGCCATCACGGTGTTGACTTGCTATGGCGTCCTTCTGCGCGGTGGATATGCAATGTTCCGGATTGGATTCCAACCTGCGCGAAGTATCTGCCTTGCTCTGTTGCTGCATTGCTGAAGCAACGAGCTTCCGGACGTAGTTGATGTCAATCTCCTCGTCCTTCTTCTTCAGGAGCTCCGCAGCCTTCTTCATGTTATCCTTTGGAGTTGCGAGCTGTTGCTGCTCTGTGGGTGTTGCAAAGGTAATCTTGCGGGGAGGGATGGCTTCTCGAGCGATCCTATCAACCTCCTCCTGCGCACAGGCTACCCTTTCCTCCCATTCCTTTCGGAGCTTCTTGACTGTCGCCACATCTCGTCGACCTCGCGATCCTTCTTTAGGGAGTGGTCCACAAAGTTCGCAGCTAGGGTTCTTTCTTCCAGCATTGCGGCTGCGGTCCTGGCAAACTTCTGAGCTGTTGCCAGCATCTCCTGCCTTTTGGCTTCTAAGGCCTCCGGGTCTGCAGCCTCCTCGGGAGTTATTGGTTTGTTGAGAATATCAGACTGTGCGACTAAATCCATGCGTGCTTGCTCGACCATCTCTTCTGGTGACAGGACATCCTTTCGTGGTCGTGCCCGATCTAAGGGAGACCTTACGTTGGATGGTCCTGGGTCGGAGGTGGAGTCTTCGTCTTCCGTTTCCTGCTGATCCAGCGGTGCTACGGTTGCTAGAACCTGCATTGGCTGGGCGGATTCTGCGTCAGCTTGTTCACCACCTCCGAGTTCCTCGAGCTTGCGGTTGAATTCTTCCGTATCCATGGAGGAGGATTCGCCGGAAGTTGGGCTTAAGTTGCCGAGGATTGATTCCTCGGGATTTCCGGCTCTATCTTGTTCCGGGGCGTCGCTATCTCCGACAGCCTCTTGCTGATCCGGAGCGCGCCGTTTCCGGGTGCCTCAACCTGCAAAGGACCAGCTCCGTCCTCAAGGAGGGGCGGCTCCTGCGGTATGGGCCAAGAAGTGCACGAAGTGACACCTTTGCTTCTCTAACACCTGGGAGACCCAGGCGGATCTGCATTGGTCTTCCACCGTTTTCTCCTGCTCAGGGGCGGATTGGGTGGGTTTTGATTTTTCCAGATCTAAGGCGGAATCTTCCTTAAGAAGTTCCTGCGACTCAGATCGGATCTTCGCGACGGCGTCCAGCTCAGCGGCGGACGCGTCAGCGTTACTTACCAGTGCGTTTCCGTCGGAATCGACGGTCTCGCCGATGAAGATGTGGATGCCGCCGATTGGGACGATGGAGAGCTTGACGGGGTTTGACCTAGCCGGAATCCAGAATTCGTCCGGAGGGACGATCGGAAAATTCCCGGCGTAGAGTACGCGCCCCACAGCGATCGAGTCGTCGTAGCTTCCCATGGCGGAGCCCTCCCGGTTCCGGCCTCCAGACGCCTCAGGCCCCACGGTGGGCGCCAACTGTCGTTGCCTAATCGACAATACCTCGGAGGAGGGATCCTCACGAGGGGGAGAAGAAGTAGGGGCCATAGGGCGGAGTGCACACGGGACGGTGGTACGCGAGTTACCCAGCTTCGGAACACCTGCACGATGACAGGGCCTACTGCTGCTTGTCTGGAATTATCTGGGCGCTTGCGCGTTGTTACAATGGTTGTGGTTGTGCCTCTAGGGCTCCCGGGATCCGGCTTATAAAGGCGCACGGATCTAGGGTTTACATGGAGAGTCCTAGCCGGAATACAAGTTGCCTAACTACGGTACAATATCTTGCCGTGTACGTCAAGGATCCGCCTTCCTCATGGTCGTGCTGGATCCGGATACTTTATGGGCCTCCACGGATCCGGCCTCCTTCGTAGGTCGGTTGGGATCCGGCTCCAGGTTCCTGGGCTGGACTTCATCCTTCATGATCAACAGCAACTGGGCCGCCCGATGGGCCCCATGCCACCATCACTGTCTGTGGGCCACCCGGGCTTGTCGGATCTAGGCCATGTCGTTGATATACCCATAAAGTATACCCACAACAACTTTCAAGACAAGCATCAAAAAGTCTTGCACAAGAGTTAACTCACAAAGCAATAAATTCAAAGTAAAGGCATCGAAGCAACACAGAGGAAGATTTAAGTTTCAGCGGTTGCTTTCAACTTTCAACATGCATATCTCATGGATAATTGTCAACACAAAGTAATATGATGAATGCAAATAAGCAAGTATGTAAGAATCAATGCACAGTTGACACAAGTGTTTGCTTCTAAGATGGAAGGAAGTAGGTAAACTGACTCAACATAAAGTAAAAGAGTGGCCCTTCAAAGAGGGAAGCATCGATTGCTATATTTGTGCTAGAGCTTTGGTTTTGAAAACATAAAGAGAGCATAAAAGTAAAGTTTTGAGAGGTGTTTGTTGTTGTCAACGAATGGTAGTGGGCACTCTAACCCCCTTGCCAGACAAACCTTCAAAGAGCGGCTCCCATTTTATTTTATTTTTGGGTGGCACTCCTTCCAACCTTTCTTTCACAAACCATGGCTAACCGAATCCTCGGGTGCCTGCCAACAATCTCATACCATGAAGGAGTGCCTTTTTATTTTAGTTTTATTATGATGACACTCCTCCCCACCTTTGCTTTCTCAAGCCATGGCTAACCGAATTCGGGTGCCGTCCAACAATCACATACCATGGAGGAGTGTCTATTTTTGTTAATTAATTTGGGACTGGGAATCCCATTGCCAGCTCTTTTTGCAAAATTATTGGATAAGCGGATGAAGCCACTAGTCCATTGGTGAAAGTTGCCCAACAAGATTGAAAGATAAACACCACATACTTCCTCATGAGCTATAAAACATTGACACAAATCAGAGGTGATAAATTTTGAATTGTTTAAAGGTAGCACTCAAGCAATTTACTTTGGAATGGCAGGAAATACCACATAGTAGGTAGATATGGTGGACACAAATGGCATAGTGGTTGGCTCAAGGATTTTGGATGCATGAGAAGTATTCCCTCTCGATACAAGGCTTAGGCTAGCAAGGTTATTTGAAGCAAACACAAGTATGAACCGGTACAGCAAAACTTACATAAGAACATATTGCAAGCATTATAATACTCTACACTGTCTTCCTTGTTGCTCAAACACTTTTACCAGAAAATATCTAGACCTTAAGAGAGACCAATCATGCAAACCAATTTTAACAAGCTCTACGGTAGTTCTCCACTAATAGGTTTAAACTACATGAAAAAACTTAATCATGATCTACTTGAGAGCTCAAAACAATTGCCAAGTGTCAAATTATCCAAGACATTATGAGGCATTTTCTATTTCCAACCAAATACCAATAAGTATTGTAGCTTCCAACTTTTATCATTGAACATTAAAAGTAAAACGAAGAACAAGTGTTCATATGAAAAAGCGGAGCGTGTCTCTCTCCCAAACAAGGATTGCTAGGATCCATCTTTATTCAAACACAAACAAAAATAAAAACACACAGACGCTCCAAGTAAAGCACATAAGATGTGACCGAATAAAAATATAGTTTCAATAGAAGAAACCTGATAAGTTGATGAAGAAGGGGATGCCTTGGGCATCCCCAAGCTTAGACGCTTGAGTATTCTTGAAATATGCAGGGATGAACCACGGGGGCATCCCCAAGCTTAGACTTTTCACTCTTCTTGATCATATATCATCCTCCTCTCTTGACCCTTGAAAACTTCCTTCACACCAAACTTCTCATAAACTTCATTAGAGGGGTTAGTACTCAAAAAAACTTTAATCCACCTTGGTCCTGTAGTGACACATTGCAAGAACTCAATAAAACATTAGCTACAGCTCTCCACGTCTAGAAAGCCTCACATAAAGTCCACAAGAGACAATGCAAAAAACAGAGACAGAATCTGCCAAAACAGAACAGCCAGTAAACACGAATTTTAAAATGGTACTTCCGTTGCTCAAATCAGAAAACTCAAAACTAATGAAAGTTGCGTACATATCTGAGGATCACGCACGTAAATTGGCAGATTTTTCTGAGTTTCCTACAGAGAAATATGCCCAGATTCGTGACAGATAGAAATCTGTTTCTGCGCAGAAATCCAAATCTAGTATCAACCTTCTATTAGAGACTTCACTTGGCACAACATTACAATAAAATAAAGATAAGGAGAGGTTGCTACAGTAGTAACAACTTCCAAGACACAACAAAACAGTAGCAAAATAAACAAATGGGTTATCTCCCAAGAAGTGCTTTCTTATAGCCATTAAGATGGGCTCAGCAATTTTAATGATGCTCACATAAGGGTGAGAGTTGAAGCAAAAGAGAGCATCAAAAAGCAAGTTCAAAACACATTTAAGTCTAACCCACTTCCTATGCATAGGAATCTTGTACACAAATAAATTCATGAAGAACAAAGTAACAAGCATAAGAAGATAAAACAAGAGTAACTTCAAAAGTTTCAGCATATAGAGAGGTGTTTTAGTACCATGAAAATTTCTACAACCATATTTTCCTCTCTCATAATAATTTTCAGTAGCTTCATGGATAAACTCAACAACATAACTATCACATAAAGCATGCTTTTCATGATTCACAAACACATAATTTTTATCAAGCTCAGAAATAATAGGATTAAAACTTTCAAACCCACTTTTATCAATAATATAACAAGATGATTGATCAATCTCAAAAGATATGGGACTCATAGATAAAGTCAAGAACTCTCCAATCCCATTTTCATTAGTAGTACAATTAATATTATCAAGTAACATAGGACCATCATCTAGAGATTTATCATAAACATTTGCCAAGCAAAACTCTTTAGTACCATGCATTTCGACATCAGGCACAAACAAAGCATTATCATAAGATTTATCAAAGTAGCATGGATTATCATGAATAACAGTAGCATAATTATTCTCACAAGTTTTACTCATAGGGAATATTTCAAGAGAATCCACAGGAACATAACATTCATCCTCTTTCGGTAAGCATGGAGGACAATCAAATAGTGTAAGAGATAAAGAGTTACTCTCATTAGAAGGTTGGCATGGGTAGCTAATCCATTCTTCCTCCTTTTGTTCATCACTCTCCTCTTCTTTTTCATCCAATGAGCTTTCAGGTTCATCAATTTCCTCCTCTTTTTCATCCAATGAGCTTTCAGGTTCATCAATTTCTTCTTCCACAGGTTCCTGCAAATTGTGAGTGCATTCTTGTGCATTAATGAGTCTCTCTTTATAATCAATGATATAAGGATTATCAGTGTAACTTTCATTGCAAAAATTAAGGATAGAAGAGACATAATCTTTAAGGTCCTTACAAACAACACAAGTTTCATAATTTTTAGACATGAATGATTCTATCTCAGAGGCTCCCATAAATATGACAAATTGTTCTACCTCTTCGAACCCAAAATGAATATAGCTATTCCAATTATAGTTCATAATTAAAACTTCTTTACTAAAGCAACATTGAAATTTCAGATGTTTAGTATCCTGTTCAGAGCAACAGTTTATATCATGGCGTTTAAGCAAGATTTTAGCAATTGTATTTAATTTTTCTATCACAGCACTCATAACTTCACCCTTTCTTGATTTTCTATAATTATTATATAATTCTATAAGCTCCAAATAGGTTGTAGGTTCTCCCATAATAGCAGTTTTTAATTTTTAGGTTTTTCAAATTTTTATGGATTTTTGGGTATATAGGGAAAATAAAACAAGACAAAAATAAACTAGACAAAAGTAAACTAGGCAAAATAATACTAGACAGAAATAAACTAAGCACAAATAAACTAGACAGAAGTAAACTAGCAAGACAAAATAAAATAAAACAGAGAGAGAGGTAGAGTGTACTCCCCAGGTGAACTTATGAGTAGAGCTATGCCTCCCCGGCAACGGCGCCAGAAAATAGTCTTGATGACCCACAAGTATAGGGGATCGCAACAGTCTTCGAGGGAAGTATTACCCAATTTATTGATTCGACACAAGGGGAGGTAAAGAATACTTATAAGCCTTAACAACTGAGTTGTCAATTCAGCTGCACCTGGAAAAGCACTAGTAACAGGGGTGATGTGAAAGCAGCAGTAATATGAGAGCAGTAGTAACAGTAACACAGCAGCAGTAACAGTAATATGAGAGCAATGGCACCAGAAAATAGTTGGTACTACTTCCAATGACATATAGGACAAGTATATGATGATGAGAGATGGACCGGGGTTCCCAGCTATCTACACTAGTGGTAACTCTCCAATAACAAGTGTTGGGTGAACAAATTACAGTTGGGCAATTGATAGGATTGAAATAGCATTAAGACAGAACATCAAGATTATTAATCATGTAGGCATGTTTCCCATATATAGTCATACGTGCTCGCAATGAGAAACTTGTACAACATCTTTTGTCCTACCAGCCGGTGGCAGCCGGGCCTCTAGGGAATCTACTGGAAATTAAGGTACTCCTTTTAATAGAGCACCGGAGCAAAGCATTAACACTCGGTGAAAACATGTGATCCTCATATCTAAGCCTTTCCCTCCAGTTGTCCCAATTTCTGTCACTTTGGGGCCTTTGGTTCCGGACATAGACATGTGCATACAACTTGTAGATACAATCTAAGCAATAAGTATAGAGCTTAAATCTAAGATCATGCCACTCGGGCCCTAGTGACAAGCATTAAACATAACAAGATTGCAGCAACAATAACTTCACAAACCTTATAGATAGACAATCATAACGTAACAATCCATCGGATCCCAACAAACACAACACCGATTACATCAGATGAATCTCAATCATGTAAGGCAGCTCATGAGATCATTGTATTGAAGTACATGGGAGAGAGTATACCAACTAGCTACAGCTAGAACCCGTAGTCCATGGTTGAACTACTCACGGAGCATGATGGAGGCGGTGGCGTTGATGGAGATGGCTTCCGGGGCACATCCCCGGCGTGCCGGAACAGAGACTTCTGTCCCCGAATTGGATTTCGCGATGGGCGGCGCCCTGGAGTCTTTCTGGAATTTCGTCAATCGGTCCTGCGTTTTTAGGTCGAAAGGGCTTAAATAGGCGAAGAGGCAGCGCAGGAGGGCTGACAGGGTGGCTCCACACTAGGCCGGCGCACCCAGGCCTGGGGCCACGCGGCCCTAGTGTGTGGTGGCCCCCTGGCTCTCCTCCGACTCCTTCGGTGTTCTGGATGCTTCCGGGAAAAATAGGATGTTTGGCGTTGATTTCGTCCAATTCCGAGAATATTGCCCGAACAGCCTTTCTGGAACCAAAAACAACAGAAAACAGGAACTGGCACTGTGGAATCTTGTTAATAGGTTAGTTTCGGAAAATGCATAAAAACATTATAAAGTGCGAGCAAAACATGTAAGTTTTGTCATAAAACAAGCATGGAACATCAGAAATTATAGGTACGTTGGAGACGTATCATTGAGCAACCAATGAAGCTAAAGTAACATTATTAGGATCAACATGAGACCTACCATTAACAAGCATAGACATAATAACATCAATCTTATCACTCAAGGAAGAGGTTTCTTCAACAGAATTTACCTTCTTACCTTGAGGAGTTCTTTCAGTGTGCCATTCAGAGTAGTTGATCATCATATCATCAAGAAGCTTTGTTGCAGCACCCAAAGTGATGGACATAAAAGTACCTCCAGCAGCTGAATCCAATAGGTTCCTTGAAGAAAAATTCAATCCTGCATAAAAGGTTTGGATGATCATCCAAGTAGTTAGTCCATGGGTAGGGCAATTCTTTACCAAAGATTTCATTCTCTCCCATGCTTGGGCAACATGTTCATTATCCAATTGCTTAAAATTCATAATGCTACTTCTCAAAGATATAATCTTAGCAGGAGGATAATATTTTCCAATAAAAGCATCTTTACATTTAGTCCATGAATCAATACTATTTTTAGGCAAAGATAGCAACCAATCTTTAGCTCTTCCTCTTAAGGAGAAAGGAAACAATTTCAGTTTTATAATATCCCCATCTATATCCTTATACTTTTGCATTTCACAAAGTTCAACAAAATTATTAAGATGGGCAGCAGCATCATCAGTACTAACACCAGAAAATTGCTCTCTCATAACAAGATTTAGTAAAGCAGGTTTAATTTCATAAAATTCTGCTGTAGTAGCAGGTGGAGCAATAGGAGTGCATATAAAATCATTATTATTTGTGCTAGTGAAATCACACAACTTAGTATTCTCAGGAGTACCCATTTTAGCAATAATAAAAATAAACTAAGCAAACCGAATTAAATAAAGTAAAACAAGTAACTATTTTTTTGTGTTTTTGATATAAAGAAAGCAAACAAGATAGAAAATAAGACAATAAACAAAGTAAAGAGATTGGATGTGAGAGACTCCCCTTGCAGAGTGATGAGGACATCCCTACCTCACTACTACCTCCGTCATTACCAATTGAAGATGAACCTGCTGTGAAGCTCAAGTCCAATGAAGTCAGGATTGGACCAATGACACGAGCTCGTGCGAAGCTACTTAAACAACAGGTGAACTTGTTCCTAAACGATACCTTGATTGATGAGAACTTTATACTACCTAAGTCCTATTACTTATGTATCATCAGGTATGAAGAGGAGACAAGCATCGCACGAGGAGGAGAGGAGCAGCTGGACGTGAAGATGGACGTGAAGCTGGACATGGAGCTGGACATGAAGATATCTCATGGACGCGCGAGGGAGGAGCGGGAGGCATGCGCGAGAGGAGAAGAAGAAGTCCAGGCCGGTCCAGAACCCGGTCAGACCGGCCCCCAGACCGGCCAGCCCGGTCCCGGTCGACCGGTCGCCAACCGGCCGCCAACCGGACGGAGCGTATCGTACCGGGCAGAAACCGGAAAGTTGCGTGGTTTCCGGTTGCCGCCCGGTTGACCGGACCACAGACCGGACGCCCGGTCCACCAGCCCGGTTGACCGGATTCCAGACCGGACATGTCCGAGTCTGTCTCGACCAGATCTATTCTGGGTCGGTTATTCTTGTATCTTTTCGACCAGAACTCGTCCCGGACACCTATATAAGTGCCCAGGACGCCCCCTAGCTGCTTTAGACCACGTTTAAGATAAACCCTAGTTCTTAGTTGTTTGCTCTGCAAAACTATTGAATTCCCTACACCATATTGCTTGATATTGTGTAGATCCTGTTTAAGTCTTGTGTGATCTGCTGTTCCATTGGGAATTAGACGGTTGCAACTTACCGCTTCGTGGTCGGCGGCTACGTGCGCAAGTGTGTGGAGTTGTGAATATCTTGCAGGGTTGAGAGCTGTTGCATTGGCGACAGGGACCAATCGAGAGATCTCGTTGCGTCATACAAGTTATCATCCACTACATCGTCGTGTTTCTCCGCTGCTATCACCCCGTGATCATCATCACCACCGTTGCTTACTGAGAAGATCGGGCCACCCCTTATCATCTTGGTATCAGATTTCCAGTTTTCCTCGGTAAGCCATCCACAATCCACCCCATAGTTGAGTTGTGAGTGTTTCCTATACAGAAAAAGCCAAAAAAATTAGGGTTAGGGTTTGCCATAGCCATAGCTTGCACTAATTTCGAGTTTTAGTTGCTTTTCGTAGTTGTTTTTGCGTAACTTTATCTTTCATCTAGTATTTTAGGGTTTGAGTTTACTCTATCATCTTGTGTTACTTTGTCGTCTAGTGTCAGTTTTTGTTACTCCGAGTCCACATAGCGTACAGTGTGCTTGTTCCCAACCATAGACACAGCCTTTCGATATACGTGACTAGGAACTTCCCCAGAAGAGACTAGTTTTACCGCTCGACAGGCTGCTCATTAGGGTTTTGGTGCTTTGCATATCTTGTTGGCCGTGTTATCAAGGAGTTGAGTCATAAAATCAAAAAAAAATAGAAAAGAAGCAAAAAGCGCTACATAGTTGAATCAAGTGAAAGGCCTAAGTTTTCTTTACTGCACCCGTAGTTGAGCAATCTTGTGCCTGTCTCGTTGAGCTTTGCTAGCGTCTCTCTAGTGCATTGCAACCTTTCCTCCATATAGTTGCATTGCCCCATTATATCGCCTTGTGTGAGTATCTTTGGTTGTCTACGGTCAGCGCTAGAGCTTGTTATTGGTGCAAATAGGTAGCCTACCTACAGCCCCACATATACCCTGCTTTGTCGTGTGATTGTTCTTATACCCTTGATATTCGCTTCGCTACATCCGTGCACTAGTTGTTACTACAAGTGGTAAGCAACACTAATTTACTTTGGAACGGTAAGATTTCCTTTTCTTATCAGTTTTGAGTGAGTTGTGAGAGTACCACCATATATTTTTGATTTAGTGCACTAACCTACTAATCATGTCTGCTAGTGATAATAAGATTGTTAACCAGGAAAACAAGAATTCGGCAGATATCATCACATGGAGGGAGTTTGAAGCTCTTCGTAATGAGATGCGACGTGAATTCCGCACTCAGGATGATGAGCTTAAGGGTACAGTTGACGAGATCAAACAAACGCTGGATGCTACTAATGAAACCGTCACTGGATTGGCTGATCAAATGACGGATATACAGCGCAATATTGCAGATATGCGCCTCGCTATTGAGAATTTGACTGCACAACAACAACAAGACGATGATGAAGATCCTGAGCTTGAAGATGACGCACACAATGCTCGTGGTGCGCCTCGTGGTCATCGTCCTCGTGGTTGGGTTCCACTTGGCCGCAATGGTCGTGGACAAGATGAAGAAGATGGATTGGGTAAGCCTAAGTTTTCCATACCCAAGTTTGAAGGAGGAGCTGATGTTGAAGAATATCTCACTTGGGAGCTCAAGATTGAGAAGTTATGGAGCTTACATCCAAACTACTCTGAAGATAGGAAGATCAAGCTTGCTTCTTCTGAATTTGATGGTTATGCATTGCGTTGGTGGGATTCTTTGGTTCGTAACCGCGACGAAGATGGTGCACAACCTATCCGTACATGGCGTGCTATGAAGGAGGCAATGACTTCTCGTTTTGTGCCTACAAATTACATGCGGAATATATTTGATAAGCTAACACTATTGAGGCAAGGTGTGAAGACTGTTGATGAGTACTACATGGAGATGGAGATGCCATGGCCGACGAAGTTGAAGTCGCGCCGTGGTTGCTGGTGTACCATGGCCGACGATTTTGGTCCCTCCGTGGTGCATGTCAAAACTTTTTTTTCTCGTTTTTGAGGCCACCTAGCCCGACGAAAGCGGCCAAAACGTGGCGTATGGTGGCCCGGGACGTGGTGCATCTCGAAATCTCGGGTTCGCCGGCCGAGTCAACGCAAATCCGCACCGCCGAGGGATGTAGGGCCCAGATGGCAGCCTCTCTGGCATTGTTTTTTTCTAGATCGCGCCATCTCGTTCAACGTTCTCCGATCGAGCCGTTTACGATGCAGGATCATGGGTCCCGCATGTCATCCTCTATGAACCAAAATTCTTTCTATTCTTGGATTTTTTTGACCCCCTGATTTCTGGCTACTTCCTTTTTCTTTTGATCCCTTGCCGCCTTGGAAACGTTGAGACCGCTGCTGCTAAATGGGACCCGCATGTCATCCTCTATGTGCAATCAACTTTCTTTTCTTGGAGTTTTTTTTGGCACCTCAAATTTGGTCACTTGCCTTTTTCTTTCGATCCCCTGCCGCCTCTCAAACGGTGATACCGCTGCTGCTAAATGGGACCCGCATGTCATCCTCTATGTACTATAAAACTTTCTTTTCTTGAATTATTTTTGGCACCTCATATTTGGTCACTTACCTTTTTCTTTCGATCCCTTGCCGCCTCTCAAACGGTGATACCGCTGCTGCTAAATGGGACCCGCATGTCATCCTCTATGTACTATAAAACTTTCTTTTCTTGGATTTTTTGGCACCTCATATTTGGTCACTTGACTTTTTCTTTCGATCACCTGCTGCCTCTCAAACAGTGATACCGCTGCTGCTAAATGGGACCCGCATGTCATCCTCTATGTACTATAAAACTTTCTTTTCTAGGATTTTTTTTGGCACCTCATATTTGGTCACTTGACTTTTTCTTTCGATCACCTGCTGCCTCTCAAACAGTGATACCGCTGCTGCTAAATGGGACCCGCATGTCATCCTATATGTACTATAAAACTTTCTTTTCTTGGATTTTTTTGGCACCTCATGTTTGGTCACTTGACTTTTCTTTCGATCCCCTGCTGCCTCTCAAACGGTGATACCGCTGTTGCTAAATGGGACCCGCATGTCATCCTCTATGTACTATAAAACTTTCTTTTCTTGGATTTTTTGGCACCTCATATTTGGTCACTTGACTTTTTCTTTCGATCCCCTGCTGCCTCTCAAACGGTGATACCGCTGCTGCTAAATGGGACCCGCATGTCATCCTCTATGTACTATAAAACTTTCTTTTCTTGAATTATTTTTGGCTCCTCATATTTTTTCACTTGCCTTTTTCTTTCGATCTCATGCCACGTTTGAAACGTTGAGGAACCTGCTGGCTCATGGGACCCGCATGTCATCCTCTATGTACTATAAAAGTTCATTTTCTTGGTTTTTTTCACCATCTGATTTTTGGCAATTTCTTTTTTCTTTTGATCCCCTGCCACCTCTCAAACGCTGATACCGCTGCTGCTAAATGGGTCCCGCATGTCATCCTCTATGTACTATAAAACTTTCTTTTCTTGGATTATTTTTGGCTCATGATATTTGGTCACTTGCGTTTTTTTCTTTCGATCTCATGCCACGTTTGAAACTTTGAGGAACCTGCTGGCTCATGGGACCCGCATGTCATCCTCTATGTGCTATAAAAGTTTATTTTCTATGGTTTTTTTCACTCTCTGATTTTTGTCTATTTCCTTTTTCTTTTGATGCCCTGCCGCCTTGGAAACGTTGAGTAAGCTGCTTACTCATGGGACCCGCATGTCATCCTCTATGTACAATCAAGTTTCCTTGAATTATTTTTGGCTCCTGATATTTCGTCTCTTGCCTTTTTCTTTCGATCTCATGCCACGTTTGAAACGTTGAGGAACCTGCTGGCTCATGGGACCCGCATGTCATCCTCTACGAACAATAAAAGTTTCCTTTATTGGAGTTATTTTTGACCCCTAATTTCTGGCTATTTGCCTTTTCTTTTGATCCCCTGCCCCCTTTGAAACGATGAGGACGCTGTTGGCAGGTCGGTCCCATATGTCATCCTCTATGAACAATACAAGTTTCCTTTGGTGGATTTATTTTTTACCCCTAATTAATTTCTGGCTATTTCCTTTTTTTCTTTGATCCCCTGCCGCCTTGGAAACGTTGAGGATGCTGCTGCCTCATCGGTCCCGCGTGTCATCCTCTCAGAACGATAAATGTTTTCTTTTCTTGGATTTTTTTACCAACTGATTTTTGGTTTTATTTTCGATCCCTGCCGCCTTTGAAACGTTGATGACGCTGCTGGCTCATGGGTCCCGATGTCAGCCTCCCCGTACAAGAAACATGTGATATCTTGATTATTTTGCAGACAATAAACAGTGTATTTCGCTCTGAGCTATTGCAAACGGATAAATTAAATCTTTATTTTTACAACATATATCTTGAATCTCCTTGTTTTTTGTTTTGGCGAAGCATAGGACTTTCCTGTTTTTTTTTTGAGAAAAATCCGAACTATCATGTTCTGGAGTGGGCTGAAATTGTACGTGTCAAAAGGCCCAGAAGGATAGTTCGAAGGCCCAGATGTCCAGATGCAGCCCAATTGAAATCTTTCTTTTCTTGGATTTTTTCACCCCCTGATTTCTGGCTACTTCATTTTTCTTTTGGTCCTGTGCCGCCTTGGAAACGTTTAGACCGCTGCTGCAAAATGGGACCCGCATGTCATCCTCTATGTACAATAAAGTTTCTTTTCTTGGATTATTTTTGGCTCTGATATTTGGTCACTTGCCTTTTTCTTTCGATCTCATGCCACGTTTGAAACGTTGAGGAATCTGCTGGCTCATGGGACCCGCATGTCATCCTCTATGTACAATAAAAGTTTGATTTCTTGGATTTTTTTTCACCCTCTGATTTTTGGCTATTTCCTTTTTCTTTTGATCCCCTGCCGTCTTTGAAACGTTCAGTAAGCTGCTGGCTCATAGGTCCCACATGTCAGCCTGTATGAACGATAAAGCTTTCCTTTCTTGGAGTTTTTTTGACCCCCTAATTTCTGGCTACTTTCTTTTTCTTTTGATCTCAAGCCGCATTTGAAACGTTGGGACCGCTGCTGCAAAATGGGACCCGCATGTCATCCTCTATGTACAATAAAGTTTCTTTTCTTGGATTATTTTGGCTCCTGATATTTGGTCACTTGCCTTTTTCCTTCGATCCCATGCCACGTTTGAAACGTTGAGGAACCTGCTGGCTCATGGGACCCGCATGTCATCCTCTATGTACTACAAAAGTTTATTTTCTTGGGTTTTTTTTCACTCTCTGATTTTTGGCTATTTCCTTTTTCTTTTGATCCCCTGCCGCCTTGGAAACGTTGAGTAAGCTGCAAACTCGTGGGACCCGCATGTCATCCTCTATGTACAATCAATTTTCTTTTCTTGGAGTTTTTTTACCCCCTAATTTCTGGCTACTTTCTTTTTCTTTTGATCTCAAACCGCATTTGAAACGTTGGGACAGCATGTCATCCTCTATGTACAATAAAAGTTTCTTTTTTTGGATTATTTTTCACCCTCTGATTTTTGGTCACTTGCCTTTTTCTTTCGATCTCATGCCGCCCTTGAAAACGTTGAGGAACCTGCTGGCCCATGGGACCCACATGTCATCCTCTATGTACTATAAAAGTTTCTTTTCTTTGATTTTTTTCACCCTCTGATCTTTGGCTATTTCCTTTTTCTTTTCATCCCCTGCCGCCTTGGAAACGTTAGTAAGCTGCTGACTGGTGGGACCCGCATGTCATCCTCTATGTACAATCAAGTCTCTTTTCTTGGATTTTTTTTACCCCCTTATTTTTGGTCACTTGCCTTTTTCTTTCGATCTCATGCAGCCTCTGAAACGTTGAGAAGCTGCTGGCTCATGGGACCCACATGTCATCCTCGATACTATAAAAGTTTCTTTTCTTGGATTTTTTCACCCTCTTATTTTTGGCTGTTTCCTTTTTCTTTTGATCCCCTGCCGCCTTGGAAACATTGATTAAGCTGCTGACACAAGGGGCCCGCATGTCATCCTCTATGTACAATCAACTTGCAAGATCTTGGGGCGGAAGAGCTTGTATAAGTGGGACCCATATGTCATCCTCTATGTACAATAAAAGTTTCTTTTTCTTGGATTATTTTTTGCTCCTGGTATTTGGTCTCTTTCCTTTTTCTTTCGATCTCATGCCGCCTCTGAAACGTTGAGTAAGGTGCTGGGTCATGGGACCCGCATGCCATCCTCTATGTACAATCAACTTTCTTTTCTGGGAGTTTTTTTACCCCTAATTTCTGGCTACTCTTTTTCTTTTGATCTCAAGCCGCATTTGAAACGTTGACACCGCTGCTGCAAAATGGGACCCGCATGTCATCTTTTATGTACAATAAAGTTTCTTTTCTTGGATTATTTTTGGCTCCTGATATTTGGTCACTTGTCTTTTTCTTTCGATCTCATGCCCCCTTTGAAACGTTGAGGAAGCTGCTAGCGCATGGGTCCCGCATGTCATACTCTATGAACAATAAAAGTTTCCTTCCTTGGAGTTATTGTTTACCGCTAATTTCTGGCTACTTCCTTTTTTCTTTTGATCCCCTGCCGCCTTGGAAACGTTGAGTAAGCTGCTGACACAAGGGGCCCGCATGTCATCCTCTATGTACAATCAACTTGCAAGATCTTGGAGCGAAAGAGCTTGTATAAGTGGGACCCATATGTCATCATCTATGTACAATAAAAGTTTCTTTTCTTGGATTATTTTTTGCTCCTGATATTTGGTCACTTTCCTTTTTCTTTCTATCTCATGCCGCCACTGAAACGTTGAGTAAGGTGCTGGCTCATGGGACTGTACAATAAAGTTTCATTTCTTAGATTTTTTTTACCCACTGATTTTTGCTAACTTGCCTTTTTCTTTTCGATCATATGCCGCCTTTGAAATTGAGGTCGCCGCTGGCTCATGGGTCCCACAAGTCAGCCTCTATGAACAATAAACCTTTCCTTTGTTGTATTTTTTTTACCCCTAATTTCTGGCTATTTGCCTTTTTCTTTTGATCCCCTGCGGCCTTTGAAACGATGAGGACGCTGCTGGCAGGTCGGTCCCACATGTCATCCTCTATGAAGAATATAAGTTTCCTTTTTGGATTTATTTTTGACCCCTAATTTCTGGCTATTTGCCTTTTTCTTCTGATCCCTGCCGACTTCGAAATGATGAGGATGCAGCTGGCAGATCGGTCCCACATGTCAGCCTCTATGAACTATAAATGTTTCCTTTGTAGGATTTATTTTTTACCCCTATTTTCGGGCTACTTGCCTTTTTCTTTGAAACGTTGAGGACGCTACTGTCTCATGGGTCCCACATGGCATCCTCTCTGAACGATAAACCTTCATTTCTTGTTAACGACAGGTTTATCAGTATTATTTTCGCAGACTAATACAAGCTCTTTGGCTCCAAGATCTTGCAAGTTGATAGATTAAATCAAGGAATTATTAGGATATGTTTTAAATTTCAAATCCACTTTATGAATTTTTAAAAATACCGTTATCCATGTGGGTATGGAGCGATCAAGGATTTTCATATTGGGCATGAGCAGTTTCAAAAATTGGAACCCTATAATTCAAAATAAATAAAAACAACTTTTATGTAGAATCTCCGTGTATTTTTTTTTGCCAATCATAGGATCTGTGTTTCATTAGAAAAGGGCCGAAATTGCATGAGCAGAAAGGCCCATTTGAAGTTATTGGGCTTCGACGGCCGGAGCAAGTAGACCGATAACAATTACCATGTAGATGTTCCTTGGCAACCCAAAAGTGAAATATTGGGCCCAACAGGGGAAGGTTGAACAGTACTTTTTCTATTGGGAAGGTGGTACATGGGGTTATCCTGACAAAAAAAATGGAACATGGGTTACTGAAGGTTGCCCATTTGTGCCTAATATGTTTGTCAGCAGGAGCTTTACCTTCCGCCGCCGCCGCTCCGCTTCCGCCGCCGCCGCCATGCCTCGTCGCGGGTCGAGCTACCGGTACGGCGGCGTCTCGAGCTCGGGGTACAGCAGCGTCCGCGCGCGCCCCAAATTAAGGTACTTCCTCCTCGGGACGGCACCTACGATAGGCTCGGCTGGCCTTGGGGCATTTACCCCTAGCCTCTTCCATGCTCAAGTTTTTGAAATGTTTCTGGCTCTGTTCAACACTGGATCAAATTTGTCAACATGACCATTCTTATGGAGTAGCAACGAGTTGAATCTCTCAAAACTCTTTAAGTTCTGCAATATAACGACTAATTGGTACTACCTTATACAAAATGATTACATATCCTTATTTTGGAAGCAAGCAATCACACACTTATAGTTTGCTAGTCAGCTGCACGTAACGTTAAAAATCGGCAATTATAATGAATAAACCTGTAATTTTCACTTAAAATGCATTAAGGAGCATCAAATTTGACAAATCAAACCATGTCGTACTGAAAATTGACATGTCTTTCTCATGCAGAAATGTAAAATTATCCATGCATGTGCGTTTATACAGGTTAAGTTTTGCACGTATTATTTTTTGTAACTTTTCTGACTACCTTCAAAGCTCCAATCCTTCTTCATCATCTTTGTTGTACCGCACTGATGCAAGTGAATGCGAGCTGCTCGCCAGACGCGACTTCGTGTCCGATATGTGTACTATGCCTTCTCCATCTAGTGCTAGTTACGCCTCTGTGCTAATTAATTCAGCACAAACCTCTGTCATTGCAGCTGTGACTCACCTCGACCATTGGAGCCCAATCACAAGAGCGAGCTCAGTCTCAACCAGAGAGGCATGTGTCTCATGGTTAGCTATCTACAACTTGCTGTCTTACTAAAACCGTGCCTATCATATAGAGATCACCTCGCTGGTGTAGCAATGGCTGCAAGTAGCTGCTAGCATGAGCGAAGGGGATAAGGAAGAAAAGATTAAAAAAATGGGGTGGGGCCAACAAGCAGGAAAGCTATCTACTGTACTAGCTTTATGGATGTTTCTGGAATTGGGTAGAAAATAGTACTCGATGACACTGTAGCAGCGAATCCCAGAGACCAAAGGCCGTTGGATGATGTCTAATGAACGGCAGAACAAAATCGGCGAAATTAGCTTGAATTTTGATAATAAATCTTGGGCATTTTCCCTCGAACATGATTTATCAACTTTGGGTAGTCTCTGGACTAGTCTCCCTCGTCCACCAATTATTATCATAAACTACTGCGGAAAGTTGAGGGCAGTCCCTAGTCCCGAGCACTTCGCCCACTTCCCCTGGCCTCATCCCAGAGATCTCACACCAACCACCTCACCGTCGACTAGCCGCCAGTCTACAGCCCTCCGAAGAATCCCCAATGGCGGCGACGCCCCTACTAGAGCGCTCCTCACGCGAGCGCATCATCGAGTCTGGCCCACATGTCTTCCGTGCCTGCCGTGTGTCGGCAAGCACGACCGACTTCTCCGTCGGCGAGCCGCCGGCCGTGGGCGAGGGCGAGGCGTCCCCGTACACTATGACAGTGCACATCTTCTTCTCGAGGACGTACGAGCTCAGGAGGATGGCCGGCCCCCTCCCTGCCCCACTGGATGAGGACGATATCACCACTACACCCTGCGAAGAGGTGGTGCTGGATCTTGGCTTGCCTCCGAGGAAGCTGCGTAGTGGGGGCAATGTCGTGCGAACTATGCGCGAGATTCTTGCCCGTGTATGGCTGCTCAAGAACCTGAACCTCACGGAGGAGGAGTGGGACATCATCATGCCTTACGATGTTATGCACCTGATGTGGCAGCAGGCGTGTCGTCGGCTCGGTGGCCTCCACTTCGACCTCACCCTTAGGGTGGACCACCGGCTCATCGTCAACTTGCCGGCGCTGCAGGACAGTTGGGTCCTAGTTGCGCCGGAGGACGGCCACTGCAGCATATGCATGCTGGGGCTGTCGCAGCGCACAACGGTGCGTCTCCGGGGATGCAAACACCCGTTCCATAGGAAGTGCATCTTCTCCTGGTTTGTAACGAACGCCAGCTGCCCTATCTGCCGCGATAAAGTGCTGACCCATCTTATTTTCGATTTGTAGCATAGTATGAATAAAAACCCTGTATGATAGGGATGCCATGCCAACTTGAATCCTATGTCAAGAGAAATTCTATTTGATTGTGGTTATAAGATATTCTGCATTAGTTTGATCTATTATCATTCTATTTTCCTATGGGATATGACCCTATGAATCAAACAGCATGGGATTACTTCCACACAATTAAGTTTGACCAACTTTTAGTAGGACAACAAACATAAATAATTAGTCATCATGGGATTACAATCCAACAGATAATTGTCTTCAGGACTCATACATTTTCCAAATAGAAAAATCAAAACAAATCATGGTTCTTCATCTCACAGCATGATACAGAGACAAGAGTCATCATCATCATCATCATCATCATCATCATCACCTCCGTCTTCATTCTGATATTCGTGCATGGTCTCATCCTGCTCGTCCTGTCCATTCTCCTCCTGAGATTCACCAGGTAGCTTCAGTTTATCCATCTCTTTGTCGACTATGCTAACCTCAACAGTGAAATCTACTTCTCCATCATGTGCAGGGATACCTGTATCCAACGAGGTTTCATCAATGTCAGCAACTTTAGTTTGCATACAACCAGCGAAATCATCTTGCTGGGCACCAATTATTGGATCCGCATTCTCATCCAAATCATATATGTTCCTTGCCACAAACTTTTGCACATACTGCCATCCTTTTCTAGATCTGTCTTCCAAGAAAAGTACCTTGGCCGCTTGAGGTACCAAAATATAAGGATCATCCTTGTACCACTGAGCAGTAGTATCGACTGATATGAAATACCCATCATTTCTGGCACCTTTGCCCTTGTTTGGATCTTGGTTGTACCAATAACACTTAAATAGAACCACAGATCGGACAGTAACCTTATCACTATAGAACAACTGAATAACCTCTTCTATGTGACCATAATGGTCAAATGACTCTGATCTCTTTTTTCTGGTTGTCAAGTGATCTCCACTGGTTGTGATGCCACTATTTCGTGTCTTCAAATGTTGTTCACGCTCATAGGAGCTGTAATGGACACCATTGGCATTGCAAGCTGCAGCTACCAACACCCTCTTATCTGGACCACGTGATAGGACAAGGAGATCAGCACTAACAGCGCCTGGATTCTCCGCATGGAGTTTCGAGATCTACGATTACAAAATAGACAAGAGGTCATCTCATGTGAAAACACATAGACAAGTCAGAGTGCAATTGAACATCTTACATATTTCTCAAACCAGTCCTGAAACCCACTCCCACGTGCCGATAGCTTTCCATTCGTTTCCATGTACAACCTGCAAAACATAGCCAAGTCAGCTGAATATATTTCATTTTGATACAAGTTCATAGTATATGCGAGGAACTGAGTAGTTCGTGTGCATAGTACTCACTTAACATATTCATCAGCCTCTGTAGCATTATTCAGCACATACCAAGACAGCTGTTCAAATTCAGACTGCTCTAATGTTTTTTCGGTCCTCTTTCCTATTAGCTCAACACCATGTTTAAAAACAGATCCTCCAACTTCCAAAATTCTGCGACCCCGATTGAATCTGGTCTCAATATCAGGAATATATCTTGAGGCAAATGTATATGCTTCAGCAGCAATATACGCCACTGCAATGCAAGCCTCCGGTCTAGCTTTGTTCCTAACTGTATTCTTGAAAGTGCACAGTCGACGTTCTATAGGGTACATCCATCCATACTGTACCGGACCTCTTAAAAGTGCCTCATCAGGTAGATGAACAGCCAAATGCACCATCACATCAAAGAAGGCTGGAGGATATATCAGCTCCAGCTTGCACAGGATTACTGCTATGTCCACCTTAAGACGTTCTACAACAGCTCTGCTTAGAGTTTTACTACATATTTCCCTAAAGAACCTTCCCAACTCTGCAATCACGTTGTACATATTTGGCTTCACTAAATCTTTAATGCCAATAGCTAAAAGCCTTTGCAGCAGGATGTGACAATCGTGAGTTTTCAACCCTTGGAGCTTGTTTCCTTCAGCATTGAGACAATTTGCAATGTTGGAAGCAAATCCGAACGGGAACATCACACCTCGGAGGTACTCACAAAATAATCTCCTTTTAGGCATCGGCAATGTGAATTCCGCGCCTCGAAATTTATAATGTTTTTCCTTGCCTTTGTTCACTTTGTCATTACGATCCAGTTGCAAGTGCCTGTTAACATTCAATGTTGCACAATCAATCCTAGCATTTGAGCTATCTTTTGTCTTGGATGGAATGTTGAGTAATGTGCCGACAATGCTGTCACATATATTCTTCTCCATGTGCATGATATCAATATTATGCCGAAGCTTCTTACCAGCCCAATACGGCAAGTCCCAAAGAGTGGTCCTGCGCTTATAAAATATTCTCGGTCTATCATTTTCCATTTCCTTCCTCTTGGTACGTGCTGCTATTTCACCTCCCATCTTCCTTTTGGTAGCTGCTAGACTCAGTTCATCTCGTCTCTTCTTCCTTTTTCTATCTGCTACTACTGCTGCTGCATCTTCTGTATTCTTCTCTGCTGTACCTGCTGTGGCGGCTGGTGGTTTTCCTGGTTTAACATTTCTGACCGCTTCTAGGTGCGCCTCCAACTCGTGACTCTTAAAGTGCTGCGGTTTAGTCTTTTTACAGGCCTGATCACCAATAAATTGCAATTTTTTTCTATTTTTTCGGAAACTGTGATCTAATGGAAGGAAACGGCGATGGCCCATATAGCATATCTTGTTTATTATCCTCACTGCCAGCTGATCAGTATCACAGTGAACACATGCATTATAACCTGATGTTACTCTGCCTGACATAGTGCCCAAAGCTGGATAATCATGGGTGCAATACAGTACAGCAGCACGTAATAGAAAATTTTGTTCTTTAGGTTGACACACATCCCGTGTAGGGACACCCTCCCATAATGTTTGCAAGTCTCTAATAAGAGGCTGCATGAACACATCAAAATCCTTCCCAGGAGATTTGGGACCTGGGATGAGTAAGGCCATCATACAGTTCGACTGATCGGTGCATGTCCAGGGAGCCTGGTTGTAAGGTGTAACTAGTACTGGCCACATGCTATACGAGTTGCTCATGTTGCCAAATGGGTTGAATCCATCTGTAGCAAGGCCAAGTCTCAGGTTCCTTGGATCTGCAGCAAAATCTGGATGATCCAGGTCGAATTGCTTCCATTCATCGCCATCAGCAGGATGCCTCAGTAAATCAGGGTCGGGCGTGAGAATCTCTTTGTGCCATCTTGTTTCCCGAGATGTTTGTTCTGAAGCAAACAACCTCTGCAATCTTTGTACAAGTGGAAAGTATCTCAGAACCTTCCAAGGAATCTTTTTCTTACCACCAGCTCCATCATGTTTCCATCTTGATTCCTTACATACTGGACATTCATCGAGGTCATTATACTCCATCCAAAACAGTGCACAGTTATTTTTGCAAAAATCAATCTTCTCATATCCAAGTCCCAGTACCTTGATGTACTGCTTCACCTCATAAAAGGATTTTGGCAGTCCAGCCCCAGGGAGTGCATCGCTGTATGTCTTCGCAACTGCATTGAACGCTTTATTGGTAATCCCCTGGTATGACTTGTCATGAAGTAATTTCACAATTAATTCGAATCTTGACACAACAGAACCAGGGGCCACTAAGCGCTTAGCATCTTCTATCAGGTCATGGAAAAGAGGCTTTTTGTGATAACCATGGGGCTGTTGGCTTGCATATGGATACAGATCCCGTAACAAATTAGCAGTAGCCTCATCCTGGACGAGATCTTCAGGCTGATAACCATCAGAATAAAGAGGATCAATAATGTCAGGCTGATCATAGTGTTCACCATGGTTAATCCACCTGATATATGTCTGGTCCATCCCATAAACGAATAAATGATCTGAGACTACATGTTGAGGCTTGGACCCAATATTCAAACATACGCGGCATGGACAAATCACTTCCTTTGTCTTGTCGCCGTCAGTAAAATCACTAACGTGCTTCATGAAGTCTTCAATACCACTCAAATATGTTGGTGTGGTTAATGAGTCAAATAATATCCAAGTTCTGTCCATCTGTTGAGGAGATAGATGGTCAGAGAAGCGATAAGCTATTTCAACAAACAGGTCACCTACGAATGTAAGCAAGCATACCTGAGCAAACAGGTCGAATATAAAACTATAAATGCTACATTATTTGAGCCGATTTCAGCAAACAAACTGAGTGCAAAACTACGGCTACCTAGCGAACAGATTTTTTTAGGCTGACCACTGGGTTTCCCCACTTATTATTTTTTTATTAATAAAAAGAGGGAAATATGTACAAAAGTTGCTGGAGAGCAGCAACTAAAAGGATCATAGATCCCAAGCAGCAAAATATATATATAATGTTCTACCCATGATATGATTTCCTCTTTGCCTTATGAACAAGGAGAGCAATTTCATCCTTGAATCTCTTGTGCCATCTATAAATGCTTGGGGGGGAGGGGCGAACAGATCTATCGAAAGCAATACAATACCAACACATTCTTTCTTCTTTTTTGCCGTAATTCCGCCGATCTATTAGCAGTGCAAAGAAGCCAAAAGTAATAAGATTACATACAGGTTCATAGACCACCAGGGCCGTACCTGAGAATACGGAGGGCCTGAGCAAAACAAGAAATAGAGGCCCTCAACATGATCATTGGCAACTAAAATGATTTTATATATACTACTCACTCCATTTCAATAAACAATGCACCCTTGTTTTTCGTATTTTATCTTCGAAAAAATATTAATCTATATCTCTCTATTTAAAAATGATGTTTCAATTTTATGTAGATATACATGTATTTAGATGAGTTTAGTTTGCAGATACATGCAAGTTTTGATGAAGTTGAAACATATTTTTCAGGATGAAGTATATAAAAAAATTGATATAAAACTGGTATCATTAGAAAGTATTTTCCAACACGATTCTAACAATGCTGCTTATGTATTATATGATCGTGATATTGTTGTCCTATTTATTTGGTCAAGGTTCACATTGAAATGTGGTAAAATAAATTAAAAGAAGTGCATCGTGTGAAAAGGCAATCTAAGAATTCAAAAGTGCTAATTGTTAGTCGAAACATGACATCATTGAGACAAAATATTAATATTCATTGGAAGACTAACTGAATTAGCTGCACTCGCGATGAAAGAGAAAGAGAAGATACGGGTAAGAGCAAGTACAATAAGGTACAGTCTTTTTTTTGTTTGTTTGGGTTGCTCATCAAGCTTATCGCTCGATACAATAAGGTACAGTCAGCGGGAGTGGTGTTTGGAACATGGGTGCATAGTGGGTGGTATCATAGAGTACTATCATAGATATGCTATATTTATTATAGTGGAGTATTGAGGGAAAATCGGCTAAATCAATTTGAAGAAAATCGACAAAGTCAAATTAGAGGAAATTCTTCATCGATGATCAGATTTCTTACATAGAAGAGCTGATTGCCCTCAAAAGGAAGAATCTATCCATCTTCATTGATTTAAAAGGGGATTTCTTACAAGGAGAAGCTGATTGCTCAACAAAAGGGGAACAGATTGCTACGGCTAGTCTTATGCTAGTAAATCCCTACTCTAAGGGCTGTTGCCGTCTTCGTCGTCGCTGGGGTAGCTGCCGTCATTGCTACTGTCGACGAATTCCTCGTCGCTGCTACTGTGACCTTCAGCGGAGGCCTCTTCCTCTTCATCATCATCCTCCTCATCGGACCAGGCCCAGCCACGGATGCGCTTTGGTGGCGGTTCATCGGAGGAGGTGTCGTCCTCTGGTTCCTTCTTCGTGTCGGAGGAGATGTCTTCGTCTTCGTCGTCCTCTTCTTCTTCTTCTTCTTCTTTGGTGGAGGAAGTGAATTTACCCCGGAAGAGAGGGTCGTCGTCGTCGCTCTCCGCCTCCAGTTCTCCGTCAATCAGGAATCGGAGGTCATCTTCCCCGTCAGTCAGGGGCATGTCGCCATCCGACCAGACGAGGTCCTCGGGTCGACCCTCTGGTACGAAGTCGAAGTCGAACTCTTGCTCGTCCCAATGCTTGGGAGCGCGCCTATTGTACGCTTCCATCTGGCTGACCTCTGGCTCCAGCTCACTCGAGGAAAAGGATTGGGAGGAGGAAGAGGAAGACATGGTTACAGAGGAGGAGGGTTTTTGGGCCGATGGCTGGTTTGAAGCAGGAGGATGAAGAAGTGAACTGTTCGATGCGGTTAAATAAAAAGAGACATGTGGTGGTCATGTGGCAAATAATAGACACTTTTAAGAAAAGTGTGGCAAATCATAAAATATTCAAAACTGTCAAATCGTGCAGAGAAGTTGAGAAGGCAAGGCGTCATGATGAAGAATACTGCGACGGTTCTGCTCTGCCACGACATGACCCCTCGAAGGAAAAACAGATGGTTTTGATATTATCATTACCAAAACCAGGGGGGCATGTGTTATCACCGGATTTTGGCCAAATCAATCGGATGTCTAATCAATCGGTTACATGCACTAGCTCAGTGTTCGCATGGCTGCACGCCACATGTATTAGCACCGCATGTATACATATACATCACTCATCTTGATTAATTGCTCAGCTCATTAAACTATCAAAGATCTTGCACGGCTTGGACGCAGGGTATGCCGTGGCATATACGGCATACCCTGTAGATCCGCCACTGCAAACAAGGAGAGCCATTTCATCCTTGAATCTCTTGCGGCTTCTGTAAAAGCTTGGGGGCGAACAGATCAATCGAAAGCAATATAATACCAACAAATTCTTTCTTCTTTTTGGCCGTAAATCCACCGATGTATTAGCAGTGCAAAGAACCCAGAAGTAATAAGATTACAAACAGGTCCATAGAGGACTGGCACCAAGCGACGACTACAGACATTGGGCAATGGTGAGCAGTACAGTGTACAGTACGAACGAATTCGAGCAAATAGGTAAAGCGGAAAACAATGTCAAACAAACACATCGAGAGGAAAACAATATCAACCGATCGATTCGAACGAACTAACGAACTTATAAGGGCTGGGCGACGGCGACTGACTTCGATTGAGCTATAATGAATCGTACTTGCCCAGGCCTGAAGATAGCATGCATACCGTGAGGATCTACCAGCTGACCGCGCCTGCCGGTGCGGCTGGAGAAGAACGGCGCCACCAGCAGTCGCCGGCTGACGCGGCTGATAGACAGCGTGGGGAAGTTTTGGTGCGCGGCCTGGTTCACCGAGGGTGTGTCTAGAGAAGAACAGGGCGCCGAAGGAGGTGTCTAGAGAAGAACAAGGTGGGCTGGGTGCTGAGTTAAAGGCGAGCGTTCGAAATATTGGGCGCGCGTTCGAAAGTTTAGGTGCGCGAGGGAGGTGTCTGCTGTGCTGAGTTAAAGGCGAGCGTTCGAAATTTCCCCGTCCTCTTCTTTTTTGGGCTAATCTATCTATACCTCTATTCTATCTACATGTTTTTTATTTTTTTCTATTCTATACATGAGTTTTTGAAATTGAATTTTTTCACTCTGTCAGCCTTCCGGCCAATGCTCATTTGAAGTAATTGAAGCTGTTGATTTGCAGCTTAGAGGTGCTATCTACCGCTCATCATACAAGGACTCTTCAGATCTAAACGGCTGTGAATGCACGGATTCGTCACCCATCCTTCCCTTGGACTGGCGATGCTGAAAGCCTGAAACACTGGAACCCTCTAGATACTTCGGGATACCTCACTGCCCCACATTATTAGACAGGCCTTTTCCGACACGGGAAGTCAAAAGTTGGGGGCTCCATGCAGTACATATGAATACTCGCTAGCTGCATGGTCTAGAAGCAGACTAGAGTAAATCATCAATTCGTCAAATCAATTGGTGTATAATTTTTTTTAGGAGCTAAGACGCCTGCATGAACCATTTTATCAACTTGAATGCTTACTACATGACATAAGAAGACTATGTACTTTGGTTTTTCATTTTTCTGATTTTTTAAATTTTGTGCCCACTTGAATCTTGGTCAAATCCTAGGTTTGACCAAGATTAAACAAGTTTAAAACATGAAAATGAAAAGGTAATCATGGATCCTTCTTAGTCACTCTAAAATGAAGCTTTTGGGATGTTCTTGAAATTTCCATGTTTGAAACCCAAAACGACTTCTCTTCATGCTTGACTTCATAAGACAGAGTTTAGGGGTTAGGGGGTAGATACATGATTTGTCTAGTTTGCATATGTCTAGACCTTTTTTGTCAACTTTAATGCTTACTATATGACATAAGAAGATTATGTGCTTTGGTTTTTCATTTTTCTATTTTTTTTGAATTTTATGCCCATATATTTGAATCTTTGTCAAATCCTAGGTTTGACCAGGATTTAAACAAGTTTAAAACATGAAAATGAAAAGGTAAGCCTGGATCCTTCTTAGTCACTCTAAAATGAAGCTTTTGGGAGGTTCTTGAAATTTCCATGTTTGAAACCCAAAACTCAAGCTAGTTGATAAACAAAGTCTAGACATATTCAAACCAGAAAAATCATGTATCTACCCCTAACCCTAAACTTTGTCTTAATTATGAAGTCAAGCACGAAGAGAAGTCGTTTTGGGTTTCAAACATGGACATTTCAAAAACCCTCCCAAAAGCATTGTGGTGTGACGTACTAAGAAGGATACATGCTTACATTTTCAACAACCCCCCTAAAAGCTTCATTATAGAGTGACTAAGAAGGATCCAGTCTGGCGGGCTTACCTTTTATTTTCTTGTTTTAAACTTGTTCAAATCTCGGTCAAACCTAGGATTTGACCAAGATTCAAAATGTGCATCAAAATTTAAAAAAAATAAAAACCAAATTAAAGCACATAGTGTTCTTATGTCATATAGTAAGCATTAAAGTTGATAAACAAGGTCTAGACACATATTCAAACAAGACAAATCATGTATCTATACCCCTAACCCCTAAACTCTATCTTATGAAGTCAACAACATGAAGAGAAGTGGTTTTGGGTTTCAAACATGGAAATTTCAAAAACCTCCCAAAAGCTTCATTTTAGAGTGACTAATATATATAAGAAGGATCCATGCCTGCTTACCACCTTTTCATTTTCATATTTTAAACTTGTTTAAATCCGTGTCAAATTAAACCAAGGATTTGACCAAAAGATTCAAATGGGCATAAAATTTAAAAAAAATCAGAAAAATGAAAAACAAAAGCATATAGTCTTCTTATGTCATATAGTAAGCATTCAAGTTGATAAACAAGGTTTGGACATGCATATTCAAACCTAGGCAAATCATGTATCTATCCCCTAGCCCCTAAACTCTATCTTATGAAGTCAAGCATGAAGAGAAGTGGTTTTGGGTTTCAAACATGAAAATTTCAAGAACATCCCAAAAACTTCATTTTAGAGTGACTAAGAAAGGATACAGGCTTCCCCTTTTCATTTTCATGTTTTATACTTGTTTAAATCTTGGTCAAACCTAGGATTTGACAAAGATTCAAATGTGCATCAAAATAAAAAAATCAGAAAAATTAAAAACCAAAGCACATAGTTTTCTTATGTCATATAGTTAGCATTAAAGTTGATATAAACAAGGTCTAGATATATTCAAACAAGAAAAATCATGTATCTACCCCTAACCCTAAACTCTGTCTTATGTAGTCAAGCATGAAGAGAAGTGGTTTTGGGTTTCAAACTTGGAAATTTCAAGAACCCCCCAAAAGCTTCATTTTAGAGTGACTAAAGGATCCAGGTTGGGCTTACCTTTTATTTTCATGTTTTAAAATTGTTCAAATCTTGGTCAAACCGTACCTAGGATTTGATCAAGATTCAAATGGGCATAAAATTTCAAAAAAAATGAAAAACCAAAGCATATAGCCTTCTTATGTCATATAGTAAGCACTCAAGTTGGTAAACAAGGTCTAGACATATTCAAACCAGAAAAATCATGTTTCTACCCCTAGCCCTAAACTTTGTCTTATGAAGTCAAGCACGAAGAGAAGTCGTTTTGGATTTCAAACATGGAAATTTCAAAAACCTTCCCAAAAGCTTCATTTTGGAGTGACTAAGAAGGATACAGGCTTACCTTTTCATTTTCATGTTTTAAACTTGTTTAAATATTGGTTAAGCCTAGGATTTGACCAAGATCAAATGGGCATAAAAATTCAGAAAAAATCAAAAAAAATGAAAACCAAAGCACATAGTATTATTATGTCATATAGTAAGCATTATATTCAAGTTGATAAACAAGGTCTAAACAACAAACTAGACAAATCATGTATCTACCCCCTAACCCTAAACTCTGTCTTATGAAGTCAAGCATGAAGAGAAGTGGTTTTGGGTTTGAAACATGGAAATTTCAAAAAACTCCCAAAAGCTTCTCATTTTTGAGTGACTAAGAAGGATTCAGGCTTACCTTTTCATTTTCATGTTTTAAACTTGTTCAAATCTTGGTCAAACTTAGGATTTGACCAAGATTCAAATGGGCATAAAAATTGGGAGGAAGGGTATGAATTACAATTCAAAAAAACAAGGTAACTTAAATACTTGGATGCCCCAAAGATGTGTGGAAGCCCAGAACAATGGCAAAACATGTGCGCACGCTGCATCCAATTCAAGTAGAACACATAGTAGGCATCGATAGTTTGACCTAAATTTGAAATCAAAGAGAAGGTGGTTAGAAAAAATCGAAATTGGCAAAGCAAAGCATGAAATCATAAATTTGTGATGCACTATAGCTATGAAAAGTATCAAACAATGCATACCAAAATGATTTTTTAGAGGAATACTAGTTCAACTTATTTTAATTTTATATTAGTAGCCCAAAATCGAACTAGTAGTTGGATATTTTTGAACTTGATCTGTAGTAGTGGGCAAAACCCTAGTTTAACCTATTTAATCATAGATTCGTAGGTCGATTTTTCTACTTTTTTATTATTACTATGCAGCACATGTGTGTTTGCCCGTCGAGTGAAACTCGGAGGAAGAGGGATCACTCGGAAGGAGAGAAGAAGGGAGAGAATTATGGTGTCTCCCCTTTTTCGGGTGATGATGTTGACTTTTGTGCAGGGTTTGTCAGTGAGCAGGAGGTGCGAGCGAGCGAGCGAGCGAGTCGAGCGAGGCCGAGAATGAGAGAGATTTTTTTGTGAGAGGGACAACCGAAGGATCCAGAAGGACCCACAGACTTCCAATACGCATCTGATGCGTCTTCTCTTGACAAAGAAAATGGCTGGGAGTTTGCGTACCTATTGCACGTGACTTGTGCTCACTGAAGTGTGGGACCTCACGCATGGGCACCACACGTAAGTGACAGACCTGTTGATGTAAAAACTCGGTTGATTATTATACTACTACATTTATACAAAGTTTCCTATGGATTCAAGGGTACGAAAGCCAAGTTAAATCATTTACATGACATTATTTTTTCCATGAAGCCAAGTTAACTCATTTATCAATTGGTACATTTTGGAGTGACTAAGAAGGATCCAGGCTTACCTTTTCATTTTCATGTTTTAAACATGTTTAAATCTTGGTCAAACCTATGACTTGACCAAGATTCAAATGGGCATAAAAATTCAAAAAAAAGAAAAACAAAAGCACACCGTCTTCCTATGTCATATATCAAGGTGATAAACAAGGTCTGACATATTCAAACCACAAAAATCATGTATCTACCCCCTAACCCTAAACAAGGATCCAGGCTTACCCTTTTCATTTTCATGTTTTTAAACTTGTTCAAATCTTGGTCAAACTTAGGATTTGACGAAGATTCAAATGGGCGTAAAAATACTTAGAAAAATCATGTACGTATCTACCCCAAACCCTAAACTCTATCTTACGAAGCCAAGCATGAAGAGAAGTGGTTTTGGGTTTCAAACATGGAAATTTCAAAAACCTCCCAAAAGCTTCATTTTAGAGTGACTAAGAAGGATCCATGCTTACCTTTTATTTTCATGTTTTAAACATGTTCAAATCTTGGTCAAACCGTACGTACCTAGGATTTGACCAAGATTCAAATGGGCATAAAAATTCAAAAAAAAATGAAAAACCAAAGCACATAGCCTAGCTTCTTATATATGCCATATAGTAAGCACTCAAGCTAGTTGATAAACAAAGTCTAGACATATTCAAACCAGAAAAATCATGTATCTACCCCTAACCCTAAACTTTGTCTTAATTATGAAGTCAAGCACGAAGAGAAGTCGTTTTGGGTTTCAAACATGGACATTTCAAAAACCCTCCCAAAAGCATTGTGGTGTGACGTACTAAGAAGGATACATGCTTACATTTTCAACAACCCCCCTAAAAGCTTCATTATAGAGTGACTAAGAAGGATCCAGTCTGGCGGGCTTACCTTTTATTTTCTTGTTTTAAACTTGTTCAAATCTCGGTCAAACCTAGGATTTGACCAAGATTCAAAATGTGCATCAAAATTTTAAAAAAATAAAAACCAAATTAAAGCACATAGTGTTCTTATGTCATATAGTAAGCATTAAAGTTGATAAACAAGGTCTAGACACATATTCAAACAAGACAAATCATGTATCTATACCCCTAACCCCTAAACTCTATCTTATGAAGTCAACAACATGAAGAGAAGTGGTTTTGGGTTTCAAACATGGAAATTTCAAAAACCTCCCAAAAGCTTCATTTTAGAGTGACTAATATATATAAGAAGGATCCATGCCTGCTTACCACCTTTTCATTTTCATATTTTAAACTTGTTTAAATCCGTGTCAAATTAAACCAAGGATTTGACCAAAAGATTCAAATGGGCATAAAATTTTAAAAAAAATCAGAAAAATGAAAAACAAAAGCATATAGTCTTCTTATGTCATATAGTAAGCATTCAAGTTGATAAACAAGGTTTGGACATGCATATTCAAACCTAGGCAAATCATGTATCTATCCCCTAGCCCCTAAACTCTATCTTATGAAGTCAAGCATGAAGAGAAGTGGTTTTGGGTTTCAAACATGAAAATTTCAAGAACATCCCAAAAACTTCATTTTAGAGTGACTAAGAAAGGATACAGGCTTCCCTTTTCATTTTCATGTTTTATACTTGTTTAAATCTTGGTCAAACCTAGGATTTGACAAAGATTCAAATGTGCATCAAAATAAAAAAATCAGAAAAATTAAAAACCAAAGCACATAGTTTTCTTATGTCATATAGTTAGCATTAAAGTTGATATAAACAAGGTCTAGATATATTCAAACAAGAAAAATCATGTATCTACCCCTAACCCTAAACTCTGTCTTATGTAGTCAAGCATGAAGAGAAGTGGTTTTGGGTTTCAAACTTGGAAATTTCAAGAACCCCCAAAAGCTTCATTTTAGAGTGACTAAAGGATCCAGGTTGGGCTTACCTTTTATTTTCATGTTTTAAAATTGTTCAAATCTTGGTCAAACCGTACCTAGGATTTGATCAAGATTCAAATGGGCATAAAATTTCAAAAAAAATGAAAAACCAAAGCATATAGCCTTCTTATGTCATATAGTAAGCACTCAAGTTGGTAAACAAGGTTTTGAAATTTCCATGTTTGAAACCCAAAACCACTTATCTTCATGCTTGTCATAAGACAGAGTTTAGGGGTTAGGGGTAGATACATGATTTGTCTAGCTAGTTTGAATATGTCCAGACCTTGTTTATCAACTTTAATGCTTACTATATGACATATAAGAAGACTATGTGCGCTTTGGTTTTTCATTTTTCTGTTTTTTTATTTTATGCCCATTTGAATCTTGGTCAAATCCTAGAGATTGACTTCACAAGACAGAGTTTAGGGTTAGGGGTAGATATACACATGATTTTTCTGGTTTGAATATGTCTAGACCTTGTTTATCAACTTGAGTGTTTACTATATGACATAATTAAGAAGGCTATGTGCTTTGGTTTTTCATTCTTTAGATTTTTTGTCTGAATTTTTATGCCCATTTGAATCTTGGTCAAATCCTAGCTAGGTTTGACCAAGATTTAAATAAGTTTAAAACATGGAAATGAAAAGGTAAGCATCGATCCTTCTTAGTCGCTCTAAAATGAAGCTGAATTTTGGGAGGTTTTTGAAATTTCCATGTTTGAAACCCAAAACCACTTCTCTTCATGCTTGACTTCATAAGACGAAGTTTAGGGTCGATAGGGGTAGATACATGATTTGTCTGGTTAATTTGGATATATCTAGACCTTGTTTATCAACTTGAATGCTTACGATATGACATAAGAACACTATGTGCTTTTATTTTTTTGTGCCCATTTGAATCTTGGTCAAATCATAGGTTTGACCAAGATTTAAACAAGTATAGAACATGAAAATGAAAAGGGAAGCCTGTATCCTTCTTAGTCACCCTAAAATGAAGTTTTGGGAGGTTTTTGAAATTTCCATGTTTGAAACCCAAAACTACTTCTCTTCATTCTTGACTTCTTAAGACATAGTTTAGGGGTTAGCGGGTAGATACATGATTTGTATGGTTTGAATATGTCTAGACCTTGTTTATCAACTTTAATGCTTACTACATGACATAAGAAGACTATGTGCTTTGGTTTTTCAATTTTCTTTTTTTTTGAATTTTCTGCCAATTTTGTTTGACCAAGATTTAGACAAGTTTTACACGTGAAAACGAATAAGTAAGCCTGGATCCTTCTTAGTCACTCCAAAATGTACCAATTGATAGGTGCGTTAACTTTGCTTCATGGAAAAAATAATGTCATGTAAATGAGTTAACTTGGATTTCCTACCCTTGAATCCATAGGAAACTTTGTTCTAATGCACTATAATAATCAACCGAGTTTTTACACCAACAGGTCTGTCACTTACGTGTGGTGCCCATGCGTGAGGTCCCACACTTCAGTGAGCACAAGTCACGTGCAATAGGTACGCAAACTCCCATCCATTTTCTTTGTCAAGAGAAGACGCATCAGGATGCGTATTGGAAGTCTGTGGGTCCTTCTGGATCCTTCGGTCGTCCCTCTCACAAAAAAAACAAATCTCTCTCATTCTCGGCCTCGCTCGACTCGCTCGCTCGCTCGCTCGCACCTCCTGCTCACTGACAAACCCTGCACAAAAGTCAACATCATCACCCGAAAAAGGGGAGACACCATAATTCTCTCCCTTCTTCTCTCCTTCCGAGTGATCCCTCTTCCTCCGAGTTTCACTCGACGGGCAAACACACATGTGCTGCATAGTAATAATAAAAAGGTAGAAAAATCGACCTACGAATCTATAATTAAATAGGTTAAACTAGGGCTTTGCCCAGTACTACAGATCAAGGTTCAAAAAATCCAACTACGGGGTTCGAACAACCCCATTTCTAATCCAAGATTTTTTTCGACCTCATCCAATGGCCTCAAACTATAGGCCGGGTTAGCATCTAGTGCAGTATGTGTGAGAATGTATGCACTATGTGTGCTATAACTTGTGTGTCTTTCAAATTTGAACCAAATTTGAATAAGTTTGAAATATTTGAAATGGGGCTTTTGGCTTAAACGTTTGAAACCCAAAACGACTTCTCCTCATGCTAGACTTCATAAGACCGAGTTTAGGGTTAGGGGGTAGATACATGATTTGTCTGGTTTGAATATGTCTAAACCTTGTTTATCAACTTGAATGCTTACTATATGACATAAGAAGACCATGTGCTTTTGTTTTTCATTTTTCTATTTTTTTAAGAATTTTATGCACATTTGATTCTGGTCAAATCCTAGGTTCGATAGGGGTAGATACATGATTTGTCTTGTTTGAATATGTCTAGACCTTGTTTATCAACTTGAATGCTTACTTTATGACTTAAGAGGACTATGTGCATTGGTATTTCATTTTTTGATTTTTATGCCCATTTGAGAATCTTGGTAAAATCCTAGGTTTGTTGAGCAAGATTTAAACAAGTTTAACATGTGAAAATGATAAGGTAATTAAGTCCGGATCTTTCTCTTAGTAACTCTAAAATGAAGCTTTTGGGAGGTTCTTGAATTTACCATGTTTGAAACCCAAAACCACCGTACTTCTGTTCATGCTTGACTTCATAAGACAGAGTTTAGGGTTAGGGGTAGATACATGATTTTTCTGGTTTGAATATGTCTAGACCATGTTTATCAATTTGAATGCTTACTATATGACATAAGAAGGCTATGTGCTTTTGTTTTTCATTCTTTCGATTTTTTTCTGAATTGTTATGCCCATTTGAATCTTGGTCAAATCCTAGGTTCGACCAAGATTTAAACAAGTTTAAAACATGACAATGAAAAGGTAATTAATCATGGATCCTTCTTAATTAACCAGCCGGTCTAATTAAAATGAAGCTTTTTGGGAGGTTTTTGAAATTTCCATGTTTGAAACCCAAAACCACACTTCTCTGCTTCATGCTTGACTTCATATATAATTAAGACAAAGTTTAGGGTTAGGGGTACATGATTTGTCTGGTTTGAATATGTCTAGACCTTGTTTATGAACTTTTGAATGCTTACTATATGACATAAGAAGAATATGTGCTTTGGTTTTTTATTTTATCTATTTTTTTATTTTATGCCCATTTGAATATTGGTCAAATCCTAGGTTTGACCAAGATTTAAACAAGTTTAAAACATGAAAATGAAAAGGTAAGCCTGGATCCTTCTTAACTAGTCACTCTAAAACGAAGCTTTAATTTTGGGAGGTTTTTGAAATTTCCATGTTTGAAACCAAAAACCACTTCTCTTCATGCTTGACTTCATAAGACAGAGTTATTTATGGTTTTAGAGGGGTAGATACATGATTTGTCTTATTTGAATATGTCTAGCTAGACCTTGTTTATCAACTTTTGAATGCTTACTATATATATGTATGTGACATAAGAAAACTATGTGCTTTGGTTTTTCATTTTTCTGATTTTTTTTGGAATTTTGATGCACATTTGAATCTTGGTCAAATCCTAGGTTTGACCAAGATTTAAACAAGTATAGATCATGAAAATGAAAATGGAAGCCTGTATCCTTCTTAGTCACCCTAAAATGAAGTTTTTGGGAGGTTTTTGAAATTTCCATGTTTGAAACCCAAAACCACTTATCTTCATGCTTGACTTCGTCATAAGACAGAGTTTAGGGGTTAGGGGGTAGATACATGATTTGTCTAGCTAGTTTGAATATGTCCAGACCTTGTTTATCAACTTTAATGCTTACTATATGACATATAAGAAGACTATGTGCGCTTTGGTTTTTCATTTTTCTGTTTTTTTATTTTATGCCCATTTGAATCTTGGTCAAATCCTAGAGATTGACTTCACAAGACAGAGTTTAGGGTTAGGGGTAGATATACACATGATTTTTCTGGTTTGAATATGTCTAGACCTTGTTTATCAACTTGAGTGTTTACTATATGACATAATTAAGAAGGCTATGTGCTTTGGTTTTTCATTCTTTAGATTTTTTGTCTGAATTTTTATGCCCATTTGAATCTTGGTCAAATCCTAGCTAGGTTTGACCAAGATTTAAATAAGTTTAAAACAAGGAAATGAAAAGGTAAGCATCGATCCTTCTTAGTCGCTCTAAAATGAAGCTGAATTTTGGGAGGTTTTTGAAATTTCCATGTTTGAAACCCAAAACCACTTCTCTTCATGCTTGACTTCATAAGACGAAGTTTAGGGTCGATAGGGGGTAGATACATGATTTGTCTGGTTAATTTGGATATATCTAGACCTTGTTTATCAACTTGAATGCTTACGATATGACATAAGAACACTATGTGCTTTTTTTATTTTTTTGTGCCCATTTGAATCTTGGTCAAATCATAGGTTTGACCAAGATTTAAACAAGTATAGAACATGAAAATGAAAAGGGAAGCCTGTATCCTTCTTAGTCACCCTAAAATGAAGTTTTGGGAGGTTTTTGAAATTTCCATGTTTGAAACCCAAAACCACTTCTCTTCATTCTTGACTTCTTAAGACATAGTTTAGGGGTTAGCGGGTAGATACATGATTTGTATGGTTTGAATATGTCTAGACCTTGTTTATCAACTTTAATGCTTACTACATGACATAAGAAGACTATGTGCTTTGGTTTTTCATTTTTCTGTTTTTTTTTTGAATTTTCTGCCAATTTTGTTTGACCAAGATTTAGACAAGTTTTACACGTGAAAACGAATAAGTAAGCCTGGATCCTTCTTAGTCACTCCAAAATGTACCAATTGATAGGTGCGTTAACTTTGCTTCATGGAAAAAATAATGTCATGTAAATGAGTTAACTTGGATTTCCTACCCTTGAATCCATAGGAAACTTTGTTCTAATGCACTATAATAATCAACCGAGTTTTTACACCAACAGGTCTGTCACTTACGTGTGGTGCCCATGCGTGAGGTCCCACACTTCAGTGAGCACAAGTCACGTGCAATAGGTACGCAAACTCCCAGACATTTTCTTTGTCAAGAGAAGACGCATCAGGATGCGTATTGGAAGTCTGTGGGTCCTTCTGGATCCTTCGGTCGTCCCTCTCAAAAAAAAAATCTCTCTCATTCTCGGCCTCGCTCGACTCGCTCGCTCGCTCGCTCGCACCTCCTGCTCACTGACAAACCCTGCACAAAAGTCAACATCATCACCCGAAAAAGGGGAGACACCATAATTCTCTCCCTTCTTCTCTCCTTCCGAGTGATCCCTCTTCCTCCGAGTTTCACTCGACGGGCAAACACACATGTGCTGCATAGTAATAATAAAAAGGTAGAAAAATCGACCTACGAATCTATAATTAAATAGGTTAAACTAGGGCTTTGCCCAGTACTACAGATCAAGGTTCAAAAAATCCAACTACGGGGTTCGAACAACCCCATTTCTAATCCAAGATTTTTTTCGACCTCATCCAATGGCCTCAAACTATAGGCCGGGTTAGCATCTAGTGCAGTATGTGTGAGAATGTATGCACTATGTGTGCTATAACTTGTGTGTCTTTCAAATTTGAACCAAATTTGAATAAGTTTGAAATATTTGAAATGGGGCTTTTGGCTTAAACGTTTGAAACCCAAAACGACTTCTCCTCATGCTAGACTTCATAAGACCGAGTTTAGGGTTAGGGGGTAGATACATGATTTGTCTGGTTTGAATATGTCTAAACCTTGTTTATCAACTTGAATGCTTACTATATGACATAAGAAGACCATGTGCTTTTGTTTTTCATTTTTCTATTTTTTTAAGAATTTTATGCACATTTGATTCTGGTCAAATCCTAGGTTCAACCAAGATTTAAACAAGTTTCAAGCATGAAAATGAAAACGTAAGCCAAGATCCTTCTTAATTAGTCACTCTAAAATATATGAAGCTTTTGGGACGTACTTGAAATTTCCATGTTTGAAACCCAAAACCAATTCTCTTCATGATTGACTTCATAAGACAGAGTTTAGGGTTAGGGGTAGATATACACATGATTTTTCTGGTTTGAATATGTCTAGACCTAGCTTGTTTATCAACTTGAGTGTTTACTATATGACATAATTAAGAAGGCTATGTGCTTTGGTTTTTCATTCTTTAGATTTTTTGTCTGAATTTTTATGCCCATTTGAATCTTGGTCAAATCCTAGCTAGGTTTGACCAAGATTTAAATAAGTTTAAAACATGGAAATGAAAAGGTAAGCATCGATCCTTCTTAGTCGCTCTAAAATGAAGCTGAATTTTGGGAGGTTTTTGAAATTTCCATGTTTGAAACCCAAAACCACTTCTCTTCATGCTTGACTTCATAAGACGAAGTTTAGGGTCGATAGGGGGTAGATACATGATTTGTCTTGTTTGAATATGTCTAGACCTTGTTTATCAACTTGAATGCTTACTTTATGACTTAAGAGGACTATGTGCATTGGTATTTCATTTTTTGATTTTTATGCCCATTTGAGAATCTTGGTAAAATCCTAGGTTTGTTGAGCAAGATTTAAACAAGTTTAACATGTGAAAATGATAAGGTAATTAAGTCTGGATCTTTCTCTTAGTAACTCTAAAATGAAGCTTTTGGGAGGTTCTTGAATTTACCATGTTTGAAACCCAAAACCACCGTACTTCTGTTCATGCTTGACTTCATAAGACAGAGTTTAGGGTTAGGGGTAGATACATGATTTTTCTGGTTTGAATATGTCTAGACCATGTTTATCAATTTGAATGCTTACTATATGACATAAGAAGGCTATGTGCTTTTGTTTTTCATTCTTTCGATTTTTTTCTGAATTGTTATGCCCATTTGAATCTTGGTCAAATCCTAGGTTCGACCAAGATTTAAACAAGTTTAAAACATGACAATGAAAAGGTAATTAATCATGGATCCTTCTTAATTAACCAGCCGGTCTAATTAAAATGAAGCTTTTTGGGAGGTTTTTGAAATTTCCATGTTTGAAACCCAAAACCACACTTCTCTGCTTCATGCTTGACTTCATATATAATTAAGACAAAGTTTAGGGTTAGGGGGTACATGATTTGTCTGGTTTGAATATGTCTAGACCTTGTTTATGAACTTTTGAATGCTTACTATATGACATAAGAAGAATATGTGCTTTGGTTTTTTATTTTATCTATTTTTTTATTTTATGCCCATTTGAATATTGGTCAAATCCTAGGTTTGACCAAGATTTAAACAAGTTTAAAACATGAAAATGAAAAGGTAAGCCTGGATCCTTCTTAACTAGTCACTCTAAAACGAAGCTTTAATTTTGGGAGGTTTTTGAAATTTCCATGTTTGAAACCAAAAACCACTTCTCTTCATGCTTGACTTCATAAGACAGAGTTATTTATGGTTTTAGAGGGGTAGATACATGATTTGTCTTATTTGAATATGTCTAGCTAGACCTTGTTTATCAACTTTTGAATGCTTACTATATATATGTATGTGACATAAGAAAACTATGTGCTTTGGTTTTTCATTTTTCTGATTTTTTTGGAATTTTGATGCACATTTGAATCTTGGTCAAATCCTAGGTTTGACCAAGATTTAAACAAGTATAGATCATGAAAATGAAAATGGAAGCCTGTATCCTTCTTAGTCACCCTAAAATGAAGTTTTTGGGAGGTTTTTGAAATTTCCATGTTTGAAACCCAAAACCACTTATCTTCATGCTTGACTTCGTCATAAGACAGAGTTTAGGGGTTAGGGGGTAGATACATGATTTGTCTAGCTAGTTTGAATATGTCCAGACCTTGTTTATCAACTTTAATGCTTACTATATGACATATAAGAAGACTATGTGCGCTTTGGTTTTTCATTTTTCTGTTTTTTTATTTTATGCCCATTTGAATCTTGGTCAAATCCTAGAGATTGACTTCACAAGACAGAGTTTAGGGTTAGGGGTAGATATACACATGATTTTTCTGGTTTGAATATGTCTAGACCTTGTTTATCAACTTGAGTGTTTACTATATGACATAATTAAGAAGGCTATGTGCTTTGGTTTTTCATTCTTTAGATTTTTTGTCTGAATTTTTATGCCCATTTGAATCTTGGTCAAATCCTAGCTAGGTTTGACCAAGATTTAAATAAGTTTAAAACATGGAAATGAAAAGGTAAGCATCGATCCTTCTTAGTCGCTCTAAAATGAAGCTGAATTTTGGGAGGTTTTTGAAATTTCCATGTTTGAAACCCAAAACCACTTCTCTTCATGCTTGACTTCATAAGACGAAGTTTAGGGTCGATAGGGGGTAGATACATGATTTGTCTGGTTAATTTGGATATATCTAGACCTTGTTTATCAACTTGAATGCTTACGATATGACATAAGAACACTATGTGCTTTTTTTATTTTTTTGTGCCCATTTGAATCTTGGTCAAATCATAGGTTTGACCAAGATTTAAACAAGTATAGAACATGAAAATGAAAAGGGAAGCCTGTATCCTTCTTAGTCACCCTAAAATGAAGTTTTGGGAGGTTTTTGAAATTTCCATGTTTGAAACCCAAAACCACTTCTCTTCATTCTTGACTTCTTAAGACATAGTTTAGGGGTTAGCGGGTAGATACATGATTTGTATGGTTTGAATATGTCTAGACCTTGTTTATCAACTTTAATGCTTACTACATGACATAAGAAGACTATGTGCTTTGGTTTTTCATTTTTCTGTTTTTTTTTGAATTTTCTGCCAATTTTGTTTGACCAAGATTTAGACAAGTTTTACACGTGAAAACGAATAAGTAAGCCTGGATCCTTCTTAGTCACTCCAAAATGTACCAATTGATAGGTGCGTTAACTTTGCTTCATGGAAAAAATAATGTCATGTAAATGAGTTAACTTGGATTTCCTACCCTTGAATCCATAGGAAACTTTGTTCTAATGCACTATAATAATCAACCGAGTTTTTACACCAACAGGTCTGTCACTTACGTGTGGTGCCCATGCGTGAGGTCCCACACTTCAGTGAGCACAAGTCACGTGCAATAGGTACGCAAACTCCCAGACATTTTCTTTGTCAAGAGAAGACGCATCAGGATGCGTATTGGAAGTCTGTGGGATCCTTCGGTCGTCCCTCTCAAAAAAAAACAAATCTCTCTCATTCTCGGCCTCGCTCGACTCGCTCGCTCGCTCGCTCGCACCTCCTGCTCACTGACAAACCCTGCACAAAAGTCAACATCATCACCCGAAAAAGGGGAGACACCATAATTCTCTCCCTTCTTCTCTCCTTCCGAGTGATCCCTCTTCCTCCGAGTTTCACTCGACGGGCAAACACACATGTGCTGCATAGTAATAATAAAAAGGTAGAAAAATCGACCTACGAATCTATAATTAAATAGGTTAAACTAGGGCTTTGCCCAGTACTACAGATCAAGGTTCAAAAAATCCAACTACGGGGTTCGAACAACCCCATTTCTAATCCAAGATTTTTTTCGACCTCATCCAATGGCCTCAAACTATAGGCCGGGTTAGCATCTAGTGCAGTATGTGTGAGAATGTATGCACTATGTGTGCTATAACTTGTGTGTCTTTCAAATTTGAACCAAATTTGAATAAGTTTGAAATATTTGAAATGGGGCTTTTGGCTTAAACGTTTGAAACCCAAAACGACTTCTCTTCATGCTAGACTTCATAAGACCGAGTTTAGGGTTAGGGGGTAGATACATGATTTGTCTGGTTTGAATATGTCTAAACCTTGTTTATCAACTTGAATGCTTACTATATGACATAAGAAGACCATGTGCTTTTGTTTTTCATTTTTCTATTTTTTTAAGAATTTTATGCACATTTGATTCTGGTCAAATCCTAGGTTCAACCAAGATTTAAACAAGTTTCAAGCATGAAAATGAAAACGTAAGCCAAGATCCTTCTTAATTAGTCACTCTAAAATATATGAAGCTTTTGGGACGTACTTGAAATTTCCATGTTTGAAACCCAAAACCAATTCTCTTCATGATTGACTTCATAAGACAGAGTTTAGGGTTAGGGGTAGATATACACATGATTTTTCTGGTTTGAATATGTCTAGACCTAGCTTGTTTATCAACTTGAGTGTTTACTATATGACATAATTAAGAAGGCTATGTGCTTTGGTTTTTCATTCTTTAGATTTTTTGTCTGAATTTTTATGCCCATTTGAATCTTGGTCAAATCCTAGCTAGGTTTGACCAAGATTTAAATAAGTTTAAAACATGGAAATGAAAAGGTAAGCATCGATCCTTCTTAGTCGCTCTAAAATGAAGCTGAATTTTGGGAGGTTTTTGAAATTTCCATGTTTGAAACCCAAAACCACTTCTCTTCATGCTTGACTTCATAAGACGAAGTTTAGGGTCGATAGGGGGTAGATACATGATTTGTCTTGTTTGAATATGTCTAGACCTTGTTTATCAACTTGAATGCTTACTTTATGACTTAAGAGGACTATGTGCATTGGTATTTCATTTTTTGATTTTTATGCCCATTTGAGAATCTTGGTAAAATCCTAGGTTTGTTGAGCAAGATTTAAACAAGTTTAACATGTGAAAATGATAAGGTAATTAAGTCTGGATCTTTCTCTTAGTAACTCTAAAATGAAGCTTTTGGGAGGTTCTTGAATTTACCATGTTTGAAACCCAAAACCACCGTACTTCTGTTCATGCTTGACTTCATAAGACAGAGTTTAGGGTTAGGGGTAGATACATGATTTTTCTGGTTTGAATATGTCTAGACCATGTTTATCAATTTGAATGCTTACTATATGACATAAGAAGGCTATGTGCTTTTGTTTTTCATTCTTTCGATTTTTTTCTGAATTGTTATGCCCATTTGAATCTTGGTCAAATCCTAGGTTCGACCAAGATTTAAACAAGTTTAAAACATGACAATGAAAAGGTAATTAATCATGGATCCTTCTTAATTAACCAGCCGGTCTAATTAAAATGAAGCTTTTTGGGAGGTTTTTGAAATTTCCATGTTTGAAACCCAAAACCACACTTCTCTGCTTCATGCTTGACTTCATATATAATTAAGACAAAGTTTAGGGTTAGGGGGTACATGATTTGTCTGGTTTGAATATGTCTAGACCTTGTTTATGAACTTTTGAATGCTTACTATATGACATAAGAAGAATATGTGCTTTGGTTTTTTATTTTATCTATTTTTTTATTTTATGCCCATTTGAATATTGGTCAAATCCTAGGTTTGACCAAGATTTAAACAAGTTTAAAACATGAAAATGAAAAGGTAAGCCTGGATCCTTCTTAACTAGTCACTCTAAAACGAAGCTTTAATTTTGGGAGGTTTTTGAAATTTCCATGTTTGAAACCAAAAACCACTTCTCTTCATGCTTGACTTCATAAGACAGAGTTATTTATGGTTTTAGAGGGGTAGATACATGATTTGTCTTATTTGAATATGTCTAGCTAGACCTTGTTTATCAACTTTTGAATGCTTACTATATATATGTATGTGACATAAGAAAACTATGTGCTTTGGTTTTTCATTTTTCTGATTTTTTTGGAATTTTGATGCACATTTGAATCTTGGTCAAATCCTAGGTTTGACCAAGATTTAAACAAGTATAGATCATGAAAATGAAAATGGAAGCCTGTATCCTTCTTAGTCACCCTAAAATGAAGTTTTTGGGAGGTTTTTGAAATTTCCATGTTTGAAACCCAAAACCACTTATCTTCATGCTTGACTTCGTCATAAGACAGAGTTTAGGGGTTAGGGGGTAGATACATGATTTGTCTAGCTAGTTTGAATATGTCCAGACCTTGTTTATCAACTTTAATGCTTACTATATGACATATAAGAAGACTATGTGCGCTTTGGTTTTTCATTTTTCTGTTTTTTTATTTTATGCCCATTTGAATCTTGGTCAAATCCTAGAGATTGACTTCACAAGACAGAGTTTAGGGTTAGGGGTAGATATACACATGATTTTTCTGGTTTGAATATGTCTAGACCTTGTTTATCAACTTGAGTGTTTACTATATGACATAATTAAGAAGGCTATGTGCTTTGGTTTTTCATTCTTTAGATTTTTTGTCTGAATTTTTATGCCCATTTGAATCTTGGTCAAATCCTAGCTAGGTTTGACCAAGATTTAAATAAGTTTAAAACATGGAAATGAAAAGGTAAGCATCGATCCTTCTTAGTCGCTCTAAAATGAAGCTGAATTTTGGGAGGTTTTTGAAATTTCCATGTTTGAAACCCAAAACCACTTCTCTTCATGCTTGACTTCATAAGACGAAGTTTAGGGTCGATAGGGGGTAGGTACATGATTTGTCTGGTTAATTTGGATATATCTAGACCTTGTTTATCAACTTGAATGCTTACGATATGACATAAGAACACTATGTGCTTTTTTTATTTTTTTGTGCCCATTTGAATCTTGGTCAAATCATAGGTTTGACCAAGATTTAAACAAGTATAGAACATGAAAATGAAAAGGGAAGCCTGTATCCTTCTTAGTCACCCTAAAATGAAGTTTTGGGAGGTTTTTGAAATTTCCATGTTTGAAACCCAAAACCACTTCTCTTCATTCTTGACTTCTTAAGACATAGTTTAGGGGTTAGGGGGTAGATACATGATTTGTCTGGTTTGAATATGTCTAAACCTTGTTTATCAACTTGAATGCTTACTATATGACATAAGAAGACCATGTGCTTTTGTTTTTCATTTTTCTATTTTTTTTAAGAATTTTATGCACATTTGATTCTGGTCAAATCCTAGGTTCAACCAAGATTTAAACAAGTTTCAAGCATGAAAATGAAAACGTAAGCCAAGATCCTTCTTAATTAGTCACTCTAAAATATATGAAGCTTTTGGGACGTACTTGAAATTTCCATGTTTGAAACCCAAAACCAATTCTCTTCATGATTGACTTCATAAGACAGAGTTTAGGGTTAGGGGTAGATATACACATGATTTTTCTGGTTTGAATATGTCTAGACCTAGCTTGTTTATCAACTTGAGTGTTTACTATATGACATAATTAAGAAGGCTATGTGCTTTGGTTTTTCATTCTTTAGATTTTTTGTCTGAATTTTTATGCCCATTTGAATCTTGGTCAAATCCTAGCTAGGTTTGACCAAGATTTAAATAAGTTTAAAACATGGAAATGAAAAGGTAAGCATCGATCCTTCTTAGTCGCTCTAAAATGAAGCTGAATTTTGGGAGGTTTTTGAAATTTCCATGTTTGAAACCCAAAACCACTTCTCTTCATGCTTGACTTCATAAGACGAAGTTTAGGGTCGATAGGGGGTAGATACATGATTTGTCTTGTTTGAATATGTCTAGACCTTGTTTATCAACTTGAATGCTTACTTTATGACTTAAGAGGACTATGTGCATTGGTATTTCATTTTTTGATTTTTATGCCCATTTGAGAATCTTGGTAAAATCCTAGGTTTGTTGAGCAAGATTTAAACAAGTTTAACATGTGAAAATGATAAGGTAATTAAGTCTGGATCTTTCTCTTAGTAACTCTAAAATGAAGCTTTTGGGAGGTTCTTGAATTTACCATGTTTGAAACCCAAAACCACTTCTCTTCATGCTTGACTTCATAAGACAGAGTTTAGGGTTAGAGGGGTAGATACATGATTTGTCTTATTTGAATATGTCTAGCTAGACCTTGTTTATCAACTTTTGAATGCTTACTATATATATATGTGACATAAGAAGACTATGTGCTTTTGTTTTTCATTTTTCCGATTTTTTAATTTTATGCCCATTTAAATCTTGGTCAAATCCTAGGTTTGACAATGATTTAAACAAGTTTCAAATATGAAAATGAAAAGGTAAGCATGGATCCTTCTTAGTCACTCTAAAATGAAGCTTTTGATAGGTTTTTGAAATTTCCATATTTGAAACCCAAAACCACTTCTCTTCATGCTTGACTACATAAGACAAAGTTTAGGGTTAGGGGGTAGATACATGATTTTTCTTGTTTGAATATGTCTAGACCCTTGTTTATCAACTTTAATGCTTACTATATGACATAAGAAAACTATGTGCTTTGGTTTTTCATTTTTCTGATTTTTTTGGAATTTTGATGCACATTTGAATCTTGGTCAAATCCTAGGTTTGACCAAGATTTAAACAAGTATAGAACATGAAAATGAAAAGGGAAGCCTGTATCCTTCTTAGTCACCCTAAAATGAAGTTTTTGGGAGGTTTTTGAAATTTCCATGTTTGAAACCCAAAACCACTTAATCTTCATGCTTGACTTCGTCATAAGATAGAGTTTAGGGGTTAGGGGGTAGATACATGATTTGTCTAGTTTGAATATGTCTAGACCTTGTTTACCAACTTTAATGCTTACTATATGACATATAAGAAGACTATGTGCGCTTTGGTTTTTCATTTTTTCATTTTTTTATTTTATGCCCATTTGAATCTTGGTCAAATCCTAGATTTGACCAAGATTTAAACAAGTTTAAAACATGAAAATGGAAAGGTAAGCCTGGATCCTTCTTAGTCGCTCTAAAATGAAGCTTTTGGGATGATTTTGAAATTTCCATGTTTGAAACCCAAAACCAATTCTCTTCATGCATGCTTGACTTCATAAGACAGAGTTTAGGGTTAGGGGGTTAGATACATTATTTGTCTAGTTTGAATATGTCTAGACTTTGTATATCAACTTGAATATATTATTGTACCATGTCTCCACACAGCCCAAAATGCACATATTTTCAAAAGTTTTCATGCATGAGTACTTGTAACTAGTAAAAATAGAAAGTAAAAATAGGAACCCCATGTATGAAGGATACTAAAAAGAACTCTTTCACATTTTTTTGGTATAGATTATGAGTTTGCTTGGCTTCATACACAAGTGAGTACATGTCATGCAAAAATTAACACGAAATTTAGTTATCATGACCCATTTTTGGCAGGCATTGTGCATATCGCCTTGAGAAACATCTTTGCGAGCTAGTGTATTAAACGTTTATTCACATATAATGGATTTTTTACTTTATTAGTGCACACAATGACAGAATCGGCCAAATGTGTATGATTTTTGTGAAGGTGCTAGAAAAACAAGATGCACTACGATGAAGCATGAAAGGAGGCAAGGGGAGGGATAGTGAAGAGGTGGGAGAGACCGAGAGATGAACCGCAAGGTAATTAAAAAATTGGGGCCAAAACGATTCCAACTTCCTAGGCATTGACCAACTTTGCCCCTCTTAACCCAACGTGGCAGTGAACCCGTATAAGCAACAACTTCCTCTTACTCCGCTTCTCCGAAATGGTAAGAGAACCTCTCCAGCTTAAGTGACCAATCGACATATCTATGGCCTTCCGACTTGGCTCTGGTCGCCGCGCGCGTAGTCCTACCACCGACGAGGAAGCGGAGCATCAGCGCCGCCTTCGCTTCGTCCATCGCGCACCAAGGCATAACCCGCCCGCTCTGCACTGGCCGGTTGTTCAGCCCGCGGCGGCGGCGCTGGCCGTGGAGCCCCTCGCCAGCCGCTTCCCGTGCGGGCCGATGGATGCAGAGGCAGGGATCTCCCACGCAACCCCGCATGCGACGCCCGCTCGGCCCTGGCCGGCTTTTCCGCCCGCGCATGCCGCATGGTTTTCTTTGCCAGCAGGTGAGATCCCCTTCCCGGCCGGCGCGAACGATGCGGAGGCAGGGAGCTCCCGTGGCCAGCCGCCTAATCCGACCGCACTTCAGGCGGTGCCGGCCGTGGAGCCAGGCCGTTCTTTCGAAGCGCATCACGGCGACGCCCTTTGCAGGAGCAACACCGCCAAGGAGCTCGTATATAACGTGATGTTCCCGGCACTCTATAGATGCCGGGATGCTCTGCAAGCTTTCGTGCAGGCTAAGAATGCGGCGGCTGCAAATCCCAGGGACGCAGCATTGCAGCGGCGCGCCGATGAGGCTAAGGTGGCGCACGCTTTCCACCAGGCGTGCCTCGACAGGCTTAACATCCAGCACGGCTTCGTGCAACCGCCAAACGCCGCTCCAGCTAAGATCCAAAAATACTCCGGTGAGCATATCACTCCGGAGTAGAACAATCCAATTTCTAGTACTGTAGGAGTACTTTATTAGTGCACAAACCTGGCGAAATTAAAGGTGTGTTCTTTGTGTGTGATGTAAATCTAAAAATTTGAAGGTTCTAGCAAAAACATTTCTTCACAAATATTCGATGTGTTTGCTTGGCCTTATCTATATATCCGGTGAGCATATATGGATGCCAAATCCTTTACAAACTTTATATTTTTTAAGTGATCGATGTGCATGCATCTATCTCGCCATGGTAAATTAATGAAACAAGTTGCATATTTGCCAGAATTCCAAACTTCGTGAGCAGTATAGAGATCGAGACCTTAATTAATTATTATGAGTAGGATGCATGCATGCATGGCCATTTTCTAGGGTTTTAAAGGATACTAGAGCTTTTCTAGGTTAATTTGCAACTATATGTATATTTGTTTTCTAGTTCTGGGCTGATCATTAAACTCAACGTTGAGTTGTAGATTATGTGAAATTAGTACATGCCATAAAATATAGTAATTTTTTATGTACCCTACGAGGCAGTACGTGTGGTGTACCCTTAATTATTAATTGGTAGACATGTACCGTTGGCATGTTTGAAGAAAATTTGAATTTGGAAGAAGTTTTTAAAGTAAAATTAACGCAAGCACAAAATCATGTGTGATGGTGAAATTTCTAGAACACATTAATACAAACCTAGTAATATGAGTTTGTTTGGCTTTCTGCCCACAAGTGAGTATTGTGCGCATGTACTTTGATGCAAAATCCCGCCATACAAAACTTTTTAGTTATCATATGACCTCAAGTTTGGAAGAGATCGTATTTTAAGCAACTTCACAAACAAGAGATTCTAACAATTATATGCATGCATGAAAGAATGATTTCCCTTTTTTATTACTGTACAAAAATGGCTAGATGTGTGTTAATTGTGAAGGAGGGCTACCAAATTTTAACAGTTGCACATTATTGTCATAATTCCACCATTTGGAAGCAGTAGGGTAGACATGCTTTCCGCTTGGTAGGATGTGTTAGTGCCATCAATTTTGTAGATATAGGTTCAAGGATTTGTTCATCTTAATCTGCAACTATATATGGATTTTTAAGCTTTTGCCTAGTAATTAAACTCATAATTAAAATAATGTAGGTTATTTAACTACATACATGCCATAAATTCTGACAGGAAATACTTGGACGTGCCTTGCGAGGGTGGTAACAAACAAGAACACAATGACCAAACTTCAAATGCCAATCCACCCACCAAGCTATACGATTGGCATGTACAATCGATCGACTCCTTCTAATCAAATTTGAATACAATAGAAGAAGTTTAAAAAAAATTCAAAATGAGATCAACTTGTGCATTGAGTCATCCTTTGTTATTTATTTGCTTGTAAAAATAGAAACATAGGCATATGAATGTATTCGAAACACTTCACTTTTCAACGGGGAAGGGACCCGAAGGTCCCAGAAAAACAAAAAAAGATTACAATAGTAGTACTCCTTTGAGAAGGCAGTAGAAGAAGGATCCTCGAAGAGCCAAATGCTTTTATTATCCACAGCTGTTCGGCTCTTTTCCTTCTCGTGTAAGCTATCGCGCAATGATTATACTAGGCTGCTCGATTATACTAATGGTCGGATGGTAGTACAACCATTTTCGCAAACTTCTGCGCCCTTCGTCATGTCAGCATCGTATCCCAGTGTGCAAGCAGTCTGCTCGAATGAAATACTCCTAAGTACGTACGGTATTCCCTCCAAAGACACACCACACGGTATTCCCTCCAAAGACGCACCGTCGCCCCGATCTGCTCGAATGAAATACTCCAAAATACTTCTGCGCCCTTCGTCATGTCAGCATCGTATCCCAGTGTGCAAGCAGTCTCCTATGAAATGGAGACGACATTTTGTTGAAAAGTGTCGGTGCATGCTATATATACCACACTAGTATGAGAGTTTTTACAGCATTATTCCGATTTCCACAGAATGCATTAAATTTGGACGCGATGCCACACTGACAAGAGTGGTTTAAACAAGGCCATTATTTTTATTATGTTATATTACTACAATACTCCAAGGTAGCACTAGTAGCCTTCGGTTGTACTCTGCCGGTCGCGCTGCCTCATTCGACCAGACTTTATTCTTCTTCTCATATATATATACAAAATACTGTCTGCCGAGGTTCGATGACCGCACCGTCGCCCCTCTCCGCGCCGCCGTCTTGGGCCGCGCCACCATTCTCCCCGCCGAGTTCTCCCCCGTCCCCGACGCACCACCGTCAAGCACCACCGGACCGATCTTCGCAGGTATGTACATCTCCAACCTCCGGCGAGTACAGAGGTTCATCGGTCATTGTGTTCGATATAACCTTAATTTGGGGATTGCAATGTGAGTAACTTACTGGGTTTTCTAGGAAATGAAAACGGCGTCGCTCGATGCCTACACTGCGTCGGCGGATACATGGAAAGCGGAGACGGATGCTCTGCATGCATCGGCGGAGACATGTAAAGCGGATGCGGAGGCAAAGGCGAAGGCGGTGGCTAGGACGGGCCCGGGCGCTGTGGCGCTGGCAAATGCTCGTATCGAAGCTGCATTTTGTTGGAAAGTCTTGGCGCGTGCTTCGAGAGTTTTGGCGGCGCAGCCGGGAGAACCGTCGGAGGCTTCGAAGCTGGCTGCTTTGAACGCGTCGAGAGCTTGGATGGTGACTTCATCTAAGGCGGCGCTTGTTGCATATGATCGTGACTCGTCAACCCCTTTGTAAGTTCTACCTTCCCCAACTGCAATGAGGTTAGATCTGGTGGATTGGGTTTTTTGCCCAAACCAGACGTGATGATGCATTGAGATGTTTTTGTATTTTTGATGATGCATTCTGCTTCTTTTGTAATTTGGGTGATTCATTATGCTTTTTAGGTAGTAATTTTTCTGATGCACTCACCTCTTCAGGAATTTTTCATGGTTTTTTTTGTTTTTGTTTTTCTGTCAACCTAGCTAATGCTCTCTGCTGTTTAGCCAAAAGTTGGATGATGCATTGTACTGTTTACATATATTTTACTCTGATGATGCATTTTGCTCTTTTAGCCTTTTAGGTAATTTTTCTGATTCCTTGAACAGTGTGGGAAATTTCGATGAAGAATTTTGCTGTCAACTTAGATGATGTATTGTGCTGTTTACATTTTATTACCTATATCAAAGCTAACCCCATCTGATGTTACCACAGCGTTTTGGGTCCTGTAGAGGTCTCTTTTTCCTCCAATCGTGTTGACACGTTAGCAATTATTACTGTATATGCGAGATTGCCTTCCGTTGGTGCGTCCTATTTTTGTGGTGTTTTTTTTGCAAATTAAGGGCTTCATTGATTATGCAACAGGATTACAATTGCATTGTCCTGTTTACAATATTTTGATTTTGCTGATGCATTGTGCTGTTCACATTATTTTGATTTTGCTGATGCATTGTCCTGTTTACATTATTTTGATTTTGCTGATGCATTGTGCTGTTTACACTATTTTGATTTTGCTGATGCACCGTGCAGTTTAGGAAACTTTGATGATGAATTAGATGATGCATTTTGCTGCTTAGTCAAATTAGATGTTGCATTTTGTTTTAAAAAATAGATGATGCAGTGTGCTGTTTACATAATTTTGACGATGCATCGTGCGATTTGCATAATCCTACCAGCTTCAGTCGAAGGACACCCACAACAATCAACGATCTGCCTGGAGATGTAGTCTCTCAGATTCTTGTCAGGCTTCCTCCCCATCCAACCTGCTTACTAGCTGCATCAGGCACCAAGAAAGCATGGAGGCAATGTATGGGAAGCAATTATTTCAGAAAGCTAACTGTGTCACACAACGGAGGAAACCCGTTGCTAGGGTTTTTCACCAACAACTCCGAGGACAATCGATTCATCACAGAGCATGATCTTCACCCGGCCATCTTGAAGATGCTGGCAATCCCGTCTCAAGTGAACGGTCCCAAAATCTATGTCCTGGGATGCCGCGATGGTATGGTGCTACTCCATTCTAATGTATCCAGAGGGTATATATCAGTCTGGGATCCAATTAGGCAAGTTCTCACAGCGATACCAGAACCACCATTGTGGCGCAATCACACAATTGAAAGCAGCGGCTCAATTCTCTGTTCGAGAAACAACTCTGAACCGTTTACACATTGTGGCAAGTTCTCGGTTGTTTGGATAACAACTAAACGTTACGATGCACAGGCTCATATCTACTCACCAGATTCAAAAGAATGGGAGTTTCTAGCTCGATCAACTCCGATGCTGTCAGAGATTGACCGTAGACCGGCAACTCTCATAGGGGGTATTTTGTACTGGCCAACGAAGTCTAGATATATCATTGAGCTTGACCATGCAAAGAAGGCTCTGAAATATATTCAGTGCCCTCATGAGACGCATGATATATTCATGCTTAACATTCACATCTTCAAGGGACATAATGGAGATGTTGCCCTTGCTGTTATAAGAGACTTCACCCTACAAACATGGACCAGTACAAGATCATCAACAGGCGATCACGAGTCATGGACATGTCATATAAATTTTGAATTGGATACTTTTTTTGGCCTTGACACATCATTTCCATACAATTGGAAACATGCAGTAAGGTTACTCTGCGTATTTGAGGACAAAAATGAGCTGGTTGTACGGGCAAAGGAGGGAGTATTCCAATTAGATATGAGCAACTGGCAGTGGAGAAAGTACAATTCTGCTAGACGTTGGTGCACTTTACATCCCTACTCAGTTAGACCGGGTTAGTCATTCATATGTAACCTTTGCATTCATTTACATATGACTTTTGCTGATCAATTTGTTCATTTCCTGACAGTAACCGACCTGATCCAGAGTGCAACATCAAGGACACGAAAAAGAACGCGCTGTCAGGAACCCATCTAATTCAAAGTTCAACATCCATAAGAGAAAAGGAAGTCGCATATGAAGGAGCAAGGCTTGTTTGGGCAAGAAGTGATAGCCCAGCTTTTGTTTGGTCTGATGTCTTTTAGTTTTCGTTCTGGTGGAAATGTCGCTGCACCATTTGTTTGTACTGCAGCTCCATAGTGCTAGCTGCTAGTACGTTGGCGCTGTCCTACGTCTGCTTGTTTTGGGGGCATAAATATGCCACGAAACCTTTGTTTTATGTGATCAAACGGTCATTTCTGCATGTATATGTTCGGGTTCTGATGAAACCTTTTTTGTGATCTGTACATATATTTGAGTCAGTCTGTGTTTTGTTTTATGATGGGCAGGAGTATTTGTTTTACTACACCATTGTTTATCCGAATTGTATTACTCACTCTATTCAAAAAGTTAGCGGCTCACCTTTTTCCTTCAAGATACGGATGTATCTACACACTAAAAACATATATAGATGAAACATCTTCAGACAAAGTTTAGTCACTTATGTATGGACGGGGGTAGTATTATTTATGTTGTGCTCCCAAACAAGCAGACATCGGACAGCGCCTGTTTAAAGTTCATATGTGTAATCTTATTCCCTTTGGAAGTTAAGCATTAAACTCTACTAGTACAACCGTGGTGGTCTTGTGATGTAGTACTCTTTTGATGCATTTGTGATGTAGTAGTACAGTACTTTTTTTTGAACTGGTATAGTACTATCTAAGAAGAGTACTCCCTCCGATTCACATTCATTTTACACCAATAAATATGGATCGGAGCGAGGGAGTAAATTAAACATGGCATCTCGTGCATGAAGCTTGACAGATCGATCAGGTTGGCTAGAATGGCAATACAATGCTCCTCATTAGGCAAATGCATGCCATGTACGATAGTATACATCCAGTAAAGAAGTCTATACTGACATAAAAAAGACTACATTGGGGATGAGAGTCAATTGGGGAATCTACAATACATAAAATCTTGCTCGTAGCTGATTTTGGCTAAGAGGGTTTTACTCACATTACACGTGCCACTTTCCTTGTCTGCAAAACAAGTTCCAATAAAGGAAGAGGAAAGAAGAGGACATTGTGGGCGAGATTGAACACCTTTTTATGTGTTAAGCTGAGGCCTTGTTTAGCTGAGGATTTCGACTTAGGCCTAACAGCTCAGCACACCCAGAAATAAATTTCCTTGCGCGCACCACTGTCAGCAAAAATAACAAAATTAGCACGCAAGATTAAGAACGAAGTGAATTTAAGTAACTTGGTTAGCTTTTCAAGCAATATATTCAGAGAAAGAGCACACATGTCCGGCAAATAATCGTAAGAGAAGAACAATAAATCTAAGGCATTCCACTTCATATGCAGAAGGGACGCGACAGCGCATGGATTCATACCTTGAGTCGACTCTGGCTCGTAGAAGGGCGGTCGCGCCTCGAGGATGCCGGCGACGTCTCCACCTCGATCTCACATATGACTGCTTCTCGGTGGGCGGTGCGCCACGCCATGTAGAAGATCTATCAAAAGAGGAGAGCCCGATGACGCTACCGACGCCTCAACCTTGATAGCACCGGCTTGTTGCTCCGCACCGAGATGCGCCACGTGCAAGATTTAGCGGATGCGCCAATTTTAGAGATATGTCATGATCGTTGTAACAAATTTCAACATGATGATGATTTGATCCTGCACTCGGCCTTGAACATAAGTACTAGTACAGTCTCACAATTTTTTTATCATTATACTTTGCGAGATTTAGCGGATGCGCCAAATTCAGAGATAGATCATGATCATGGTAACACAATTTTCAATGTAATGATGATTTGATGTTGCACTAGACCTTGAACATAAGTACTAGTACGGTCTCACAATTTTGTATCATTATACTTTGCAAGTTTTAGCGGATGCGCCTATTTTCAGAGGATCATGGTAACAAATTTTCAACGTGATGATGATTTGATGTTGCACTCGACCTTGAACAGAAGTACTACTACTGTCTTACAATTTCTTTATCATTATACTTTGCAAGATTTAGCAGATGCGCCAAATTCAGAGATAGATCATGATCATGGTAACAAATTTTCAACGTGATGATGATTTGATGTTGCACTCGAACTTGAACAGAAGTACTAGTACAATCTCACAATTTTTTTATCATTATACTTTGCGAGATTTAGCGGATGCGCCAAATTCAGAGATAGATCGTGATCATGGTAACACACTTTTCAATGTAATGATGATTTGATGTTGCACTCGACCTTGAACATAAGTACTAGTACGGTCTCACAATTTTGTATCATTATACTTTGCAAGTTTTAGCGGATGCGCCCATTTTCAGAGGTAGATCATGATCATGGTAACAAATTTTCAACGTGATGATGATTTAATGTTGCACTCGAACTTGAACAGAAGTACTAGTATGGTCTCACAATTTTTATTATAATTATACTTTGAAAGATATAGCGGATGCGCCAATTTCAGAGATAGATCATGATCATGGTAACAAATTTTCAACGTGATGATGATTTGATGTTGCACTCGGCCTAGAATAGAAGTACTAGTACGGTCTCACAATTTTTTTTATCATTATACTTTGATATAGCGGATACGCTAATTTCAGAGATAGATCATGACCATGGTAGTGACCAATATTCAAGATGATGATGATTTGATTTTGCACTCGGCCTTGAACAGAGGTACTAGTACGGTCTCACAATTTTTTATCATTATACTTGGACCTTAGCGAAATTCAAAATCTCATAGCGGCAAAACTTCCCGCCTACAAAATACAAAAATTTCGTACGCTTCCAAATTCCCATTCTACCCCTGTGGAGATGACAGCAAAGTCGGTTGGTGGGGGGGTCTGCCCGTCATTTTTTGGATCACCACCTCCCTAGCCCCGGATACCCTCCCAAAAAAATTCATTTCCCTCAGACCACCCACCGGAACTTCTCAAGTCCCTCTCTCTACCACCTCCACGACCACCGCACCGGAACATCCCCGCCGGACTTCCCTGGCCTACCCGAGCCCTCGCGATCCTCGTCATCCGGCTGCCTGCCGGAGCCGCTTCATCGACGCCGTCATCAACCGGACCGGATCATCCCCGCCGAACCTCGAAACCATATGCTCATCCAGCAGTCTACCGCAGTCGCTTCAGCTGCGGTATCGTCCACCCCACCGGAGCCGCTTCGCCGGATCCGTCGTCCACCGCATCGTATCTTGCTCACCGACACCGCTGTGCATGAACCGGATCTGCTTCACCGGCGCCGTGCATGATCTAAACTCTTCTACTGTCGCTTTTCTATTGCTTGCCTGCAAGTTCTTGTTTAATCTTGGGGGAACCTGTTTGTGCTAACGACGCGCCGTTACGTTTTTGCAGATGAGATGAGTAACCATGAAGTGTAATGGCCGTCTCTCCAACCCCAAGTAGCACATGTAGCGTACTTCATCACCGGATCTATCAACCCCAGGAAGATCTGCTGTGACTCCCACAGAGTGCTTCTCCTAATGTAAGTCCCTTGTTTTAGCGCCATGTTCTGGGTTCAGATGCTTGTTTGTCTGAAGCTCTTTTAGTTCATTCCTAGCTATGACCGTAACACGTTGCTATTTTCTACTTCATTGCTAACTTTAAGCGATTGAACATTTTGGTTTGCATTCCCTGCTCTGTAGATGTAGCCATCATAACTTCTATCTTGCTCAGTCGTTGTTACAAAAATTATAGGTATTATAGTAACATCCTGCTATTATTTAGTTCATGGCCAATTTTAAGTAATTGCACATGTTGGTTCGCATTCCCTGCTCTATAGCTTTTGGCATCGTAACTTCTATATTTGGTTTACATTCCCTGCTCTGTAGATCTAGCCATCATAACTTTATCTTGCTCAGTCGTTGTTACAAAAATTATGGCCTGCTACTATGTTGTTTGTGCCAATTTTTTACTCCATGAACATGTTGGCTTGCATTCCCTGTACTACAGGTGATGCCATTGTTTTGTATCTAGTTCATTGTAAGCTAACAAAGTAAGGACTTAGTTTGGCATGCTATCACTCTGCTATCTAGCCTGTAGTACAAATAAACTTGTCATACTACTAGATAATAATTTTGCGTGCCATCTTGTTCTTCAAAAGCTGCATTATTGACTTGTTTCTCTGACTTGGCATGACGCTCACATATGGAAAGCTGAACATATTGGTTTGCATTCCCTCTTATACAAGTTCACAGGTGATCCCACTATATTCTGTATCTGGTCCATCCTAAGCTCCAGCATCAACTATCCTCTATGTGTTGCTCATTACAAGTTTATATCCCGAAACATCTTGATTTGCATCCCCTTCACTATAAGTTCAGGAGTATTATTTAGTTCACGGCCAAAATGAAGTAATTGCACTTGGCACATGTTGGTTCACATTCCCTCCTCTTTAGCTTTTGCCATCGTAACTTCTATTTTTGGTTTACATTCCCTGCTCTGTAGATGTAGCCATCATAACTTCATCTTGCTCAGTCGTTGTTACAAAATTTATAGCCTGCTACTCTGTTGTTCATGCCAATTTTGTACTCCCTGAACATGTTGGTTTGCATGGGACTCGACAGTAGTAAGTCTGCTGTTTCATTCTAACATGCTCTGTTATATTGGCTGTTGGTATGCGGCATGCACTCTTTGTTTGCTTATTGTGCGCATTACAATGATCTTGTTATAACGACGAAATGATGAGTTCCAAATTCTTTGGCAAACAATATTGTAGTGTCTTTGCCTTTCCATTGTTGCTGTCTTAACTTGTAATGTCTTTGTTTCAGATATAGGTGCTGCATGGACAACTTAAAAGATTGCCGGATCGCTTCATTGTATTGCTAGGTTTAATTACCATTCAATTTCTCTGGGTTCTGTAATATTTTTTCAATGCCTTGCAGCTGATGTAATATTTAGTTAGTTTTTATAGTTCTTTCGCGCATTTTTTCTTTGGTGCTTGTGGTAAGTGAGGCTATCCGACAGAAATCAATGCTGCGTAAATATTCTCAGTATCTAAATCACGCATTCCCATCCCTTAAACGGCCCATTTAAGCGAAATCACATATGTGCCTGCCCGCAAATTCCTAAAGCCCATATTATGCCAGCATATAAACAGCAACTAAACGATTTGGCCCACTTATTAGGCCAGCCCATTTGATTGACGGTGGACCCCACACTCTAGTTGGGCTGGCCCACTTGCTTTAAGGTGGACCCCACCCACAACTTAGTTGGGCCAGCCCAATTGCTTTTGTGGTGGACCACACATACTAAATGGGCCGGCCCTTTAAGAGGAAAGTGGGACCCCTGTGTTTTTGGCCAGGCCCACTATCTTGTTGGGCCCACTGCTATATGGTGGACCCCACATACTAATTGGGCGGCCCACTTGCTATATGGTGGACCCACATACTAATTACCCTTTAAGGAAAGTGGGACCCTTTGTGCTTTTGGCCGGCCCACTAATTTGTTGGGCCGCCCATTTGCTTTGGTGGACCCCACATACTAAATGGCCGGCCCTTTAAGAGGAAAGTGGGACCCACTGTGTTTTGGCCCGCCCACTATCTTGTTGGGGCCCACTGCTATGGTGGACCCCACATACTAATTGGGCCGGCCCTTTAACAGAAAGTGGGACCTGTGTTTTTGGCCGGCCCACTATCTTCTTGGGCCGGCCCGCTATATGGTGGCCCCCACATACTAAATGGCCCTTTAACGGAAAGTGGGACCCACTGTGTTTTTGGCCGACCCACTATTTTGTTGGGCCGCCCACTTGCTATATGGTGGACCCCACAAACTAAATGGGCCGACCCTTTCCGGAAAGTGGGACCACTGTGTTTTGGCCCACTAGCTTGTTGGGCGCCCGCTTCTATACGGTGGACCCACACTAAATGGGCGGCTCTTTAACGGAAAGTGGGACCCACTGTGTTTTGGCCGGCCCACTTGCTTCTTGGGCCGATTCTTGTAAGGTGGACCCCACATGTTAAATGGGGGCCCATTTAAGTTTTGACCGTCAACCTTAGAGGTTAGGCCGGCCCACGTAACTAATGGACCCCAGCTATATAGTTGACCGGTCAAACTATGTCATGCCCGCCCGCTTAAGACGTGGGGCCTCGTGTGGGCCTACCATCTACCACGGGGTTTCGCCGGTTAACGCCGTTAGCGGCTGGCGTACGTGTCGGTTGCATGACGTCGGCGTCAACGGGCTCCAACACCGCAACGGTCCGATTTTCGTGGCGGAAGGCGCAAGCGCGACGGACCGAAAAATCGTCGTTGGACTTTGCCTGACGCAGTTTCGACAACGGAACCCATATCGTCGGGTTAGGCCCATAGGCGACGAAAAATGCCCCTTAGTTGACGATTTTGGGACGTTGTCTATCAGAACTTTTCTTGTAGTGGATGGAGATGCTTATGCAGCGTGGTCGTGTCCGTGAGTCTCTAGAGATGACAATGCAGCGTTTTCTCAATGGATTGAAGTATGATGTTAAAGGCATTGTTCGTCATTACACCTACACCAATATGAATCAATTGTTACATCATGCAAGAGAAGCTGAATCACAGTTGGCTGAAGAAGCAAAGGTTAAGGGACGTGCTACGGGAGCTGGGCGTTTTACACCCCGTGCGCCCTCTACAGCGCCGGCGCCTTCGACGCGCTCCGCTCCTTACTCTACTCCGCCTAGCAAACCGGTCTCCAATGTATCTAATGCAAAGAAGTCCGAATCTGCTGCAAGTACGAGTGGTTCTAGCATGTCTACAGCGCGCAACCGCGATATGCTTTGCCATACATGTGGTGGCAAGGGTCACTTCAAGCGAGATTGTCCTAACCGCAAAGTCATGATTATCAATGAGGACAATGAGTATGAGACTGGAGATGATGTTGATCCAAATGCTCCAGACGATGATGACTATGACACTGATGGTGAAGATGCATATCCTTCTGATGCTCGTACCATTGTTGTGTCGCAGCGTGCTCTTAATGTGTTGCCTAGTGCATCTACTCAGCGCTGCAATTTGTTCCAAACCAAAGCTTTAGTTGGTCCTGACAAGGCTTGCAAGGTCATTATTGATGGCGGGAGTTGCCGCAATTTAGCAAGCAAGGAGTTGTGTACCAAGCTGAAGTTGAAGTATCTACCGCACCCGCATCCATATTATATTCAGTGGTTGAGCGACAATGGTGAGATGAAGGTAAACCACATGGTGCGTGTTGAGTTTGAGATTGGACCGTATAAGGATTGCATTGATTTTGATGTGGTTCCTATGACGGTGTGTCACCTATTATTGGGTCGGCCTTGGCTCTATGACCGTTCTGTGCAACACAATGGCCGTGCCAATACATATCACTTGGAGTACAAGGGCAAGAAAATTAACTTACAGCCTATGTCACCACAACAAATTGTCAATGAGTCTCGTCAGAAGATTGAAGTGAATTTGGAGGATGCACCTCTAGATAGGCGAGAGAATTGTAATGTCGTGAGTGATATAACGAAAAGTGAGAGAGTGAATTCCTTAGTTTCATTAGCCACCAAAGAAGACATGAGAGAATTTAGTGAGGATCCTACGGCCATGCCTCTTGTGCTTTTGTACAGGGGTACGGTTTTGGTTTCTAACGACATGACCCCTCTTCCTCTTGGTGTTTCTAATGTTTTGCAGGAATTCGGCGACGTGTTTCCGGAGGAGGTACCCGCAGGATTACCACCATTGCGAGGTATTGAGCATCAAATTGACTTGATTCCCGGAGCATCGCTGCCCAATAGGGCGCCATATCGCACTAATCCCGAAGAGACGAAGGAGATACAGAAGCAAGTACAAGCGCTACTCGACAAAGGTTATATCCGCATAAGCCTTAGTCCTTGTGCTGTTCCTGTTATTTTAGTTCCTAAGAAAGATGGTACATGGCGTATGTGCGTAGATTGTAGAGCTATAAACAACATTACTATTCGATATCGTCATCCTATTCCCCGTTTAGAGGATATGCTAGATGAATTGAGTGGTGCTGCTGTTTTCTCTAAAATTGATTTGCGTAGTGGATATCATCAAATTAGGATGAAAGAAGGGGATGAGTGGAAAACAGCCTTTAAAACAAAATTTGGTTTATATGAGTGGTTAGTAATGCCTTTTGGTTTGACTAATGCACCTAGCACTTTCATGAGACTGATGAACCATGTTTTGCGTGAATTTATTGGCAAATTTGTGGTTGTGTATTTTGATGACATATTAATTTACAGCCGCAATGAATCTGATCATATTATACATATTCGACATGTTTTGCAAGTGTTGCGTGATAATCAACTCTATGGTAATCTTGAGAAGTGCACATTTTGCAAAGATAAGGTCATATTTCTGGGTTATGTTGTCTCTAAGCATGGAGTAGAAGTAGATGTGTCTAAAATTGAAGCTATTCAAAATTGGCCTACTCCCATGAATGTGAGTCAAGTAAGAAGTTTCCATGGACTAGCTGGGTTTTATCGCAGATTTGTGCCCAACTTTAGTACTATTGCTGCACCTTTGAATGATTTGACTAAAAAGGGTGTTGTTTTTGAGTGGGGCGCAGCCCAAGATCATGCTTTTGATGAACTTAAGAGATTGTTAACTTCTGCACCGTTGCTTGCACTTCCTGATTTCAATAAGCAATTTGAGATTGAATGTGATGCTAGTGGTATTGGAATTGGTGGTGTGTTGATGCAAGAGGGTCGCCCAATTGCATATTTTTCTGAAAATTTCTGGTGCTAAGTTGAACTATCCTATATATGATAAAGAATTGTATGCTTTAATTAGAGTTCTTGAGGTTTGGCAACATTACTTGTGGCCAAAAGAATTTATCATACATTCTGATCATGAAGCTTTAAAATACCTGAAAGCCCAATCTACTTTGCATAAGCGTCTAGCTAAGTGGGTTGAGTTCATTGAGTCTTTTCCATATATTATTAAGCATATGAAGGGAAAAGATAATATTGTTGCTGATGCTCTATCTAGGAAGAATATGCTATTAACTCAACTTGATGTTAAAATTCCTGGTTTAGAGATACTATGTGATTTGTATGCTACTGATCATGATTTTGCTGAACCATATCGCTTATGTGCTCTTGGTAAAGCATGGGAAAAATATCACATACATGATGGGTTCTTGTTTAGGGCTAACAAACTATGTGTTCCAGAATCGTCTGTGCGTTTGCTCTTATTGCAGGAATCACATGCTGGAGGTTTGATGGGTCACTTTGGGCGTGAGAAGACGCTACTCATGCTAGCTGACCACTTTTATTGGCCAAAGATGAGGCGGGACGTGGATAGATATGTGAGGAGATGCATTACTTGCAACAAGTCCAAGTCCAAGCTGAAGCCTCACGGTTTGTATACTCCTTTACCGGCACCTACTACACCATGGGAGGATATTAGTATGGATTTTGTGTTGGGTTTTCCGCGTACTAAGAGAGGCCATGATTCTATATTTGTGGTAGTGGATAGATTCTCTAAGATGTCACTTTATTGCCTGCCACAAGAGCGACGATGCGTCGCATATTGCTAACCTGTTTTTCAGGGAGATTGTACGTCTACATGGAGTCCCGAAGACTATTGTTTCTGATCGTGACGTGAAGTTTATGAGCTACTTCTGGAAGACGCTTTGGAGAAAGCTGGGGACAAAGCTGCTTTTCAGCACTACTTGTCATCCCCAAACTGATGGTCAAACTGAAGTGGTGAATAGAACATTGTCACAACTGTTGAGATCCATGATCAAGAAGAACCTGAAGGAGTGGGAAGAGTGTTTGCCGCATGTGGAGTTTGCTTACAACAGGGCGGTACACTCTACCACGGAGCTATGTCCTTTTGAGGTGGTGTATGGTTTCAAACCCATTACTCCACTTGACTTGTTGCCTTTGCCCATACATGAGAGAGTTAATATGGAGGCATCAAAGAGGGCAGATTTTGTGAAGAAGATTCATGTGAAGACTAAAGAGTTGATTGAGAAGAAAGGCAAGAGCAATGCTGCAAGGATGAATAAGAAGCGCAAGGAGATGTTGTTCAAGCCTGGTGATTTGGTCTGGGTACATTTTCGCAAGGATAGGTTTCCGAAGCTAAGGAAGTCTAAGTTGAAGCCTCGTGGTGCTAGTCCTTACAAAGTGCTTGCCAAGATCAATGATAATGCATATTCAATAGATCTTCCAGAGGATGAGTTTGGTGTCAGTAATTCTTTCAATGTTGCTGATTTGACACCATATGACGGAGAAGACCTTGGAGCGTCGAGGTCGACGCCTTTTGAAGGGGGGAGATGATGAGGACATCCCTACCTCACTACTACCTCCGTCATTACCAATTGAAGATGAACCTGCTGTGAAGCTCAAGTCCAATGAAGTCAGGATTGGACCAATGACACGAGCTCGTGCGAAGCTACTTAAACAACAGGTGAACTTGTTCCTAAACGATACCTTGATTGATGAGAACTTTATACTACCTAAGTCCTATTACTTATGTATCATCAGGTATGAAGAGGAGACAAGCATCGCACGAGGAGGAGAGGAGCAGCTGGACGTGAAGATGGACGTGAAGATGGACATGGAGCTGGACATGAAGATATCTCATGGACGTGCGAGGGAGGAGCGGGAGGCATGCACGAGAGGAGAAGACGACGTCCAGGCCGGTCCAGCACCCGGTCAGACCGGCCGCCAGACCGGCCCGGTCGACCGGTCGCCAACCGGCCGCCAACCGGAAGAGACGCATCGTACCGGGCAGAAACCGGAAAGTTGCGAGGTTTCCGGTTGCCGCCCGGTTGACCGGACGCCAGACCGGACGACCCGGTCCCTGGCCCGGTCGACCGGATTCCAGACCGGATTCGTCCGAGTCTGTCTCGACCAGATCTATTCTGGGTCGGTTATTCTTGTATCTTTTCGACCAGAACTCATCCCGGACACCTATATAAGTGCCCAGGACGCCCCCTAGCTGCTTTAGACCACGTTTAAGATAAACCCTAGTTCTTAGTTGTTTGCTCTGCAAAACTATTGAATTCCCTACACAATATTGCTTGATATTGTGTAGATCCTGTTTAAGTCTTGTGTGATCTGCTGTTCCATTGGGAATTAGACGGTTGCAACTTACCGCTTCGTGGTCGGCGGCTACGTGTGCAAGTGTGTGGAGTTGCGAATATCTTGCAGGGTTGAGAGCTGTTGCATTGGCGTCAGGGACCAATCGAGAGATCCCGTTGCGTCATACAAGTTATCATCCACTACATCGTCGTGTTTCTCCGCTGCTATCACCCCGTGATCATCATCACCACCGTTGCTTACTGAGAAGATCGGGCTACCCCTTATCAGTGTCTTGATCTCCCCGGCAACGGCGCCAGAAAAGCTTGCTGCTTGCGTGAGGCAGCTCCTTGTGACGGTAAAGCACACGTCCGTTGGGAACCCCAAGAGGAAGGTATGATGAGTACAGCTGCGAGTTTTCCCTCAATAAGAAACCAAGGTTTATCGAACCAGTAGGAGATGAAGGCCACGTGAAGGTTGTTGGTGGAGGAGTGTAGTGCGGCGCAACACCAGTGATTCCGGCGCCAACGTGGAACCTGCACACACAATCAAGCTACTTTGTCCCAACTTAACAGTGAGGTTGTCAATCTCACCAGCTTGCTGAAAACAAAGGATTAAACGTATGGTGTGGAGAATTATGTTTGCTTGTAAAAAACAACAGAGAACATTGATTGCAGTAGATTGTATTTCAGATGTAAAAGAAAGGACCGGGGTCCACAGTTCACTAGTGGTGTCTCTCCAATAAGATAAATAGCATGTTGGGTGAACAAATTACGGTTGGGCAATTGACAAATAGAGATGCATATACATATCATGATGACTACTATGAGATTTACTTAGGGCATTACGACAAAGAACATAGACCGCCATCCAGCATGCATCTATGCCTAAAAAGTCCACCTTCGAGTTAGCATCCGCACCCCTTCCAGTATTAAGTTGCAAACAAGACAATTGCATTAAGTATGTGCGTAATGTAAACAATACAAATATCATTAGACAAAGCATTGATGTTTTATCCCTAGTGGCAACAGCACATCCACAACCTTAGGGGTTGCTATCACTCCCAGATTCAATGGAGACATGAACCCACTATCTAGCATAAATACTCCCTCTTGGAGTCACAAGTATCAACTTGACCAGAGCCTTTACTAGCAACGGAGAGCATGCAAGAACATAAATAACACATATATGATAGATCAATAATCAACTTGACATAGTATTCAATATTCATCGGATCCCAACAAACACAACTTGTAGCATT